>PVJL010000651.1:0-367187 GCA_004026885.1 Lyroderma lyra
AAAAAAAAAAAAAAAAAAAAAAAAAAAAAAAAAAAAAAAAAAAAAAAAAAAAAAAAAAAAAAAAAAAAAAAAAAAAAAAAAAAAAAAAAAAAAAAAAAAAAAAAAAAAAAAAAAAAAAAAAAAAAAAAAAAAAAAAAAAAAAAAAAAAAAAAAAAAAAAAAAAAAGGGATATTCAAAATCAACACAGACAAAAACACAAAGAAGCAAAAAACTTTTTGACCTAAGTGAAAACAGACCTAATGGAAGAATTTGTTCTCATTTCTCATAATAATTTAAATCAGGTTGCTTAGTAACCATCTTCCTTAAAATGGTACATTTATAAAAAATAGTGTTTTTGTAAGAAGCTGTAGATTTCCAAGCCAGGTTTTATAACCTCATGCAGGCCCATATGTCTTTTTTCCAGGCTAAATTCCAACTGGCTTGCAGAGGACCATGCATGCTGAAAAGCAATACCAAGAGCACTGAGGCTCAGGTCGAAAGGAAGGAAGGATTTCAGTGGAATGGTCATATCAAAAGGGTGCCTTAAAATGAAAATTTTCTTTTGAAATTTCTGCTATATAATTACTTTTGAGGGGGAAAAGAAGCCATTGGAGAATATTGGCAAGAAGCGTCATGCTCATGACTTTATGGTGTGTTCTTATCAAGCCACATGAAGAGGGGTCCAAAGGAGGGAGAAAGGAAGCCTTAATTATTTGGATTTAATATAAAAATTTCAAAGCCCTGAACAAAATTTAACTTAGGAGATGCAACCATTTTGTTATTTTTTTATTTAATGCAATTTTGGTATCCATTTTCAACTATACATCCTAATAAGCATTGTTATTATTTAATGTTATATTATTACTACATTGTATGGTTCTCATTAGTTTCTACTGATCATTTCCAAGAGCAGGATGCCTTGAATCGAAAAATGAAACAGTATAATTGTGTTTGTTAAAAAAAAGAATTATCCACACCAACTTTGGGGGTACCGTTGGAGCAAAAAGTATCTCTCATTGCATGGTTTCTGGGTTATGGCTTTTTGCTTGCTTGATGCAGGTCAGAGACAGAGACTGGAAGAAAAACATTTCATCCACAAACATTCGAAATCAAAGAACTCAAAAAGTCAAGTGTGCAGTACTCAATTGGAGCAATTAGCAGACTAGTCCATCTAATGTCCAAGTGCCAGCCGATAACCAGAGCCACGTCTTGACGACTGCACTGTTTGAATGCACTCGCAGCGTAATGCTCCACTACAACAAGAGCCCATGGCATTTTCTAGGTCGCTTCCCCCTAAGATTCCTGTTCAGTCATTCTCCCTGGGGTTAGGACAGCTAACCAATATTTCTTTGGAAACAGTCTGAATTTCAAGAAGACCATAAAAGAACATGTTTGAGGAGCTCAGGTGTGCTTGGGTTTGTTAGTTAAATAATTTAGAAAACTTCTTCTGGGCTAACATCTCCCTAATTGCGTGACAAAGGTGGACATGTCATAGAAACCGACATATAGCATTCTGAGTCATCCATCCCTGGTCCCAGGTGTGGTGAGGTGATTTTTCTTTTTGTGTCATCACAATTATGCGTGTGTGTGTGTGTGTGTGTGTGTGTGTGTGTGTGTGTGTGTTGAGAGAGAGCAATGAGGTCACCCGCAAGGTAGAGTGACACCAGGAGGCCCCAGCTCAGGGGCCACTTTGCCAGGGGAGCTCAGGGTGAACCCTCTCCAGGGCAACCATCCTCGCTCTAGCAGCCCGAGGTGGCAGCAGTGACTTGGGACATGGACAGGACACTCAGCGCCACCTCCAGGAGCTATCGCAGCCTGACCCAGAGCTCCCAGCCAACCCCTTAAAATAAATGCTGTCGGAACAACCAGGACCCGTACAACACGGGGGCTGTTCCCGTGCCGCTCACCAGGAGCAGCCCCACCCAGCTGTGAAACGTTTGGCCGACTCACTGAATTCCTTCGCGTGTACACTGTGTTCTTCTAAACTGCAACCCCTTTTTTGCCCCCGTTTGATAACAAACCACTTCTGAGAAGCACTTGGGAGATGGGAACAGTAATCTCAGCTTTATCTATGGCCTTGTCAACTTCTCTGGGCCTCTCATTTCCTTTCTGTAAGATGACACACGTACACCACCTGATCTCTAAGTTCCCTTCCAGCTCAATGTTCAGTATGAATCGAGTTGAAGTCACTACTATTTCAGCGGGGCTATACAGTGATAGAGAAGTACACTTAGCTTTTAGGGTTTCGATTGTTTGATTCAATACTTTACAGTACACTTTCCTCTCAGCTGAAACTCAACTACAGTTCCACTGAGAATTTAAACACTTGAGTATTATAATGGGTCATTTAATCTGTGACATTTAACAAATATTTATTTGGCATTCACTCTGAGCTAGGTGCTGTCTATGAGCTGGAGATAAATGAAGAATGAGGCATGGCCCCTGCCCTCAGAGAGCTCACAACCTCAAATGGAGAACTAAACCAGCAATTATAACACATCGTTATCTGAGTCAATCATTAGAAGCTGTGAGGGCACAAAAGAGGGGCTTGAAGGGCCAGGAAAGTGATGTCCAAGAGGGGGCCTAATCAAGAGGAGAGTGGGTGAGATAGGAAGGACACAGAAACAGGGAGTAGTCTGTGCGAAGTCCCTGGGGTAAAAGAAAGCACGACAGCTTGGAGCCTTGGGGTTGAGGACCGGAGAGTGATAAGGCCGGAGAGGTTTGGAATTGTTGCTATTTAATAAAACAAATGAAAAGTTAGAAAAAGCACATTAGAACCACAATGCAGTATCATTTTATAGTCAACATGTTAGAGAAAATTTTAGTTTGACAATACCAGGTGTTGTCAAGTAAGTGGGGCAATTGAATCTCCTACATGTTGTGTTTGGTAAGAATATACACTGTACACACATTTTGTAAAACAGTTTTGAGATCACCTGTGATCCAGCAATTTTAATCCATTTACCATAGCATTGTTTGTAATACCCAGAAACGAAAACATGTGCTTTAACAGTAGTATAGATGAGTAAGGTGTGATAGAGTCATACAACGGAATACCATAGGACGACAAAATAACCCATCCATAACACGTGCAATAATATGACGGCAGACAGGAACTTAGTGCCGAGGGGAAAAACCATCCAAATGTGAATAATATGATTTCATTTACAGAAAGTTGGGAAACTAAGCTTTTACTCTTTAGGGCTGTATAATACAAGTGGTAAATCTATTTTTAAAAAGAAAATGATCAGGAAGCTCGGGCTAGGGTGACCTCTAGGGGAGGAAAGGCGGCTGTGACTCGGGAGGGCTGGCTGGGAGTCCGCAGGGGCTGGTCTGCACGGAGCGGAGTGTTTCCTGTCGCGTGTGTTCACCTGGACGGACGTGTTATGCACTCTTCTCAATGCAGGTTGTGTTGCACAATGACAATCTTAAATAAAAATACAACATCAGGATAAAGCATGACAAAGAAAGTGACAGAGGAAGAAGGAAAGGAAAAAGAGACGAGAGAGGAGAAGGTGAACACGAACACTGGGTAGCCCTGCTCGTGTTTCGGGCTAGGTAAGAGGAGCTTGGCCCAAAGGTGCTTTGGAAGAATGTTCGCGTCCACAGCTCGTTCTCTCATCCTACACCCCGAATGTTACATGGGGTCTTTCTCCTCGGAGAGTAAGGACAAAGGAGGAAGAATGGCATCTAGACCGTCCCTTCCCTATCATGTGTGCCTCGTGGGTTTCATCCTCTTATCCTGGGCACCCCCTTTCCTGTGTCCCTGTGTCCCCTCACTCTGCCTCAGGAACATCAGGCACTGGGGACTGTTGCCAGGAAGAAATTCTCAGCCTTCTTTGGACTTGGCTCTCTGGCATCAGAGGCAGACCGTGAGGTCCTATGCCACTTAATCACATTTTCCCACTTTCTCTGCTATATTGTTGAAAGCTTGTTCACATTTTTCTCATTTTGTTTCAAACAGCCTCCAGATGTGCATAGAGCAGGTATTGCTGTATTCATGGGAAAACACTCCAATAGACGCCAAGGTCCAGGGTCGCACGTCCTAAACCAGACCGCGGGCCCCCATCCTGACTCTCCTTCAGTGTGCTGTCCTACTAACTCCACGTATCACCAGAGGGCAGGATCCACATCCCACACGCCAAGTCTAAGTGGCTCTGCGCATGTGTGAGGGACACTGAAAGCCCAGAGATGCTGTGGGAGGAAATGACATTAACCCAGTCATCAAAGCGCTAAATGATAGAAAGGTGGAATTCATCCCGCAGGCCGATCGCCCACCCCCGTTCTGAGTGGAGGCTAACAGAGCTTGCTGTCTCTGATGTGAACTTCACACACTTTCCTCATTTCACAAAGCACCGAGGACACAAAGGCTTGCCCAAGGTGTCGGCCCTTCATTGTTTTATCCCAGAGGAAGGAGAAGAAAATGAGATTCTCCTGTGTTTCAAAGATGTAATTGTTGGTGTGAAAGAGTAAATGGCTCAAAGCTGACCCCTTTGAAGCATGTAGCAAAGAATGAAGGGACGGACGAGTGAAAATCAATACTTCTTTGCTATTATCTATCAATCCAGGGAAACCGATCCCCAATGCACATTTCTTTCACTGTTTCAGTTGCTTATAAATGTCAGACACTGATATCAAAAGTTGGGACAAGTTTTTATATATTATCACATCATCTAGGAAAAATTTTAACGTTTAAAATGTTTTGGTTGTGCCTGATTTTTAAGACGTTCTGTGCTAAAATTCTAACTGGTAAAATAGATGTCTTGGTAGGTGATGATTTGTGTTTCAAAATTATTTTACAAAAGACATCATCGATCACATACAATCTTTCTCATAGTTCTCATTGTGAAATTGAATTCAGTGCCACCCTAAGAATGATGTAATGACAACCTCTTAGGACCCATGTACCACATAAAGTGAAAACCATTTATGCATTATTTGATTACAAATTCACAAAGCCCTTTTAAAAAAATACTCCAGAAATTGTTTTAGCCCTTTCCCGTCTGAAATCTATAACCAGCTTGCACCGTCACCAAAGAAAAGTAAGAAGGATATGACAAATCCAGTAGCCAAGCAAATGTCCTCTGTGTTGCCAAAGGGTCAAATTAAACTAGAATTCTTAATTGGAATAAGAAATCAGGGCAGGGGCTATAACAACAGGGTAAAAAAATACATTTTCTAAGTTATAGTAAATGTATCCATTGAAGTTTATAATCTGCTTAAATACCGAGCAGATTCGGGGTATTGTAAAGTTCTCACAGTCCATTCGAACAGAGATGGCAATGTTATTAAATGTTTCAGTTTGAGAAAATGTTCCACCTAGTTTTTCACACGAGCTTCTTTGCTTTATCTGGATCCTTCGAAACCATCTTCCAGAGACAGAGGGAAAGGCTCTGCCGACAGGCTTCATCACTGAGTGATAACTTCCCTTTACCCCTCCAAATTTCGGTCTACCTTGTTCAGAAAATGGAGATAATAATTAAGACCTACCTCCTAAGGTTGTTGAGGGAATTAAATAAAATCACATATGGAAAGCTTCTGGCAGACTGCCTAGTGCAAAATAAAGAACTAGTGTTGCTGCTACTTTTTGAGCGGGGAGCGAGGGGACATGGGCTGTGTCACTGACTGCCACAACTAGCTACGTGGCTTTCATAAGGCTGACCCTCCCTTCCTGCAGGCCTTGGTTTCCTCATTGCAAAGTGGAGCTTTTTCGGGGTCACTAACTCAAATGCTTTCAGAGATCAGGAAAGGAAGGTACACGATGTATGCCAGGTATGAGACAACCGGACAGCTTGGAACCCGCTGTGAACCCTAAAGTTCCCTCCAGCCTCGAAGCACTCCAATTCGAAATTCGTCAAACACACCAACTCGGGCAAGCCAAACCAGCCTAGGTCTAATCCTCCCAGGGAGTCGTCAATTTGCAGCATCTGGGGGGTACTCTTTAACATTCTTCCCGGCTCTGGCACGCTCTTACTCCTCTTTTCCACGGTCTTGCTCCCCCTACCATCTCTCCTCAGCGGACCCCCAAAGGACTGGATGGTTTCCGACACGTCCAGAGTCTTGCTGCCCCCACGCCCGAGCCCTCATCTGTCGCCTCCACAGACTCATTCGGAGCCTCCGCACACACACACCGTGTCCCAGAGCTGCCACTGCGAGCGTCCGTGTTACATGGACGCGTACACACTCGTCTACAGCTCCTGCCAACGAGCCTGTCGCCGTGTGTTTGAGGAGAGAGATGACATGTCTTACACGTTCTTTTCTGTGCTCAGCTCTCCGCGGACGCTTAAGCCATAACAATGAAAAATAGTGCCGGTGTGAGTTCCCACTTTAAATGGATCCCATTTCAGGCTTCTAGATTTTTCTTGGTTCCCTAAGCAAACAGCACAATCAGATGGCCTCATAAGTCTAGAGTAAATAAGACATGTTCCAAAGTGCTGGATTCTTTTGCCTCTTTTTGCTTCCCGTTCAAGGCCTCGTTGATGCCGTGCAATTACTTAAAGCTGTCTTTTTTCCCTCACAATTATCCACGAACTACAAAGAATATATAGTAGCAACATTGTGGGGCTCCGAATACACCAAGAACATTCTATGCCTACAGAAAGGAGCAAGACACAAAGCCTAAAGAGAGCCACCGACTTCTTTCAGGCCTTGTTCCGTGAGAAAAAAAATCCTTTTCATATCCCTTTCATTCCCTCAGAAATGGAGCAAATGCTTTAAGAAGGGTCATCTAATTCTTTGAAAGGCCTTTTGCCTCGGTGTGGTTATTAAGCCCTTGGGAAACAATGCGCTTCTCTTAAAGTATATGGAACAATCGTGCCCCCTGAGAGTCGGCTTAGACTGAAATGAGATAAACTGGTTACTACAGAGAGCAAAAATATGATTGATTAAGGCTCAGAACCTGCGGTGCTCGGGTCTCTCACCTTTGGTTCTTTCTGACTTCATTCGGTAGCACAACAGAACCCAGGGTGAGTCTTTCACAAGCTGTCTTCTAGCTATAATGTAACATATGGTAAAATGAGCTCAGCACAGAGTTATGTTTTTCTTTTCTTAATCCTCCCAGTAAGACTAAATTCCAAGAGTGGGATTGAAAAAGGGAGGCAGGCGACAGGGAGATGCAAGCAGGCGGTGGACGTGAAAGCTCCAACGCAGCTCTGAGACCGAGGCATCGTGAAAAACGCGTGTAAGTAAGGACACCCCGACCGCCAAGCTGTCTGCGCTCATTTGCCCAGTCCTGAGAAGTTAAAGCGAACTGAGTATTTGTTTAAACACTTGTAAGTGCACTCGGTTTACAGGTCCGGGGGGGAAATACAAAGATGGCTATCCTAATCAGATACAGAGACTTGTCTGAAACTTGAATCAGCTCTATTTTTTCTTACTCTTTAATGCCATTTTCTTTCCTGTAAGACATTTCTACAAGTCAAGCCAAGTCCGTAATAAGAAAGGACCTTGAAATAATTATTTCCCCCTTTTCCCCCTGCGGTGCTGAAAGTTCACAGTCAGCTCTACGAGCTATTTACTGGGGTTCTCAACAGGCGCGGGCCAAAACTTCAAGGTTTTCTCTCCCTTGCTGCAGTCTGGGACCCTGGAGACCTGGCCGGAAAGCACGTGAGGGAAGAATAAACAATATGTAAGAGCCACTGATGATTTGAGTAAAGAGGGCAGGAGAATAGAGGAAGCAGAAGGTTAAATACTGGGACCTGTGAGGGGCAGGAGCGCGCGCGCAGCCGCCGCGCTCGGGCCTGAGCTTAGGAAGTGCCACCAGCACCCGTGGTGTAACGACTCCCCATCATTGAGGTCTACAGAAGGAAGCCCCTTGAACCTACACGTATATTGCTTTTGACGCTGAATATACATTTGTGGTCCAGCAATTGCCGTTAGTTGTACTATTTTAATGAAGAACTCAGTTTTGACTTTTAAAAATCAATATTAATGGAATCAGGTCTTCGGGAGAAATCTCTGGGATGAGATCATTGGACTAAAAGATGTGAATGCCTTCATGACTCTTAGGGTTCGTACTGCCCAGTCACCTCTCACGAAGACGGTAGTGACATGCGCTGGTGGCGGGGTGTGAGTGCACCAGATCCACTAGGACTCCGTCAGCGCTGGATTTTTGTTCCACTTGGAAGAAGGTCTAAAAAGGAATTTCGAAGTTGCTCCACTTTCACTGCATCGTAAAGTAGTTTTGAGTAGTTTTATCTCATTAATTTATACCAGTATGAAGAAATTGAACTCCTTCAAAATGGCATATTTTCCTTTCAAGATCTAATTTTCTGTACTCGTGTAGTCAGTACTAAATTAGACTATGGATTTAAAAGTGAACCATGGTATTGAGGCAATTATCCTTCTACTCTCTGTTCTATTTTAGGAACAACAGAAAAATATGGTTGTATAACAGTGATAACACTACCACCAAGAGGAGAACTGGTGATGAGTTCTAGATATTTCACTAACCAGCTGGATGAGCGTGGACAAGCACTTAACCTCTCAATTTCATCTTCTATAAAATAGATATACTATTTTCCCTATGACATTCACAGAATGTTTTTAAGTATTGAATGAGATAATAATAGTGAGAATGCTTTGAAAAATAGTATTTATTAAAAGACATTGTAACAAGTAATAAATGAATAATAATAAGTCACAATAACCCAGAAGTTTGTCAATATTAAAGTTACTATGTGGAGGCAATATGAGGCTCAGAATCCAAGAGCTTAAAATTTCTGGTAGAAAAAAATCATGAACAAAGCAACAATTCCATTATGTCTTACACTCTTTGAATTTTTCTAAAAGGACATGCCGTTTTCAAGCAGGTTTACATACGGTGTCAATAACCCTGAAGAAGGCTAAATAAATATCAGATTTAGAGTTTAGCAATAAAATAATTAAAAAATTAATGTATTTACACATGATGCATTGATAGGCGAGGTTCACAAATCCTCCCAAAACACAGATGTATTGGAAAAACAGTATCTGCTGAGGTGATTCTTATAATAAACCATAGGTATTGGATTTTCTGATGCTATTGTAAATTTCTATTTCATTTTCCAATTATTGCTAAAAACTACAAAACATTGAGAAGGAAAATTAAAGAAGACTAATAAGTGGAGAGATATTCCAAGTTTATGGCTTGAACAGCTCAAGATTGTTATGATGTCAGTTCTTCCCCAAACTGACTGATCTATAGATTCAATGCATTCACAGTCATAATCCTATTACTGTGTGTGTGAGTGTGTGTGTGTGTATTCATGTATATGTGTATGTAAATTTACAAGTTGATTCTAAAATATATATGAAAATGCCAAAAGCCTGGAAAAGACCAGACAATTAGAAGAAGAAAAAGTTGGAAGACTTATACTACAAGATTTATAAGACATGATGATACTCGTGCAAATATAGACAAATAGACCAATGAAATAGAACAGAATTCAGAAATGAACCCACACATGTACAGTCACTTGATTCATGACAAAGGCAATACAGCAGTTCAGTGAAGAAAGAATGGTCATTTGAATAAATGGTGCTGGAGCAACTGGATATCCATGTGGGAAAAAAGTGAACTCAGATCTCTGCCCCATAGTACATGGCAAAATTTCAAGATGGATCATAAACTTAAATGTAAAAACTAAAATAATCAAGCTTTTAGAAGAAACATAGGAGGAATGAATATCTTTATCTATCTGGGATAGTCAAAGATTTTTCAAATAAGACATGAAAAGCACTAATGATTTAAAAATGAAGTGATTAAACTGGACTTTAGTAAAATAATAGCTACTATTCATGATTGCAAATACAAATATATAACAAATATATGTTATATTGATATGTAATTATATACATACATACATCATAGTATATATACAATTATATATAATTAATACAAATTAATATACAAAGACTATCCAGAAAAAATACAGCCATTGTGACTATACCAAGACTGGTTACATGGCTGGATACTTTCTGGACAGCCCTCTTATATTAATGACGAAGACCCACATCCAAAAGAAAGAACTTCAATAAATCCATAGTAAAAAAAAATTTAAGTGAGAAAAAGACTTGCAATGGGCATTTCTTCTACCTTTCCCAAAAGAAAGTCCAAATAGCCAATAAGCCTGGGGAAAAAAACATTATAATTTTCATCAGGGAATTACAAATCAAAACCACAATGGGAGACCACCGTACACACTCCAGAATGGCTAATATTAAAAAGACTGACAATGTTTGGAAAGGATATGGAGCAAGTGAAACTCTCATACATTACTTATAGGAATGCAAATTAGCAGAACCACTTTGGAAAATATTTGACAGTTCACATGTCTAAAGCTAAACATAGTTTACCCTATGAATCAACAATTCCACTTCAGGAGAAAAAAATGCATGAATATATTTACCAAAGACATGCACAAGAATGTCCATGGCAGATTTACTCATAAGAGCTAAAAATTCTGAACAACCCCTAAGTTCTTCAACAGAAGAATGGATAAGTAATTGTGATATATTCATATAATGGAATACTACTCAGCAGTAAGACAAGGCCTACCTATACATGCAACAATATGTATAAATTAATGTCACAGATGTTATGTTGGGCAAAAATAACTCTAGACACAGTACATACTCTATGGGTCCATTTAAATGAAGTTTAAGAGCAGACAAAACTAATCTGTTTATAGATGTCAGAATAATGGTTTACCTCTAAAGACCTGTTGATTGGGAAGAGGCATGAGGAAACTTGTAGGGTAAAGAAAATGTTCTATACTTTGATTGAAAGGTTATTACAAAGGTGCATACATATGTACATGTGTAAAAATTATTGAATTGTACATTTATGAATTATGATCATGACTGCCTATAAGTTATATTTCATCTAAGAAATAAAGTAAAAGAAAGAAATGATCGCTCATTGTAAGGATATTATTAATAAAAATTAATCTCTTTTCTGAAATGGAATTCTGGACTAATGTTAGTGAATAACTTAAAGATCAACTACCTTGTTTTACAATTTAACCTAAGGCATGGAGGTTACAGGGTTTTGCCCAAGGCCAATAACAAATTAAAAAAAAAAAGCATTATCTTTTCTCATGCTTATTGACTATATGGACTCTCATGCTTATTTGAGACGGGTCACAAAGTAAGGATCAGACTCCAAAACTCCTAAAGACCTTGTGCAGGGGTTGGGGGGGGGCGTGTCTTTCCCTCACTTCCTTCTCTAAAACACCCTTGAGAATGGTGTTGGCACCTAAGGGAGCTCAGTTAATCTCTATTTCCTAGTGAAATGTCTGTGGAACTTTGTCCACGTATCCCCTCTGCTTGAATTCTTTTTGTTTGCTTTTTTGTTTCTCGCACATTCCTATCATCAACTTATCTTTTAAGACTCTGCTTAAGCCTCCCCATTTTTAAGAGTGCTTTCTTCATTCTTTTCCTCAGTTGAATTGACTCTTTCTATATCTATGGTAGCCAAATCTATTCTTTTTACCAATATTTATCAGGCATCTACTAAATACTAGGTGCTGTTGTAAGTGCTTGAAATTCAGCAGTGAAGACACACAAATTTTCTGTCCCTGTTGAACTTAACATTCTGGTGGGAAAGAAATAAAGTCAACAAATGACAAGAGGCCTTAAAGATAGAGTCAGGAGAGAGTAACAGAAAATGCTCTTTAAATTAAGTGGTCAGTAAAAATTTCTTTGAGGTCGTCACATTTGTATGTCAAAATTTATGACAGAGACCTTAACCAAGATAGAAATTGGGAGGGCCTATAGGAGGAGCTCTCACACGGTATGTCCATCACAAAAACCCTATAGGAAGAGGTCTATGGTTATATCAGAACTCCATGATTATAACAGCTCCTCTCCTTAACTTTTTTCTTCCTCTCTATAAAGAACTTACTTCTTTGTCCCAGGGACTTGCAGGTGACTCTCCATGGGTACACATTTCAGATTGCAAACCTTTCTTTTTCCCATATAAATCCTTTTTGCTGACCACATACCTGGTTGACTCTTTGTTCATGATTGACACCTAAATGAAGCAGACTATGAGTCTAACAAGAGAAGGAGACTCCCCAATGCATCTATTTATATTTCATTTTTCTTCATGCAAGAATCTGATTGACTTGAGGGCAAAAATGGTTATCTTAGCTCATTTTTGTATTTTGAATCAGTGCAGGGACTCAAAAACATTGGTAAAAATAAGTGAATGGCCCAAGCAACAAAAGGAACTATAGATAAATCGAACTTAAAAGTTTGAACTTTTATGTTTCAAAGGACAATCAAGAAAGTGGAAAGAAAATTCATAGAATAGGAAAAAAAGTTATCAACCATATTTTTGGTAAGGTATCTAGAACACATCTATATATTTAGAATATTTAAAGAATTCGCACAATTTAAAAAGACAATCCAATTAAAAATGTATAAAGGATATGAATATACATTTCTCCAAGAAAGTATACAAATGGCCAATAAGTACATGAAACAATGCTTAACATCACTAGTTATTAAGGAAATGTAAATCAAAACCACAGGAAAATACTACTTCCCTATCAATTAATGAATGGATAAAGGAAATGTGATAATACATATAATCAAATATTATTCAGTCATTAAAAAAAGAATGAAGTACTAATACATTTACAACACGAACAAATCTTGAACACATAATGGAAAGTGAAAAAATCCACACACAGAAGGAATATTGTATAATTCTATTTATAAGCTATGTCAAGACCAGGAAATCTGGACAGACAGAAAGTAGGTGAATGGTTGCCAGGAGTTTGGAGCTGGGGGAATGGGGTGTGACTGCCAACGTGTGTGGGTTTCTTATTGGGGTGATGTAAATATTCTGAAATTAGATAGTAGTGATAGTTGCACAACTTTGTGGATACACTAACAACTATCAAATTGTATATTTTAAAAGACTGAATTGAATTTTTAGTGTGCGAATTTTAACTTATAAAAGTGAATGAATGAATGAATGAACATAAATACCTAAGAGACAACTAAGGCTTTGTGAAATTGTAACAAATATTTGAGAACAAATGTTCTCAAAATGCTGTGTCCACTGTGAAATGGCAAAATACCACCATTTAGTTCCCACAGTCTTTCCTGCATTTGGTCAAGAGGCTGCCAGCTGCACCACCACCAAAGGCTGTGCGGAGCCCATAAATAATTGAAGCAGTGAGCCCGAACCCAGGCTCTGGCCACAAAGTAAGCAGCCAGTGCCAAGAACTCATGAGAACATCTGGACGATGTCATAGCCAATTCAGACTTCACCCACACATGATCTGATCATCTGATTACAGTTCCTTATAGCCCTAGAATTCTACAGAAAAAAGAATTGCCCAGAACAAAGGGTGTAAGGCTGAGTTCATTGTCTAACAAGCCAGTCTAAGGCAAGAAAAGCAAAGGAGGGCACAATAATGAAAGAAAGACTTAGAGAGAGGGACTTTGAACAAAACAGCAAGCTCTTTTGATCCAGTTGTTTATGTCAGAAATCAATAGAGATGTTTTCTTTCACTTTGGAGCGTGAGAATGGGAATTTGCTGAAATTGGATCTTGAAGCACTTAAGGTTTTTTTTCTTGGTACTGAAACAATGGCACGCATTCTGTTTGCCAGGAAGCTCTGACCACGGGGCCAAAAATTGTAGCAATTGTAGTAATTCTATCCGCAATTTTCTGTTTTCAGGGTTGTATAGAATAGACTCAGAGAAAACCTTTATGATACTTTTGGAAATATGTAAAATATTTTCCTTTATTGAATGCTTCTTTCTGCAAATATCATTGGACTTTGATGCTGAGTGGTAGGTGTAAGAGAGAGAACACCATTATACACTTCCCAGTGTGGAAATTTCATCTCAGAAACTGGAAATGATTATGATCTCAAGATAAAACTGTTTCATGCAACAAACCAAAATGAGGGTAGCAGTGCATGTTAGCTAGCTTTATATGACTTTGTTTTAATTAAGGCCTGATTACCACAGCTGCTACTTGTTTACCTAATAACAGAGCTTTGGTGTATCCAAAGTAGAGAACCCCAGGGCTGGAACTGTGGTGCCTGAGTGTGAGAGGGTGCATGTCATGGTAACCTTCAATGCATAAATTATGAATCGCTATAGGATTTTGCCTAAAGCCCCATGAAATTCATGGCAATGAGAGTATTATGTTGAGCTATGGAATAAAAAGCAGCTGTCCAATAATGTCTTCAAACACACCAGTATGGGCCTTCTGCATACTCCTGCTGTGAGTCAGAAATTTCTTCACCAAAATCCTCCCTAGCTTATTAGGTCTCTAAAAGAAACCCTGGTTCCCCTAGAGCAAACAGTGTGATCCAATTGAAATGAGGACATTCAGAATTACCTTTCTTCCTATACAGTGCAAGTTTATTTCCATGTCTTTTCATTTCAGCAGACGGAGATCTATAATAGGTGGTTCTGCGTTGATAGGGCCTTTAGGCAGATCTGCAAGGCAGTGCTAGATTGTGCCAGTGCTGCAAATACAGAAAGAATAATTTGTCAATTGTAGCATGTGAAAAGTTCTGTGTAACGGAGCTATTCGTACCAGTCAATCCCCGACGTGCCTACATATTCCTCCTCCATCCAATCTTCTCGTCATCCTTGGCTGCCCTGAGTTTTTGATGCCTCAGTCCCAAACTGTGCACAGGTATGTTCTCCCATATCAGCCAAGTCTTGATAAATCTGAAGAAAAAGTTTCAAGAGGAATTCTGCTGGCTTTATAGCAGAAGACGTTGGACTAGGATAGTGTCTATATTTGAAAATGTTCTATAACTGTCTCACTCTGAGTTCCAAGGTAGCTCTTTCTCCCTGAGTTGCCATGCGGTGTGTCATTAGACCCTGATGTCTTACCTAAAGCTGATTAGGCTGGAGGCCAACATCTTAGCCAAAATCAACCATTACTAATATACCTGGGTACCTGGGAAGAAATTCACACGTTTATTTTACCCTGGAAAACTGCTATTTTGGTTATCCTTATGCAAATTCTGCATCTAGGGTAGAAAATTATGAATAATAAGGTACCATTGTTCAATTTCTTAATAAGATAGTTCTCTATGACTATTTATTTTCCTATATTTCATAAGCTTTCCCTGCATCTTCACAATAAGGCCACAGTATCTTAACAAGCCACATTTTTATCTAAAGAAATCTTTCTCTCTGTTCTTTATTTCTTGATGAAGCCTAACTAGCCAAGAAGCTTGATAAATGCCATGTTCACCACTGTAAACTCAAGGCCTAGACTAGAGTAAAAGACTCACTAAATATATGTGAGATGCATGAAACAACTCCATTAAAAGTTTTTACTTTTAATCATGGATTTAGGATGTGGAAGTACACATTAATCGAAATAAAGGTTCTTAAACTCTGAATATTGTCAACATTGTTAAATTAGCCTGTTGAAAAGGATAATTTCAGGTCAAAATGAAAAGTTATTCAATTGAAGTTCAGTTGATAATTGAGAAGAATTAATTGAAGTTAGTAAAGGAGAATTCTTACTTAATGAGTTTCATCAATATGGTGTAGTGTTTTACTTGCCTTATTAATTGATGTAGATAAGAAGCTGAATGAATTCATTTAAAGAACATTTAGGTCTCCTGCAAATTCACTGATCGCTCTGGGATTCAGGCTTCTCTAGCACTGGGCAAGGGTCCTGAGGCCTATAGGGTAGTAGTTGGCAAAGTTTGCATCAAAATCACCTGGAGAGCTTTCTAAAATTCAGATTGCTCCAGAATTTCTGAATCAGTAGATGTACTAAGGGTTCTCCAGAGAAACAGAACCAATCTGAGACCATACATATGCTATGGAGGGTGAGAAATCCCACCATATGCTGGCTGCAAGAAGAGATCTGGGAAAGCCAGTGGTGTAGTTCCAGCTCAAGTCCGAAGTCCTGAGATCTTTAGGAAAACTAAAGGTATAAGTTCTACGCCAAGGTTAAAGACCTGAGAACTGGAGGTCTGTGCTGTAAGTCCCAGTGAGAGCAGGAGGCTGATGTCCCAGCTCAACAGTCAGGCAGAGAGAGAAAATTCTCCCTTCTCCTTTTGTTCTGTGCAGGTAGGTAGGTACTCAAAGAATTGAATGGGGATCACCCACATTAGGGAGGACAATTCGCTTTCCTCAGTTCACCATGTAAAGTTCTGATCTCTTCTGAAAAAACTCACTCAAATGTACCCAGAAATAATGCTTAGCCAGATATCTGGGCATCCCAAGGCCCAACCAATTTAACCATTACAAGTCCATCCCTTGTCAAGTTGGCAACCATAAACTTCTCCTTAAATTGTATTTAATCTTAAAATAAAGACAGTAATAATGCCACTGAACATGAAACATCTATCCTGCATACAACTGAAAGTTCACTAGTTCCTTCCCTCAAAGAGGAGGAGGAAGCCTCCAGTGATATTTACTCCTTTCCTCAATATCCCATAACTTAAATACTATGATGTTAAATTAACAATTCTTAAATATTATTAATAAAGTCAATACACCTCATGTCATATGCTAAGGGAATACAAAAAGAAATCAAACATACACAAATACATTCATAACAAACTACAGAGAAAATATTCATGACAATTACATGGAATTATAGTAGTTATTTTTCCATAACCAGTCATGTGGTCATAGCTGATATTTTAAACTACCTTCTTCCACTACACATTCTGTATTACCTTTGCCTTCAGCAAGCACCTCAGCTGGTTTCGGTTCCTTATCTGGTGGGGTGACCCCAACATTCATTCTGAAGGATCTGGGCCATTAATAGACCTGCCTAGGTTGGGTCATTGTAGTTTTCCATTGACATTAATCATAGGGCATAATAATACTAAGAGATACCCTAAGAGATCTCTTATACTTATTCTTCCTTATCTCCTCTGTGGAATAGCAGTCCAATTTCCCTTTGTAGTCAGGATCACTCGTTCCAGCCAACACCATAACTCCCTTCTTTGCCTTTTAGTTGAGAGGCATGAGGAGCTCAAAGTGGCTGAGTGGCAATCTTAACTCCCAGTTCAATGGAATCATTGATGTACCTCCTGGTGGAAGCATCCCTCCCTCTGGAACTAAAATCTCTGGTTCAACAGGGCATAAAGTCACAAGATCAAGAAGCAAAAATCTTTCTAGCAGGTCACTAGGACTAACAGTGAATGGTGCCACTCCCATTTCCACCCCTTGATTCTTGGATCCGAGAACCCTGGCTATAGGAGAAACACCATGTATATTGGACACTGATTCAGAGTATATGCAGCCTTCTGAATAAATGCTGCAGCAGCGCTGCAAAGCACTGCCACCTACCTGATGCTGTAACTATAATTCAAAGGGCTCTCGTACTGCTACACCACGTACAGACCCTAGCAGTCCTGTAATGTATTGCTGTTCATGGGGCTCGTGCTCTCTAGGGAAGTGTTGTAGACTAAATGTTTATGAACCCTGCCCCACAAACTGATATGTTGAAATCTAACCTTCAAAGTGTTGTTATTTGAAGATGGGGACTTAGGGGAGTAATTAGGTAAAGAGGATGGGGCCCTCGTGACTGTGATTTGTGCCTTTTTAGAAAGAGGCCAGAGAGCTCACTTGCCCTCTTTCTGCCGCAGGAGGATACAACAAGATGGCCTTCTGCACCTCAAAGAAGGGCTCTCACCAGAGCCTGACCATGATGGCACCCTGATTTTGGGCTTGCAGATTCCAGAACTATTAGATGTCTATTGTTGATAAGCCAATCGGTCTATGATCTGTCATTATAGCAACCCAACTGACTAAGACAAGAAGGAAGTTGTGTCATTTTATACAGATATAAAAAGTGAATGTATCTATAAGAGAAGCTGGGCTTAAAAATTGTTAAAATTATAATTATGATGTAATACATTTTTTACTTGTCTGTTTAGGCAGAAAGTTATAGAAATACTTTTTTCCTTCTGCCCAGGTAACCATACTTTGTATAAAATCAATGTTTTGAAATGGAAAAGCTCTGAAAGTAGCAGTGGTTAGCCTTTGAATTTATGAATATTATTACTATCAGATGTTGCATGGAAATTAATAGGAGCTGAGGATGTGTATTGAGGGGAAAGGAATGGATCTCTCACCGAGCTTTTGTTGGGGACTGCAGTTGTGCTGAGAAATGGAATTTTAGGTATAATGCACAAGCAAGCATGAATTAATAGCATGGTAGAGTGGGGTCTACAATAAAAACATGTAGCTGTTTTTCACAGCTCAAGTGCTCCACTCTGCTCGACATCCTAGAATTAAACACTTAAATCAGATATTTTTAAGTTCCTGCCAGAAAAACCCCGCGTTTCTCTTGTAAGCCTGAAAAAAAAAATTTTGGAGGGGGTAGTAAGTGGGTGGCAGTATTACAGAATTGTTCCTTTGAATTTTGTTCATCTGGAATGCATTTGAAAGACATTGACATTGGGGGGAAGATTCTGTGAAGATAGGCGATAACTGCAGAACTGTTTGCTAGCTGTAGTCATATGGCAATGATATCAGCTTCGCCTGGGGAAAATGACAGCATGAAATCCAGCTGATTTGCCTAGACAAAATTACATGAAATTGCATGTATTCGTCTAGAGCATTCTAGGAATAGCATTAGAAGGATAGATTTTTGTTTCTTAAAGGGCAAATAATGTGGAGGCATAGTTCATACCCAGTATATCATTGTAGTTATAAACAAGTGTCAGAAATCGCCTTGCCTTTCTTTAGAATTAGATGTTGCTGAGTGGCTTATTTAGCGTGATGGCATATTTTTGTCATAATCTCAAAATTTAAACAGAATATTTATAAATCTCACTTTCAGATCATCAACTAAGTTTATCTTATTTTTGAGAGAAATAATAAAGTAGTGCCTATTAGTAAAAGACCACTTTGTTTTTCTACTGACAAGATCAAGTCAGTGCTAGTATGTATGCACAAATGTGTCTCATGGGATATAATAAACGTGTTCCTGAAAGGTTGTATATAAATTGAGTCATTTTCCTATTGGCTTATATTATCTTGTCAAAGATGTTATTTATGTCTTCCTTCTAGACTGAACTTTTAAGTAATTTCTAACACTTTAACTTTCAGTTTCTCTTTACTCATGTATCCCGTCGAGAAAGATTTTCATGTCAATCTTGGGGATCCTGAAAACACGAACATATACAGAAAACTTCACAACTTGGAAGATGTTTTTATTTGGATAAATAACTGCCCCTCCCTTTTTTTCTTGCAGGAAGGCATTCTTGTAAATGATAGACACATTTAACCTCTTACTGGTGAAATAAAGCCCTGTGAACGTGCACGTACAGCGTTTGCCGGTGCTGGCCATGGCTCAGTCGTCCGGGGCTTTCGTTCTGCCCCGAGAGAACAGAGTGGAGTCCTGGGCACTTCCCCACCAGAGCACTCCGGAAGAATCCCTCTCTCAGGGCGCTGAGAAAAGCGCAGCGTTCTGATAATTGGTGTGATTCTGCTTTCTTTCTTTCTGGAAAAACAAGGAGGGACAATTATATGGTGAACATGTATGTGCAACCTTACATTATTTTTTAACCATATATTATATGATTGAACACTGAAAGCGCCTACCTGAAACATGCTGTCCAGTTCTCAGCAATCAACAGTCACATTAATTTCTCATTTCCCTCTTTTTCCGTTGCACTCGGGGTGTTCTTCTGTTAAACAACCTGTCCTGGGATAGAACGACTTCAGATTGTGCAGTCATACCAAATGAGGCTTGAATTCTATTTTAGACACTTACCAGCCATATGATGTGTCTGCCTCAATTTTCTTCATCTTTATAATGGTTTCAGTAAGCACTATCGTTAGGGTTTTTGTTAGTAATTATGTTTATTAAATACATAGCACAATGCATGGCCAATTATTGTTATACAACAAATAACAGGAACCATCATTATCTTTGTCCTCATGAGCATCTTCAGAGTTAGTTATTGATAGCTCCTCAGCACGACTTGATTTAGACACCGCTAACCTCAGAAGCTAGTACAGTGCCAGGCAGAGCGGGTGCCAGTAAGTGGTTACTGAAAGAATTCTTAGGTAAAACTGAGCATGTTAATTATAAACCCGTGAACTCCAGGTTCCTCATGCCCCACCAGCCTATGGATACAAAATAATCCAGATTTGCTGATTCATACACCTGTTGGCATAGCTCCCTAGTCCCTGAAATATGCATCTTGGACATACCTGTGAGTCTTCAGGGTTGTCTCAAATATGCAGAGAAAGAACCTTGGTCCCAGAGGGCTCCTCCCCCACTGCCATCAGGCCATGCACCAGTCCTGCAGGAACCAAGCAGCATGGGAGTGGACAGCAAACGGAAGAGAGGGTATTTCTCTCCATTTGGTATTAAACCCAGAAGAGGGGCTTTAAAACATTGGTTTGAGAACCAATGTTATGGACAAAATCATGAGGCTCTGGGTGTGTGCGCAGGATGGAGTAGAGGGCCAGCACCATGCCAAGTTCAAAATCAGCTTTTCTCTGCATCAGATCTAGAGCCTGGCTCCTTCCTCCTTAGGCGGAACTGTGTTCAGGAGGCAGCCCAGTCCTCATGAAAGTAGGAGTTGCTGAGGCCTGCCCCAGTGGCTCCCCAGACATGCAAGGGCACATCTGACCTGCTGCAGTGGACACAACATTGGTTCCAGTTGCAACTCCTGCTGTGTAACTACATGCTGGTTGGAAAATTAATGTTACCTTAGACTGCAATGACAACCCATACTTCCAGCAAAAGGTTCATTTATTGTTTCCTTCCAGCAGTGATAGGTACCACATGGGAGAACTGAAGTTTCCTTTTAGCAGGGTGTATGTGGCAGGCTGAGATCCACTACTGAGACTGCAGAGCACAGCACAGCAAATAACAGTAAGTCTGAAACACATCTATTCACACTTACCACAGGGCTCCAGGGACTGTCACAGTGCCCTGGTTTCACAGTCCCTTCTTGGAGTTTGTAGGCAAAGCAGAAACAGCTCCTGTGCAAGTGTGACACACCAGGAACTACAGGGTTAACCCTCTGTCATCACATGTTGGGAGCCAGGTGGCAGGACAAGCAACGATCAGGATTCCTCTCTTTATCAAAATCAAGTATCAGCTAATTACTAGAGCTCTCAGAATCCTGGAGAACTTCTAAGACCTGGGAAGGATTTACAGCTGCTCCAGGGAAAAGGCCAGGGAGACCAGCACCCCCGTTCAGGCCGCACATGCGGGGAATCTGGGTCAAGGGCTGGAAGGAGGGAGCCTGGGAGAGAACAGGCTTTGAAGCAGCACATTTACCAACAAATGATTGCTAAGCACTTTGTGGTTGTCAAGTTCCTAGGGACTGAATAATAATGCGAGGGGGCTTGGAGAGGCTAATGACTAATGGCCCCTCAATTTCCTGCTGATACTGGCAGTTTTGTGTCATTTTGTTTTTATGTTAATGTATGCACACAGGATTAGAATGTAGCATTATGTGGTCATTTAATTTAATTGAAGTATGGAACTTTGTGGGCCCAGTTTTACATTCCCCTTATAGATTTCAGTGATTTTTATCTTCAGCATTTAATCTTTCCCCCAGATCACCATTCCTAATGGCAATCATCATACATTTACACTTACACCACACTTTTCCTTTCTAGGCGCTCCAAGCACGTCATGGCCCATTAGCCCACAAGAGCTCTGCAAGGCAAATGCCAGGGAGGATTTTAAGCACTTTCCTTAGGTTTAACATACATAAATAGGTGCCGCCTTTACCACGGAGATAAGGTCCCAGCCGTTTAAATTACTTTTGAATGCAATGAGAAGCGCTGCTTATGCATGAGGCTTCCACTGTGCTGTGTTTTTCATACCTCAGAAATATGTGACCTTTCAGCCTGACAGCCCCGCGCAGAGTGCCTGCAACTTTCGAGAGAGTTTTCAGTGATCATCCCGCCTTCTTCTCTGAAAGATGCAGTGTTTGTGTCACCCACCTTGCAAAAACTGCCCCAGGGCACAGGGAAAATCCAGTTGAGAGGTGAAGGGGAGAACACGGGTGATAGCAAGCTCCCTTTTAAGAGCCCTCAGCTTTGCTCTGGTGAATACACATTCTGAAGGGCCATGCAAGTATCCACTTGGAGAGGTCAGCATTCAACACTCTTTTTTTCTAAAGGCCAAAGGAACAAAGGAGAAGTCATAGCAAATTCTGTTGAGGGCATTAGTGGAGAAGGAGACTGACGGAGGAAGCCCTCCCCAGTGTCTGATGTGTGTGTTTGGGGGCGAACTTCCTTCTTCCCTTGTAGGTTCTTTTGGGTGTTCTAAGGATTAAATCTACATGGGGCAGATTAGATTAACAAAAGAAAAATAACCAAATTTGATTACATTCATGTATATGGGAAATTCACATACACGAGAGCTTCAGGGACAGAAAGAGAAAATGAAGTATACAGAGGGTGCCAAAAAAGTGTAGACACATTTTAAGAAAGGAAAAAACTGTATTAAAATTGTAATACTTAATATATACTGATAACAAAAGATGAATACAAGTCACATTTGACTTCTGCAATTATAAGAGGTGCTCAGAGTGGTTATCATCAGTGTCTAGACACTTCTGATTGCGGTGAACTACAGCTTGAGCAACATGGACCAAAGTGTCCACTTGTATCACTGCTCATGCCGTTTCAGTTTCTTCCCAAAGTACCGCCAGTGTAGCCAGTTTTCTACAGTACACCACGTCCTTTAAGGTCCCCATAGGTAGAAGTCAAGGGGTGTTAGGTCAAGAAAATGTGAGGGAAACTCAAACAACATTCTCAAATTTCAAATACCACTTCAACATGGTCTTGTGCTCTTCGAATGACAGCTGTGCTCTGCACCATGTTCTTTGACTGCCCTGCGTGTCGCATGGTGACACTAGCATTCATTTGATTAACACCATCTTTTGAGCGAATGTCACACTACACATTGCTACCATAATTCAGTTCAACTTCACAAAATAAACACAGATCATTGCTCTTAAAATGTGTATACATTTTTTTGGCACCCTGAATATTCTGAACTAAGGATGAGGCAAGGTGCCTTGGGACTTCAGGGGGGTCAGGTCATTCCTGGGATGGTAAGAGAAGATGTTCAGTAATTAGGTGTTTGCCCTGACCTGAAGATTAGGTCATAAAAAATTTGTCTGGTGATAACTCTTATTATGGGCAATGCCCCTAATGTAAAATCTTTAAGGGAGAGGTAAAAGTCTGTCATGAACCCACTGGGTATCCATTGTCTTCAGCTCACCATAATTCATATGCCACAGTGTCACATCTGGGGAGGCCTCTTCTGAACCCGGTCACTGAAATAAGAGGCCAGGCCGTGGAAAGGGGAAAAGTAGAGGGCTTTACATTTGCATTTCCCTGGGGTGGGGACACTGGAGTAGCTGGGACATTTCTTTCATGAGAACATCAGACAAAACACTGTCTGGCTCAGGTCCTCAGAGAGTTGCAAGGTCTCATGCTGACAGCCTAGTAGTGTCTATAGCAGAGGAGAAATGACAGGAGAGGTGGGGTCAGGGACAATATCCAGGGAGCTTCCCACAGGACTGATGTAGAAGGCTCTATTTCAATCCCAACTGGTGTACTGCAATTCAGTTCTGCACTAATCACCCGAAGTTAGCCCTGGCACCACAAGTTAAGTGCTCAGTCCCACAGGGCTACTCCACTTCAGATGCCAGCTACAAGTGGGATCCCCACATAGGCTGAGAAAATGTCTCTTTTTAAATGGGACAGAAAACAATGGTACGGTCCCATTTCAAATGATACATATGGTCAGTTTATTGACACCTTAAACTTAGCCCAGTGAGACTAGGCTGACCGTACATACCATCTGAAATGGGACAGTACTGCTGTTTTTTGTCTCATATAAAACGGATGTCTGGTCAGCCTAATCCACACAGCACCTGAACTCTGACCAATTGCTGCAACTCCAGGGGCAGGGAGTTCCCAGAATCCTCCTTGGGTTCAATAATTCACTGAAATTATTCACAGAATTCAGGAAAGTGCTATACTTATGATTACAGCTGTATTATAAAGAATACAAATCAGACTAGCCAAAGGAAGTGACATATAGGGTAAGGTCCGGGAAAGTCCTGAGTGAAGAAATCTGTGCCCTCTCTCTATCGAGACACATAACCTTCCTAGCATACTGATGTATTCCCCAACCAGGACACGACACTGAGCTTCCAGTCCAGAGTTTTTATTGAGATTTCATTCTGTGGCCGGGATTGATTGAATCACAGGCCATGTGATTTAATTGAATTGCTAGCCCCTTCCATCCCATGACAACCTTGAGGTTAGATGGGCTCAAAGTTCCAACCCTCTAAACACCTGGTTAGTCTTTCAGGTGACTGGCTCCCATCCTGAAGATGGAGCTCACCATGGGTCACAGCATTAGCGTAAACTCGGGTGTAATCTAAGAGGCTCATGAATAACTGATACTTTGATCATTCAGAAACTTCCAAGGGTTTTTAGAAGCTCCATACCAGGAACGTGGGACAAAGACCTGACAAATTCTTTATTATATAATAAGAGGCTTCTGAACAGGGAAATGAAGAATGTGACACATATATATCCACTGAAGATACAGAGTCTTCAGGGAGAAAGGAGTGATAAATCTTTGAAACTAAAGCCTTAGAGAACACTTACAGTTAGGGGTCAGGAAAAGAAAGACATTAGCTTACTTATTAAAAACCTTGAATTCTAGCATCTTTTAGTGCTCACACTTTTGAGACTTATTGTCAGTATCAGTCAGAAATTGATGAGTATGCATAGCCTTCTTTAATTCATTCACACTAGCTAATTAACATCTGGGCCTATATCCTGTCTTTATTTTCTTAGTTTGCAGTTTTTTCCATTGTTCTAAATCCAATGAAACAGTGTGTGTCCAATCAGGATTATAGTGTATACCTGTGTTAGCAATTATATGAGAGCTCCTCTGGAAGCACTTTGCTGAGTTTCCATAACCAAGGCATAGTAAGGCAATTGAGCGTTTGATATACAACAAGCGTAGTTGTACAAAATTACGGATCTATGAATATGAAATACCTCGAAGGCACATGAAATGGGTGTGAATTTCTACCACAATTGGATTTGCAAGAACTGTCACTGTATTTAAGTCATAAAGAATCAGACTCAGAAATTGCATAGTCTGACTTACAGAGAATTTCATTCTTGGTCATTATCGGGCCTTTTCCCTCACTCCTCTGCCCCAGAGCCATTATAGTAAAATATTAGGAGAACCATCCCATTTCTGCTCCATACTAGTCAGTGCTGGTAAGTACGTTGCCAGGGATCATATGAGCCCTTATATCCAGGGGCTTTATTGGGGAAATGCAAATTAAAGTCACTAAGAGATACCACTATACACGTACTACAATGATTATAGTAAGAATATTGACAGTATCTAGTGCTAATGAAGATGTAGAACAATTGCAGCTCTCATACATTGTCACATGGTACAGCTACTTTGGAAAACAGTAGAGCAGTTTCTTATAAAGTTTAGCATGCTCTTATTATATAACCCAGAAATCCCACTCCTGAGTATTTATAGTACAGACAGGAAATACTATGTTCATATAAAAATCTGTACATGAATGTTCATAGCAGCTTTATTTGTGATATCAAAAAGTCAAACACAACCCAAATGTCCTTCAACAGTGAAAGGATAGACTGTAGTACATCCATACTATGAAATATGATTCAACAGTAAAACGAAATAAGCTGTTGATACACACAAAAACCTGGATGAATCCCAAAGAAACTGTATGGTGTGAGAAGAACCAGTCCCAGAAGGATACATACTGTGTGATTTCATTTATTTGACAATGTCAAAAAGACAATACTAGAATGATGAGAAACAAATCTGTGGTTTCCAGGCATTACGGGTGAGGGCAGTGTGTGACTCTAAAGGGACAGCACAGTGGAGATTTCGGGGACAGTGGGGTTGATGGAACTGTTCCATATTCTAGTTACATGAATCTATATATGTGTTAAAATTTATAGATCTGTATGCCAAAAGATCTAAGCTAATTTTACTCTATGATGATTTTAAAAGAGCAATTCTAAAAAAATCAGTCCAAGGGCTTTTCTCCTTCCAGGCTATGTTTGGGTGCAATATTCTACAGATCCTGGGGCTCTCGTATCTGGGGCCCAGTTTCCCCAGCCACAGAGGACATTCCCCTTGAAGAACTTGCCACCTCCTCCTGGAACTATGAGAGACATTGTGGACCTTCCGTGGCTTTACAAAATGTTGATCCTCTCTCTGACATGTTTTGACCTACTCCTCTCTATTCTCCTCCCTGTCAGGGGATATGCTCACTTAGTAGTCTCACGACTTTCAGGAAAGCCAGAAAGAGAGGTTGTTTCAAGTACTGTCTGCTTTCAGCACTTCAAATACCCCTAATGCAAGATGTACAAACACCTTGACCCCTTCCAGGAAAGAGATAGAGGAAAATAAAGAGAGCAAAACACAAATTGTATTCATTCTTGCTAAATTGTTTTAGAAACAAAAATAAAACCCAAGTTAATCCCTCAGTAAATTACTCTGCTGCTCAATCAACTAGGAGAATATTTTGCCTAGATTCCTGTTGTTCAATGAAATCATAAAGCATGGAAAAGATAAGTTAAAAGCATTCATACAATCCATAAATGTTTGTGTGTGTTTCTGTGAATTAGCGAAGAGAACAGGAGGCAACCAAAAGTGACATGGGCAGAAAATAGTCACCCAGAAGCCCCCAGTTCTGACCATGTCAAGGTGACATGTCACTCATCTACTAGGAGAGGAGAGGCATCAAGAAAGAGAAGATCAGGCCTTCTGAAAACAGAGCCTAAATCCACATCTCTGGCCTAGTGGTAGGGAGGGGATCAGCAAGTGCTCTGTGCAGCCTGAGGCCAAAGCCTACCCTGAGATGAAGACATGCAACATGGAACATGGGCCCAGAGATCAAAAAGGAATGGAGCCAGGGTCCTGGCTTAGGTTGTGCCCTCCACAGAGGTGTCTGATGGGAGTCACTAGTGAGACTGAGTCAAGTCCAACCCACACTCTGTTTGCCAAGCCACACATCTCATGATATTAAAACATGTCTATGGCAGGGTGATTCAATATAAAATTTTTTAAATTCCAAAACACTTTTTAAAAATTACATATATTCTCAGTGAATTAGAATAGTTAAGCATTAAACTTAACCCTGAGCTTTCTGAAAACCAAAGGGAATAAAAAAATTTCACTGAAACCTTCACCTCTTAATTATTCAATAAAAGGAAATCTTTAAGTTATTTATAGAGGCAAGTTTTATATTAGAAATAAGTATTATTGGATCCTATTTGGAAGTGTGTATGGGCTTTGAAAAACATGGTAGACAATGTTGTCAATCACAGTTTTGCAAAATATGCAAAGGCATTTTTCAAACCAACATTTCCTGCATTGCCTTCTAAGAAAGCCAAGGTGAGGAGCTAAGACAAGATGGTTTAAATATATCGCTGTCTGGTTTTTTTGAATTAATAATAAAATAAAATACAGAAGTTTTAACACTCAATGGGCCACTAACACGTGAAAATTTCAAAGTGTTCACATATCTATATGCACACAAAGCGCTGTCTATGGATCAAATAAATAAAAGAAAAACTCGGATCGTGCGGGAGTCAGCAAATTATATTTCTACTTAAAAAAAAAATCCCAACACAATATCATCTATAGAGCATTCTCATCCAGCCAAGAATGAATAATCTGAATCTGATTAGACAAACTAAAAATAAAGAACATTCTGTTAAAAATAAATTAGGGACTGTATTCTTCAAAAATGTTAATGTCATAAAACACAAAAAAGGCTATGGAATGTCCAAAATTAAAGGAAGCTAAAGGGACATGACAACTAAATGCTTTACTGTAACTGGATACTATACTGGAATGGGGAAATGTTTCATAAAGAGCATTGAGTCAACTGAATATGGATGTAGACAAAACTTGAACATGGATATAGATTAGATATAAGTATTGTATCGATGTTAAATATTCTGAACTTGATAACTGTGCTGCTGTAATGTAAGAGAACCTCCACTATTCTTAGGCAATATCCACTAAATATTTAAGGATTAAGGGTCATGATGTATATAATTTGTATTTAAATGGTATGTAAAATATTATATTGGGAAAGAATAAGAGAGAGAACTAATGATAAAGTAAATGAGGTAAAATATTCATAGTATATGAAGCTGGGAAATGAATGCATGTACAGTTCTTAGTTTTTTTTCTTATTCTTGCTAACATTTTTGTTTAAAAATATTTTCAAATAAAAGTTTTTTTAAACAAAATATTCTTTTAAAAAATGTCCTCTCCTCATGTTACTACACTGGTGGATACACGCCGTTATAAATTTATTCAGCTACATAGAATATACAACACTAAGAGTGAACCTTATTGTAAACTGGGACTTTGGATACCACTCTGGTGGGAGACATTGATAATGGGGAAGACTATGCATGTGTGGAGGCAGGGGTATGTGGGAAATCTCTGTTCCTTCTGCTTAGAGTTGCTATGGACTTAAAACTGATCTAAAAAAATAAAATCTATTAAAACACACACACAAAAGGAGTCCTGATGCTCAAAAACATGGGGAACTACAAACTTCAAAGAATGAGAAGTTAACAGACTTATTCCCAATGGCAGCCCTTTGGAGGTTAGACCACAGTAAATCTATGCTTAGATTCTGAAAGTTGACTGAAGGAAGAGGTGATAGTCCTCACTGTTGTTTAGAAAATGACTCACGCTATTTAGCTGGCAGCCAGGTGGGTGGCACTCAGTTATGAACATTTGGAGCACTCCATTTTCAGATCACTATCTCAAATTTTTAAGGAGGTGGGTCCCTTGAAGGCATAGGCACATGACACCTCAACTACAAAATTTAGAAAGATTTTTTTCTAAGTTCTACATTTCAGAGGAAAACCTAAGTGGCTGATAAGTGCAGATTGACAAGTTAAATTAGTCTTTCTTCCATGTTTTTTTCTTAAGCAAGAACTCTGGGCTGACTCTTAAAGAGTCCATGATCAATCCTGATGGACAAAGAATACTAATGCGAGTGTCAGGAAGCTGGCTGGCTCTGGCATTAGGCAATTTGATAGACTGTGAATAGCACCAGCAGAGTATTAAACTCAGATCAATCTGGGGGTCATTAAAATTGGGGTGTTGGTTTTCTTTGTAGCTGTGACACTGGACATCTGGCTTCTCACTCATCATTGCTGTCTACTTGGCCTCCAAACACCAAGGCGATATTCAAATTGGGTTAAGAAATGTCAAACTGTATGTCCAGAGGTGAGACCCTTACACTGTAATAGCATTGTAAACTATGACTTGCTTTTCATCGCACCTTTAGAATAGTAAATCTTGTCCCAAACTAAATCTGGATCTCCCCAAAGGGGCAGGCAGATGAGAGGAAGAGACTCTGTCTTATATTACTTCCTGAGAATTCTCTTTCATTAATCTTTGCTCCAAAGGTGACTTTGAATGGCTCTTGGTGCGATGAATAATGTTCACGCACAATCTTCCCTGTCAAGCATGTTACTCCAAAATCTGATGACAGTTTGGGAGCAGTGTCTTTTGCTATTATGTTTTCCAATTGGCTTCCTATTGTCACTTCAAGAAGTGTGGAAACACTGATTTATGAGAGGCTGGCTTAAAATGTGTCATTTCCATTGCTTCCTTAGAAACCACCTTAAATAAGTAGAGGAGGGCAATTTGGCTCGAACTTGCTTTAAGAAGTTTTAAGTTTAAATTATACATTGGGTAGAACTCTTCAACTCATTGAAATTCTACTTAATGGACCTTCGGAAAAAACCTGGAATATAAGGAAAACGAAGCGACCCTGTAGTTAAGGCAACAGCTACGTGTTTGTAAATACAGCCTCAAAGCAGGCCCTGGCTTCTCTTCCTTGTCTGCACTGTCAGAACAAATGAAAACCAGAATTTCAATGAACGCAGAAAGGATGTACCACAGTTAATAATTAGGCTTGTTTCTCAAAGGTGCTTTAATCTTATTTCCTTAAGTACCCATCTGTAGTTTGTCTACGTTACTCCTGATACAGTTTCTCCAATAACGTCATTTATGAGGCATGGCCTAAAAGTCAGCAGCAAAGGAGTGACAGTTTGTGAAAATCTGATTTAATATGTGCAGGCACTGGAGTCTCTTAGAAGGTGACTGGTGCCAAGAAATTTGGAAGGTCATTATGTAGAATATCTGTAGCTCAGGATCTTTTGAACCTTTTTATGGGTAAGGAGGAACATTTATGTATAATGATATGGGCCTTATTGTACCCTGGTCCTCAAAGCTGTCAGTCGCCTGCATGGCTCTCTGACTGGTTTTGCACGTGCAGGATCACAGGAAGCTGAACAAGCAGTTTGGAAGTTCCTCTCAGCCTCAAACGGAGAGAGTTTCTCAGAGACTGCTCACACTCTGCTGTGCGTGCACCACTTTTGGGTCGATGGTTAAAATACCAACTCTGATTCTGAAGGTCTGGGGTGGGACCTGAAATTCTGCATTGCTAACAAGGCCCCAGGTGATGCGTGTGCTTCTGGTCCATTATCTACACTCTGAGTAGCAAGGACTTACAGGTCAGTGTGTCTGTCCTTGATTAGTACACATCCTCCTAACTGCACTCCACGCTTTCACCCTTGCTCCATCACAGTGAACTCCGAACACAGCAGTTACAATGATTTTTTTGTAAATGTAACGGCTTCCATTTCAATCCGAGGAAAGGCCCAAATTCTTTCAATGGCCTATTAGTACCTATGCAATCTGCACTCCTCCGGCACCTTCCAGAACCCATTTCCCAGCACGTTCCCCCTTACTTACCCTGCATTCGCCACAGCAGCCCTGCCTCCCCCGGCGCATGCCCGCAGGCTCCCACAAGGGTCCCCGCGGCCACCTTTTCCCTGAGAAGCCAGCCTTCCGCCAGGTATTGCCACAGCTCCTTTATCTCCTTGAGGTTTGGTTTAAAAGGCGAAAGATTTAAATGAGATGAAGAGAAACTAGAGTTTAGGGTTGGTTTAAGTGTGCCTTCTCTGGGGAGCCTTCGGTTTCAGTTACTTTAATGGTTTTACACATAACCTCAAAACTGTTAAAACAACCAGCACTTTATGATGCTCCAGGATTCTGTGGGGCAGGAACTCAGAAAGGGCACAGCGACGATGGCTTGTCTCTGTCCCCAGTGACTGAGGCCGGCAAGTCTGAGGGAGGTTTCACAGTTGCGAGTTGAAGGCCCACTCACTCTCGTGACTCGATGTTGCCTGTCAGCTGATGGGTACCTCAGCCGAGACCCCTGTGTGGCCTCTCCGTGCGCGTCCTTACAGCGTGGTGGCTGAATTCCACAAGTGGTGTCCCGAAGTGCACCAGCTGGATGCTGGGTTTGTCTCTTAGGACCTAGCCTCAGAATTAACATAGTATCCCTTTCACCATCGTCACAAATCCACCCAAGTTCAAGGGGAAGAACATAGAGAGACTCTCCACCTTCTGACGGGAGGAGTATCTAAGTCACACTGCAAGGAGAGCATGTGGGATGGGAGAAAGCGTGGTCGCCATCTTTGAAAAATACCATGTGCTCCATCTTCCCTGTTCATTTTATTTTGAGCTGCAACCACTCTCTGGCCCCTGCCTCCTCCACTTCAAAATTCTCTATCCCCATTCTTTTATCATCCCCATAGCGTTTATATTAATTTCCTAACGTTGCTGTAACAAATTACCACAAACTTAGTGGCTTAAAACAGCAGTTTCTTACAGTTCTGGGGGTCCAAGTCTGAAATCAGTTTCACTGAGCTGAAATCAAGGTGTAGGCAGGGCTGCATTCCTGCTGGAGGCGCTAGGCAAGAGGTTCGTTCCCTAACCTTCCCCAGCTTCTGCTGGCTGCCGGCTTTCCTCGGCTTGCTGCCCCACATCTCACAGACTTCTGCTTCCATCACCACATCTATTCCTCTCAGACTCTCCTGCTCCTTTCTCTTAAGGACCCTGGGGGTTACAGTGCTCCCGCCTGGATTATCCTCATTTCAAGATCTTTATTTTAGTTACATCTGCAAAGTCTCTTTTGCCATATAAGGTAATATATTAATAAGTTCCCGGAATTACAATGTGGACATTTGGGGGGCCCATTATTCAGCTTACTAGAGCACTTATCACCATTTAGCACATTATATAGTCTATGGATTTGTTTCTGTACTGTTTACTGGAATATAATCTCCATTGCATTACAGAAAAGATTTTTCCATCTTGTTTTCTGCTATATCCCATGAGCCTAGAATAGTTCCTCACACATGTTAGGCACTGTATATGTATATGTATATGTAGTCAGACAATTAATTTCACAAACTCATCCTAGAAAAAGTGCTACATGCCTCATTGCTATCACTACAGTCACCTTAGAGGTACTCCCCTTGGGAATCTATGCACTGACGCCAGCGCCTAGTCCACCCTTCAAAGCAGTTTTGGATCTCCTTTTCTGGAATGGCCATCAGAACTTGCTAAGGTTGTGACAACTTACCGAGTTGTTTGTATGGTGCTGTCAATGGTGGCAAGTTTGCAAACTTAATTGTCAGATTTTGGGTATAATGACAGCTCTGATGCATTGGTGCACAGCTTCCCAAGGGGAGTACTTTGAAGGTGACTGTAGTGATATTCAGCAATGAGGTGTGTAGCATTTTTTTCTTGGATGAGTTCAAGAAATTAATTGTCGGAATGTGTGTGTGTGTGTGTGTGTGTGTGTGTGTGTGTGTGTGTGGTGTGTGTGTGTGTAGAAAGAGAAAGAGAGTTATTTGCTTGTCAAAATTTCAAAAATATTATTGAGTGCCTACTACATGGCAGGTACAGATAATATGCCTAAACTGAAACCTTGTGAATTAAGATAACACTATTTTTCCTGAGAGTTTTTGTGTCCATAAAGAAAGCCTCATGCATGGTTCATCAAGGTTAAAAGCCAGGCGTCTAGCCCAAAACCACAATAAAATTATAATTTTAAAATTTTGTTTTTGAACATTGTGCAAAAAGGTTATTGCCTCTATTATAACAATCTTACAGCCTGAATCTCTGTGGTGTGCCCTGCCCAGTCCCTTGCCCTGTACAACGAGGGAAGACATGGGAGACAGAGGAAGATTCATAGATTGCCTACATATGGTGTGGGCACTGCTATTCATTTGGCTTTTAATTGTACTGCCATGCTTAGAGTTCTGTTTCCATAACATTCCATGGTATTTCTCCAGATCGGATACAAGTGAAAATGGTTTGTTGTTAATATTTGAATTTTCTGATTCTTTCTAGATCAAGTCAGATGTGTGGAAATGTCTTTTTGTGTGTGTATGTCTTTGCGTGTGTGCGTGTGTGTGTGTGTGTGTTTAGACACTGATCCATATGCTTGCACGGATGTGAATTCAATGACCTTCTGTTCTTTCTTTTGCTTGATGACTTGTATACACAACCTCATAAGGCAAATCTCATAATTAAGTTGGATCTGGTTCAACCATGAATATTTCACAAGATTATCATGGTTTCCACATCCATTTAAAAAACAATGTAGTCACATATGTCCAAAAATGAACCTCATATAATACTGCCCTTAACAATTTGGGTTTGAAACGCGGGCCAAATTGGACTTATTTATTTTCATTTCGAATGTAGTGACTTAGCCTGTTACTAAGTATCACCTAGAAAGCAGAACTCAAAACAAAGAAGCAAGTTCTCTTTTCTGCATTAACTAGAGTTACAGCATATAGGAGGAACTAGAGAGCTAAGAGTCGTTGTTAGCTTCAGTTTCCCTTTAAGGCTCAGTTTTCCCAGCTGTGAAATGGGAACACTAAAAGCTTCCTTGGCAATGTACTTGACCTCTATAAACCTGAATTCTTTAAAATCGAGATGATATTAGTAAAATCAACCTCACAGGGAGTTGACAGAACGAAATTTATTTCAGACATAAAGTACTTCTTTCTACGCCTGGTGCTCAGTAAGCATTCAAAAAAATTTAACCCATTATCATTATCTACTCACAGCATTAGTAAATTCAAGACATTTGATTTACGTTAACTAATTGCTAACTATTATTTTCATGAGAAGAAAGGACTCCTTTCTCCTCTTCAACTCAAGTTGAAAGACTAACACTTATCTAGTGTGCTTGCAGAAGCACGAAGAATGTTCTGCTTACCCTTAGAAGATTTTCTTCCACCTTGAAGAAAATCCTGCTGCTTTCCCAATAAAGCTTATTTATCTGACTTAAAATGAAAATACTCATAGGAGAAGTATTACTTTAAGCATCTGTAGCTATTTACACTTTAGAATGAGTGAGTTTTATACTTTGTTTTGAGAAATTTCCCCAGGGGTAGAGAGAAACAACATGAGATAATTGGCTGCTAGGAAAACAACTTCACCTGCTCGACAATTATAAATAACTTATATGAATATCAAATTTAATGACACGTAAAATGTTTTGGTCTCAGCACATATCTCACAACCGCCTCCTAATACCCCAATTGAGTCATCAGGCCTCAGAAATCTTAAAAATATAGACTAGAATTCTTTTTATTGACCTTGACTGGATATCAAAATTATTTTGTCAATGTTAAATACTTTACAAAAGAGAGTTATCACTGTTTCTGAAGGGCATTTATTTGTTGTAAACGTCATGAGAGGGGCTAAAGCTTAGAAAAACTATATGGTCATTGTTCCTTGGTCCTGTTTCTCCCTCTGTCCTGACCTTGCCAGGCACTTGAGGTCCACCCATCTCCCCGACAAGGCACCTTAGCCAAGCCTGGGTCTCCCAATGGCTTTATTGACAGAAGCAGAAACATTGCGTGAGAGCCACATGTACAGTTAGGTCGGTTGTCTATTGAGGAGGCAGTGACAATTTCACTTCGCCAGTAAGGACCAAGGCTCCAGTCCCAGCTCTTTTCCCAAACATGGCAAGTTTTTTCCATTCTCTCGGCCTCGAGTCCTTATCAGCAAAGTGAAGATTGGATAAGATAATTTGTAAGACAACTCCTCTAGTTCTAAGATTCTATCATTACTTCTTGACAATTTTGTCCTTAACTAAATGCCAGATCATTAGCTCCTAGGATTTCTTGCCCATCTGGAATGTAAGCTTTTTTAGACAGGCTACCAGTGCCCCCAAACCCCTGGGACAACCATCTTTCACACCTACACAGCAAAGATGGGGAAGTTGGTCTCCAATGATCCCACTGTCTGCTTTTCTTTCCCAGAATCATCCAGGTAGACAACTCTGGAACCTCAAGCCTCCCTTGTACAGGTTATCTGAATTCTCTGAGCATTAATGTCTTCTTTTATAAAATGGAAACAATAATATCCATCTCATTGGGCTTGTGGTGAGAATTAGTCACGTAACGTATATAATTTACCTAGCACGTTGCCTGGCATAAATTGGCAATTGCCTCTTCCCTTCAACTTCACTGCCCTGTACTTTTAAAATTCTAATTCTTCCTCCACATTAAAGGAAATAATTTGGTGGGACTGAAATCCATTTACATGTGCAATGATTGCCCCAGACTCCTGCAGGGGGTTCAGCCTTTTATCTCTGACTGTGGAAGCCTTTGGCTGTTCTAACATGAACCCCAAGCATCTGGGGTGCAGGTGGGAAGCGGGGTCCTCTTGCGAAGCTGGGACTTCTCTCTGATTCTGAGCTCAAGCTTCTGCAAAATCAGTTCCTAAGTCTCCGTGAGTTCTTCCTGGGAAGCCAGACAGTTAGGTAAGCCTGAGTCGGAAGGACGGCAAATCTCCACCAGCTCCTTCACCGTGTGCCAAAAACGACAACTGCCTGGGCTCCCTTGGGAAGCCGTGGCAGCTGTTGGAGGCTCTTGCCTGGGAACCAGTGGTGTGGCGCTGGCATCGAGGTTGTTTGCACTGATTTCTCCACCCCTTCCAGCTGGCCTCAGGAGTCTGGGGGAAGAACAGGTGGAGAGAAGAGGATGAAGAGCCAGGAGCAGCTGGACTCTTCAAGGATCCCACAGAAAAGGCTGTTCCAAGACCTGAGCGCCGGGGCTCGATTTAAGGAAATCAGCTCTGAGTGACCAGCATTGGGCTCACTTGCTGTTGCTGCCTGTTACCTATAGAGGGCAGCCCAAACCCCTTTCTTGGAGTCCAGGACCCCTCCCCCATTGCCTGCCGAGTTTCATCTCCCACCACTTCTCACCAGCTTCTCGCCATTTCCTGGGCAGCCTCCATGTCTCCAGGCCCCCCCGTGTGGAAGGCCCTTCTTTCCTTTTCTGTACTGCGAACTCTGACACAGTCTTGAAGACCCATCTCAGTGTCACTTTCTTTGCGTAGGCCTTCCAGTCTCTGCCCTGTGCCTTGGCAGCATTCAGACCTCCACTCCAACTTCTCACACAGTTATGTCAGGGCCATCTACTTCCATGGCTTATTTCTCCATTAGGATGTGAGCTACTTGAGAACAGAGGCCTGGCTTGATTCACTCTATCTCCAGCACCAAGCCTATGTTGGCACAAGGTAGGTGCTCAATAAACATCTTAAATGGCTATTGAGCCCCAGTTGCAAGATAATTTAAAAAAGAGAACTTGATTTTCCTTCTGCATGGCCATGAGGGTCGCTAAGAAGGCTGAGCAGCTCACAGCATCAAGAACTCACCCAGCACTAACATTGATCAGAGCCTATTAGACGATTAAAGATAAAAATTAGAAATCTGCCTCAACTGCTTAAAAATCATACTCATTTTAGTCACTTTTTAAATTCAAAATAGTTTCCTTGCCCATTTAAAAAATCTTATTGTGATACAGAATTGTGTCCTCAGCTTTCTTGTGGTGCATTTCCACCCCCCACCTGCTCCATATCTTTATAATCCTAGAGGAAAAAGCATAATGAACGTGCACTGATGAGTTCAGAACTCTTGTCACAAGGTAGGCATCAGGCAGCTGGCTGGGGGTAATTTTTCTTCAAGAAAAAAACTGTAATATGTTAAACATGCATAGCATTTTCTGGATTCTTAATCCATTCCCTCCACCCATGGAGGAATTCCAAATCCAATTATAGGTATTTATGGGAACTGTTCTCATTTATGCCTAATTACCATGTTGTGCAATAACCACTATGCATACCACTGTATGTGTGAGATTAACTTTGCTGTAAGTTTTATTGGATTATCGCATCCACCCTGCATGGTTGACCATTTGTAGAGGATAGGGATCTTCTCACATCTTAGAAAATCTGGTCAGAGGTTTGGTGAGCGTTGTTTTCGACATCTCTTTAGCACCCTTCACGACTAGTAGCTGCATGCTGTGTGACTGACTGCCTTAGAAGACTTCATAAACATCTGCAAGAACAGTCTGCTTGTTGAGAGAATGTGGAGCTCAGTAGGAGCTGTTGGGAGCACGCAGAATCCTTAGTGCCCAGACAGTCTTTGGAAGACACCCAAGGATTCTAGTCTGGCAGGGAGATCCAACACATTTTTAAAGGGGTCTTTCAAATAAATATTTAAAGAGAAATGTGATCTTATTTTTTTGTTACCGTTGGACATTTCAGATATTGCTAAAATAAAATAAAGTAAGAATAAATTTCACCCAGTGCAAATTTCCTAATATGAGAAATGAAAGGGCGGAGTGGGGTACTGAGAAGAGGGCAGAGATGGGAGTTAGTCCCAGTTCTGTCACTAACTCTGGGCTTCCTGCTCGGTACGCTGTACTTGGCTAGCCTTACCGCACCTGTCTCCCAGGAGTGCTGACAGGAACGAACGTGACCTGGATGTAAATGTCACGAGACAGGCTCCTGAAGGGCTGGGCAGTTACATGGTATCAGCGTTAGTATTCATGTAGAGCCCACTCTGCAGCTACGTGTGGAGCAGCGGTTCGCTGTGGGAGGGAGAGATGTGACAGAGTCCTAAAAGCCACAGGGAAGATTCACTGATCTGAAAGTCACCCCACATGTTTGCCAAACACATTGTCACCTGCTCTGCCCCCAACAGCCTTTCTAGGCTTTTTCTGGGCCTTCTGTCTCAGGGATATCCTTTCCTGATTTGTGCGGTAAATTATTGGCCTCTCTGACATCTCAGGAAAGTTATGGAAGGACAACTTGTAAAAGCACTTCTGCTTGGAAAGGCTTGGAAGGTGGGGTAGGAGAACTCGGTATGGCTGCTGGATTAATTAGTCCTAAGGTGGGAATCAAACCCCTACTTACATAGAAGACACATTCCTGAAAAGTACTGTGCTAACTGGAAACCAGTAACTGGAGGAGCTAAGTCCGCGGACGCTGAGGAAGAAGGATGCCGGCAGCCACAGGGGCACGGGCTGCTCTCCGTCCAGGAGCCAGCCTGCACGAGGCATGGTGGGGCTGGCTGCCTCTGACAGGGCCTGGCAGCGGGCCGGCCATTCCTGTCCACGCCAGACTCTCGGAGAGGCGGTCTCTGCTCTGGGTGGAGCTCCTACCGTGCTGGCCGAACTCTCTCAGAGCTGCCCTGTCCCCGAGGCTCGTCCTACCCAGTCCTCCTTCCTTCCCCCTTCTCCTTCGTGTTTGAACGACCCTCCCCACCTGCTCCAGCTCCCACTCCCCTTTACCTTCAACAGGTGTTTCCCCCAAATCACTCACACTTCTCATTCTGTTTCGATCTCTGCTTCCCAGAAGACCTGAACTAACAGCAGATAAATGCCCAAGCCAGAAATTTATTCTATCTTGAAAAGGTTATTTTGACTCAAAACACAGGTCTATAATATTTTATTCTCAATTTAAAATCCAAAAATCTCTGAAAACACCAGAACTTATCTGACCTTCTCTGAGGCTATTTGCAACCTATAGTTATTCCACTTCCATCATGCATTTTATTGCAGAATTATTAAGATGCTTAGTGATGGGGTGCTGCCCCAAACTCTGCTGGGGATGTGATATAAGACACAGTACATGCACTGTATTAACACTTTAAAATCTGAAAAAAATCTGAATTATGAAAAATATTTGACTCCAAGAGTTTGGAATAAGAGACTGTAGACCTGTAACACACAAAGATGAAAGTCTGCACAAGGTAACAAGTCTTTAAATGAGGACCCCCCGGCACCCCGCCTCCCAGCCTTCGTGCATTTATGTGGGAAGTACCGAGAGCACGTGGCAGAGACGCTGCTGTGTCAGCTCTGAGTGTGACCTGGGGGAAGCCTAGCAACTTCCACTTTTGTACTTCAAAACATTCTGACCCACCAAGCAATCTGGCTACTCTAATCGACAGACTACGTGGGGAAGCTAAGTGGCCATGAGCGGTCCTGAAATTATGGAGGGGGAGAGGCCCAGCCATCCAGTGTCCCACCCAGAAGCTCGACACATTATTTAAGCCACCTTGAATGTTCCGGCTCCCACCCGATGGCTACAGACACTGGAAGTTAAGGATCATCTTCCCCTTCCAGTCAACTGAGGACTAATACATAAGACAAAAACATTAAGATTCAAATATTAGTTTTATTACAGTTAAAATGAACGGGAGGACGTGACTTTAGTTTGGTGGCCAAGCTGGGCTTTCAAGCTCTCTTTCCCAAAGGGAGAGTCTGGGCCAGCAGAGCAAAGGACTCACTCGGAACTGCTGCCTCCCTTCATGGCAGAGAGAGAAGGGACTCTTGCTGTTGGCAGTGTTCTAGCAGTTTCATGCACGCATTCGAGGGGCGTGCCCCGCAGATGTTACCTCATGGCAAAGCCGGTCCAGCCCAGACTACTCCTCCTTTCACGTGGGAAAGCGAGAAGGGGCCCAGGGAGGGCCCAGGAGGGCTACTCGGAGGAAGCCCCTTCCCGGAAGCACAAAGCCAGGACGTGGCCCACACTGCAGGAATCAGGAACTCGGCAGCTCGGGAAGCTGGTCCCAGAGACACGCGAGGTGCTGGTTTCTCTGAGAGCCGAAGGAACCCCCAAATACCCAGCGAACCCGCCATCCCGAAGGGCCCCGTGAGCGCCTGAGGTCCAACAGCACGCCGTTCACCCGCGCGGGCAGTGGTGTTCACGGCGTGTAGGGTAACAAGCCTCTTTGCTAACATAACCAAGGGACAGTTCGGAAACACGAGCAATGACAGCTTTTTCTTATTTTTAGTTTACTGGAGTTGTGATAATTTCTTGGTTTTAATGGAAAATGCTGAAGTGTTATATTACAATGTTAAGGCTGAAATAAATGAGTTTTTTAATATTGTTTAGGAAACTTAAGGGAGAAGTGCAAACCTGGCTCATTTCCTGTTATAGATTCAAATGAAGCACGTGGTTGGCGGGTTTTCGCATTTCAGGCTCAACTTTGTTCTTAGGTTATAAACGGGAGAGAGCTATATATTTTTGAGCTATATTTTTTTTAAAATGCTCTGGAGACCTGAATTGAAGTGTCCCTCCATCCCCACCTGTAAAATGGGGATATTATAATTGCTATATCCCTGGGTTGAAATAAGAATTAAATGGAGGCAAAGTGCACAGAAATCTGCAAGTCAATGCCAGGCATTGGACTAAGTGCTTGATAAATGTTTTTAAAGTAGTCAGTAGGTCACCCCACGAAGCGTGTGATGTCAGCACACCCCAGTAGCCAGCGTGCACTGCGGAAATCTGCTGTGTTCGCCCTGGTGTGGGATTGCCCCCGTGAACACAGCACAACTGAGTGTTGAATTACAGAAACACTAAGGTTGACTCTCGGAAAATGGAGAGAAAATAAGAAAAGCTTTTCAAAGGACTTTCTCTAAGCCCTGTGCTAAGGGCATGGGGACTGGGACTGTTGTGGGGTAGGCAGGCCGTCGAGGGGCAAAGGGAGAAGGGGGACGTTTGGGAGGGAAGTCTTTCCTGTAGTACATATGCAGTCGGCAAGCAGCTACAGAATGTAAGAAGTCATTCATTCCAGCCTGAACACTCAACGCTTTTCATTAAATATTCAAGAATGCATATGCAAGTATGCCAAGGCTAAAAGTGCATTTCAGGCTGCAGGGTATGTGCTGCACAGACCAAGTGACGAGAATACCAGATAAAAAGAAAAAATTGGAAGGAATCATCATTGCCCATCTCAAGTTTTCCGTAACCATTTGCTTACAATTCAGTCTTTTCCCGGTTGGAGTTTTGGACAGTGAACGGAGAGAAAACAACTAGAAACTCTCTTAGCACGTTATGTCGTTCTTGTAGCAAAGCACAATGAACATGATGATACAAGTTTTTATTTCAAGAAAGGTATACATATATATACTTATTTCCAAATTGACATTTGACTTTTTAATTTCCAAATGTGAATATGCAAATATAGGACTTACAGAATGGACCTGTAGAACTTACTTGATCACAAATATTATTAAAACTGTATACAAGACTTTTTTCTTCACCCATCCCCTCACCCCCTCCCTTTGGCAATCATCAGTTTGCTCTCTGTATGTATGTCTGTTTCTGTTTTGTTTTGTTTGTTTATTCATTTGTTTTGCTTTTTTAGGATTCACATATAAGTGAAATCATATGGTATTTGTCTTTCTCTGTCTGACTTACTTATCACTTAGTATAATACCCTCTAGGCCTATCCATGTTGTCACAAATTGTGATTTCATTCTTTTTTATTGCTGAATAATACTTATAAACTCACACACACACACACACACACACACACACACATATTACATCTTCTTTATCCCATCATCCATCAATAGACACCTAGGTTGCTTCCATATCTTGGCTATTGTAAATAATGCTGTCATGAACATAATGGTGCAGATATGTTTTCAAATTAGTGTTTTTGTTTTCATCAGATAAATACCCAGAATTGATATTCCTGTGTCACATGGCAGCTTTACTTTTAATTTCTTGAGGATCTCCATACTGTTTTCCATAGTGGCTGCACTGATTTACAATCCCCCTAACAGTGTACCAGTGTACAAGGTTCCTTTTTCTCCACATCTCCATCAGGACATGTTATTTGTTAATTTAAAAAAATTTTTTTAATTAAAGAGAACAAGTTTGCTAACATATTCAGCCAGTCATTGAAAATCTGTAATAACAACCATCTTTAGTAATGCATACTGTGTGAAGAATGAAAAAGAAACATAAGAGATAATTTCTGCCTTCAAGAAATAGGTGATTTGGTTAAAGAGACTAATTAATTTAAAAAAAAAAAAACTATGTAAAAGAACTTAAGCTCCTTGAGAGCAAGAATTATATTTCTTTAACCATTACATCCTCCTTAGTACCTATCTACATTGGCTTAGGTGAATATCAATATATACTGGATTAATATAAATAAATTCAAATAGGCTTTTAAATATAATAGATGCCAATTTTTTCCCATATGTTTCTGCATCCTATAAAAGACCATGAGATAATACACATGGTGTTAAGAACATCTTAGCTCCTTTTTGAATAAAGTGCAATTTCTAAGCAATGGGTACTATTCTTATACAGCTGCTTCTTTAGTGTGAGTTTGACACAACGAAAGGAGCAAGTCAACGGACGCAGGTTGCTGGAGTATCACTTCCTGGGTTGCAGGAGTACTCAGAATTTCACAGTACTGTCTCCAGTGTCTCAACCCTGCTCTGCTTAGGAATTGCCCATCCCCACTGCATTTCTCTTGCTTTCCCAAATATGGCAAGTGTTTCACTAGTGTGTAGTATCTGGTCTCTCCGTTAGAAAGGACAATGCAGCTCATAAAAGGTGATCAAAACATGACCTCAAATAAAACAGTTTTAGATGAAAAAAGAAAGTACCAATAACTTTTCCTCTTCACCTGCCCTCAAAAGCGTCAAAAAGAATGACAGTTACTCTAATAGAACAAAGGAAAAATGTTCCACTCTTCCAGTAGTGCAGGGTTTACTGTCTAATGCTACAAAAGAAAATAATTGTACCCTACCCCCTTGGTTTTCTTCTAGATGAAGTGATAACCAGAGCTGTAGAGCTCAATCAATTCTGGACAAGTCTGAACAGCATGGGATGTGGATCAGCTGGGATCAGTAGTGGGGCCAAGATGTTTGACTAAAAGTTAAGTATTCTTCTATTTAATTTCCTCCAGGATTTATAGGCAGAGCCACCATAAAGTTTTACTTCCCAGGACATTTCTCTGAAGCACTCCAGGCACCAGGGCTAAGAGAATTGCCTTGAGGTTTTGTTTGTTGCAGCTTCAACTTGAACTCTCTTCTTTGGCTATGGTTCAGTGCCAGTGCCTTGCTCTTAAGTCACAATGACCCAGCGTTGGAGATTGATAGTCTGAACTTCACTGAGACAACACAAACCATTTCCCAAAGATTTTTTTTTTGTATTTATTAACAAAGAGAAATGAATACTTCTTTTAAGCATGTGTCTCAGAAGCCTCTGAATGATTTCTGAAAGACACAGACAATAGGAGAAAATCCAAGAAGCGACTAGGAGACAAGTAGATAGGATCAACTCAGAGCAGCTAAAATGAGACTGAGAACAATATGGTGCTTTGATTGATAAGGTGATTTAAAAATTAAAAGAGGGGAGTCTATCTGTGAGCTGAACGTCAGTTACCAGAGATTGATGGATGGCATGAGTCTTTTTTTCTCTGTGGCATTTTTCAGATAAAGATGTGTTTTCTTTTACGAAGGATCTTTATAAGACAATTGCTTGAGTAGAAGGAGGGTGTGTGTGTGTGTGTGTGTGCGTGTGTGTGTGTGGGGGGGGTGGGTGCGCGTGTGCGCATGTGTGTGTGTGTGTGTGTGTGTGTGTGTGTCCTGCAGCATTTTAGAGGACTCTGTACCTAGAATGCAAGGCTGCTCTATAGCTATGCAAACTATCTGTACTTTTCATAGCTTGTGCATAGATAATGTACTTTAAAAACATCCCTCCTGGATGAGCCTTCATTTCCAATTGTGTCTATTCACCATGTGGTAGCCAGCATGATTAAGGAAAAAGGGATTGTGTGAACCTCCAGATCCATCTGTCATGTCATTGGCATTGAAGAGCTCACTGAAAAATTAGCTTCCTCCTTCCCCCAACTTGTGTTTTCCCATCCTCAAGACAATACAGGAAGCTCTCAGCCGGGAGAGAAGGGAACAAAGGGGCAAGGAATTCAATAAAAAAGAGATCCAAGGCAAAATGAAATATTGTTTCCCTGTCTGTATTGCTTTCTTTCCAATCCGCCAGAGCATTAACCACTTGTCTGCTGCACTGTGAAGCAGGAGCATGTCTAGGATTTTCCTGCAGAAGACCCAAGTCTCCAACACAGCAGGGATGTCCAGAGTGATGAGTGGTCTGGAACACAAGAGCCTAAACTGGACATAAAAATAACAGCCAAATATGGGGGGGGGGGGGGAAGACTCACATTTCTTATTTCTTTGGAATTTTTTTTAGTACACTGCTTATTTAACTGCATATACAGGTTCAAAGACTTACTGGACTTTTATACTCTCTGTACACATTTAAGGAGTTCCTAAAAGTGCATACAACATTTTATTTACCTGCGCATGTGTACATTTTTCTGGGGAAAGGATCTGTAGCAATCTTTAATTTCTTTAAAGTATTTATGACCTGCAATGTTAAAATTCACTGAAATGAGGTATTTGTTGTTCTGTGTATTTTCTCAATCCACTGTGGGTACATTTTTCATCACCGGGCATTAGGAGTTGGAAGACAAATTCTATCTTCGAAATACCTGGACCAAGAACAGACCACAAAGAAAACACAAGAAGATTAGACAAGAGATGCTGAATTAGAAGACGAATGAGGGTGAGACTTACAAGGACTTTTTTTTCTCATTCCACAATCACAATTCAGACTCAGTCAAAATCACAAAAATACACAGTGTGTGAATTTTTGTGGGGTTTTTTTCTAACTATTTTTTAAAGGAATTTTCTCTTTAATTTCTTCTTGTTTCAGTAGTTGAGAGAAAATAATGTTGAGTATTTGGACTACTGAACTCATTCCCAGTTGATGTTAGATTTAAAGAAAGCTAATTAAAATGAAAACAAATGCAGAGTAGCAATCTTGTTTCAGGTTAGAGGCTTTTAATGGAAAGGATTATTAACATAGCTTGCTGTGAGCAGGCTGGCTTACAGTCAATGAAATTTTTAATCTGTGTACAATCATCTTAGCCTGAATATTTTTTACAAGTTAAAAAGAAATCATGGTTCATGGGTAGATTTTAGAATGGATTATTTTATCTGCAATAAATATAAAAGCTAATTTTGGCAGGAGAGATACCTTCAATATTGGGACTAAAGGGGAGACAATCTGTCATCAAGAACTGAACTCTAACACTGATTGCTCATTTATCAGAATATGTAAAGTAACCTTAAAGAGACCAGAAACATCTCTTTAAGATCAAAACACTCAACAAAGTAGAAATAGACAGAAACTTCCTCAAACTGATAAAAGACCTCTATGAACAAAAGCTAATCTCATAATTAATGTGAAAGACTGAAAGCTTTCTCCCTAGGAGCAAAAACATGATGACCAGTCTTGCTACTCTTACTCAGTATTGTACCAGAGGTTCTGGCCAAGGCAATTAGTCAGAAAAGGATCTAAAAAGCATCAGGGTTCGAAAGAAGAATATAAAGGTATTTCTATTCACATATAATCTTGTATGTAGAAAATCATAAGTAATTCACACCACACACACACACACACACAAAACCCGCTAGAAATAATAAATGAGTTTAGCAAAGTTGCAGTATACACGATCAGTACAGAAAAGTCAATTGTATTTCTATACAATAGCAGTGAACAAACAAAAAATGAAGAAAGCAATTCCATTTACAATGACATCAAAAAGAATAAAATAGGAATAAATTTAACAAATGTAGTGCAAGGCTTATACTCTGAAAACAACAAAAAATGTTGTAAGAAATGAAACATGTAAATATATGGAAACACATCTTATGTTTATAGATTAGAAGACATGATATTCTTACGATGGCAATACTTAACCAAACAGATCTTCAGATTTAGTGCAATCCCTATTAAAATACCAACTGGCTTTTTTTGCCTTTTTTTTTTTTTTTTGCAGTATATACAAGCTGATTCTAAAATTAATATAAAAATGGAAAGGACCCAGAATAGCCAAAATGATCTTGATAAAGAAGAATTAAGTTGAAAGATTCATACTTCCTGACCTCAAAACTTTCTATTAAGCTACAGTTATCAAAACAGTGTGGCATTGTCATAACTATAAGCATATAGGTCAATGGAATATAAGTGAGAATTTATAAATAAACCCTTATGTTTATAGTCAATTGATTTTAAACAAGGGTGCCAGTCAGTAGGGGAAAAGATAGTCTTTTCAACAAATCGTGTTGGGACAACTGGATATCCACATGCAAAAGAATGAAGTTGAAATCCTACTTCATACCATATACAAAAATTACTCAAAATGGATCATATACCTAAATGTAAGAGTCAAAACTATAAAACTCTTAGAAAAAAATGTGGAAATTTTCATGACCTTGGATTAGGCAATGGTTTCTTAGTTAATGGTTTCTTTAGAAACAAAAGCACAGCAACAACAACAAAAATGTAGATTAATTGGACTTGATTAAAATTGAAAAATTTTGCACATCAACGAACTCTATCAAGAAAGTCAAAGACAACCCACATAAGAAGAGAAAATATTTGCAAATTATATACCCAATAAGAATCTAGTATCTCTAGTATCTAGTTCCTATAACTCAACAACAAAAAAACAAATAACCAATTAAAAATAGACAAAAATTTGAATAGACATTTATCCAAAGAAGATACACAAATGGCCAATAATCATATGACATCATTAGTCACTAAGGAAATGCAAGTTAAAGCCACAATGAGAAATGAACATTTCACACCCACTAGACTGGCTAAAATTAAAAAGACAGACAATAACAAGTATTGATAAAACTGTGAAGAAATTGCAACCCTTATATATTGCTGGGAATTTTAAAATGGGACAGCTACTTTGGAAAACAGTTCAACAGTTTCTCAAGATGATAACATAGTTTTCGTATGACCCAATAATTCCACTATGTATCTACCCAAGACAATTGAAAACATTTGTACACACAAAAACATGTACACAATGGTTCGTGACAGCATTATTCAGAATACCCCCAAAATAGAATCAATCCAAACATCCATCAACCGATAAATGAATAAAATATGATATAGCCATACAATAGGATATCATTTTACCATAACAAGGAGTAAGTACTGATTATGCTACATGAATGAACCTTGAAAACATTATGCTAAGTGAAAGAGAACTGTCATTAAAGATCACATATTGTATGCCTCCATTGGCATTAAATGTCCAGAGGAGGCAAGTGCATAAAGACAGAAAGAGATGAGTGATTTCTAGGGACTGGAGATAACAGGAAAATTCATGTAAGGTTTCTTTTGGGGTTGATAATATTGTTCTAAAATTAGATTTGTTAATGGTAACAGAACTTTATGAATATTGTATAAAATCACTAGGTTGTAAAAAAGAAAGAAAACAAAAAGTTCTCAGGTAAACCTATTATAATCTAATTGAACATACTAATGTTTTAACATATTTAATGAATGAATGTATTAATTGTGAAAATCAGTATGTTAATCAGAAAAATCTATTGATTAGCCATCTATGGTAAATTAGATTATTTGTTCCAATTTTTGATTCCGTTAGATCATAATAGTATAAGCTTGAAGTATATATAATTGCCACTTTTAGTTAAGTAAAAAATGGTCAAATATCAGTAATTTCATATGGCTTGACCTAATACATCCATACCTTTTGTCATGTAACTTTGCAGTGCTCTCTCAATGAGTGTAGGACATTTTCCCTCACCCCATTAATGCTGGGCTTGGCCACGTGACTTGCGTTTGTTAGTGAGAGTATGTGAGCAGATACTTTAGATGTGCTTTATGGTTCAGCTTGTACCCCAACTGTTCACCATGAGAAGAACATTCCCTGGGTAGTCACTAATCTAAGGAGGATGAAACACATATGGAATAGACCTGGAGTCAACCCACAGCCTGGAAATGAGCCTGACAGACCTTCAGTTGAAGCAATTTCTCAGTCTAGGACAACTGAACCTCAAGATACCTGCAGACTCATGTGAGTGTGAGAATAATGATTTTTGTTGTAAGCAATCGAGGGTTTTTTTGTTTGTTTGTTTGTTTGTTTGCTGTTTGGTATGTGGGTAGCTCCCTGACTGGGAATCGAACCCAGGCCACAGCGCTGACAGCGCCAATGCTGAAGCCTTAAGCCACTGCACCATCAGGGAACTCCCTCGAGGGTTTTTTTAATTCAGCATTACTATGGCTATAACTAACTAATGTATCGTGTAAACCAAGTTTGTCCAACCTGTGGCCCACGGGCCACATATGACCCAGGACAGCTGTGAATGAGGCCCAACACAAATTCATAAACTTTCTTAAAATACTATAAGATTTTTTTTTTTGCGATCTTTTTTTCCCCCCCTAGCTCATCAGCTACTGTTAATGTTAGTGTATTTTATGTGTGGCCCAAGACAATTCTCCCATAAGACCCAGGGAAGCCAAAAGATTGGTCGTCCCGAGAACAATGAACAAGGAAGAACAACTTAAACAAAAGTAGATAGTATCTGTCCAAACGCTATTCAAAGGAAATAAAGTCTTGTGAAGCAGACTTCAACTGATGAGTTTCCTGGACTCTGAAAAGGGAAGCATATGGGTGGAATGCAGTGGTGGCTGCATACACCCAGCAGTAGACCACAGGTTGAGGACAGGGCTTGAATAGTTGATTATTGCACTAGAGGGGGAGAATGACAACTATCAATTTTTATCACTTTTAATTTTTGACCAAGGTTTGTGTTGCAGCCAAGGCTTTAATTTGAATTTCTATAAATAGGGAGAAAATCAAGGACAGAAGTTTGAAAAAAGCCAAGTGCATTCTATTAGTTATGATTGTAACATGCTGAGGAACAAACACTGGGATTCTCTATTGTTTTCATTTACTCTGAATTTTATGCTACATAACTGTCACTTGTGCATGTCCAGGAGTTGAGAACAGACTTTCAGAAATGAAATCACAATTAACTGAAGTTGTTAGAAAATGTCCATCAAGGACTCGTGCATTTATTTATGTCACCAATGCCAAAGAAAATTGCTGTTAAGTCTTACCAACTGTCATCCACTTGTCCTCTTTCATATCCGGGGTTAAACTATTGTAATAACATCCAGTCTCCTCTCTCGTAACAGTAGTCACTGTTTGTTAAATGCTTATTACCATGTACCAAGAACTTTGCCAGGCACTTTTCAAATGTTGTATCTAATTTTCATAATAACACTGAAAGATAAGTATTATTTTCCCATTTTAGAGGCGAGGAAATGGTGACTCAGAAAGACTGAGTAACTTTACCAATAATATCGCATGACTAGGAAGAGGAGGAGCTGAAATTTGAACCCAGGTCTAACAATGACCCTATTCAATGGTGAGTAAGCATCATTTTAAGCTGGAAATTTAGTTGTTGAAACAGAACCCTTCTATCCACAGAGATTTAGCTACTGGTATAGGAAAAGAACCTTATAATAAGGTGGCTCTGTTCTCTTACCTTATCTTATCTATCTATCTATCTAAACCTATCAAAAAGTTACCAGAAAGTGACAGTTTGATCTAGACTTTATGCATCGTCCTTTGTATAATCATTGACTTCATTTTCACTTCAGTTCCTTCTTGTGTCCTTATAACATGTTGGTAATGGACCTTTGGTTCAGTCTAAAATGGAGTTGTTTTTGAGGAAGTGTCATCAAAATAAAAGTTTCAATCTTTACCTGTATTTTGGAAAACTACAGCATGAAATATGAGTACAAAATCCCCAACAGCTCTTAAAAATCCCGTCACCTGGGAGCCTCTTATTATCCTCAACCCCAGAAAATTCTCTCTCTCTCTCTCACACACACACACACACACACACTCACATACTTTTACACACACACATTCTCACACAAATTCACACACACACTCACATACTCTCACACGCACACGTGCACGTGCGCGCGCGCGCACACACACACACACTCACATACTCTCACACACACACACATTCTCACACAAACTCACATACTCTCGCATGCATGTGTGTGCGCGCGCGCGCGCACACACACACACACACACACACACACACACACAACCCCTTTCCTGCCACCCCTTTCCTTTTCAACCAACTAGGCCTGGAGCCTGCCACCATCTAAATACCCTCTCCTCCCTTCACATTTCCACACTGCTCCCCAGGCCAAGGCTGACACTGAACCTACCCAGATTCAAAGTGAACTTGGTGCCTCTTTCTTTATAATAGCCTTTTGGGCAAGAACATTCTCTAAGTCTTTGGTCTCTTCTAACCCTCCCTCTTTCCTTTCCTCTCACTCACTTCTTCTTCGCAAAGGTCCAAAAAACCAAAGTGACCCAGAATGCTCTTCTGAAAGGTAGGGGGTAGCTATATGAGCAACCCCAGAATATTCCATCTTTCAGAAACAGTACGAGGAAGAAAAATAGTAAAAGGCTGAGAAATTCTAATCTTCTATAGGAATGCTCTTTGCCCATCAGGTGGTGTGTTAGTTTCTTACTGCTGCTCTAACAATTACTACATGTTTAGTGGTTTAAACAACACAGATACATTACCTTACAGCTCTATGGGTCAGAAATTCAGCATGGGTTTTACAGGGCTGAAATCAAGGTGTCAGAAGGCTTCCTTCAGGAGACTCTAGAGGAGAATCTATTTCCTTACTTGTTTGCATTAAGAGCAGAACTAATCAAGAGACTCAGAATGGGTACAGAGGTCCCCATTTCTTGTTGGCTGTGAGCTGAGGATCATTCCTAGCTTTTAGGGGCCACGTCTTCAAAGTCAGTAACTGATAGTTTGAGTCCATTTCGTGCTCAGAATCCTTCCTTTTTCTTAAATCTCATCTCTAACCCATCCAGGGAAGGTTCTCTGCTTTTAAGGACTCCTGTGATTAGTTTGGGCCCACCAGATAATCCAGGTTCCTATCTTTAATTGCATCTGCAAAGTCTCTTTCGTCATGTAAAGTAACATATCCACAGTTCCTGGAATTAGGCTGTGGACATTTTAGGGGGCCATTATCCTGCCTTACACATGCAGTAAATTTCATTGTTATTCTATAGTAGGGAAATGCTGAGGTCACAGAGCATTGCATTGAACTGGAAATCCCACTATAATACAGGCCAATGCAAGTGTCTGGCTAACGTCCATCATTCACCTTTTGACCTAGGCTATATGTACTCTCAGCCCATATGCGATCCTTGTAGAAAAACCAACTAACCTTGAACGTTATGATTGCATTTTTTTTACCTGTCCCCAAAATATTTATGATAAGCTGCATATATTTAGAATGTTTTCAATTGTTGTATAGGAGAAGATATAAATTAGAAAATGTATGTTTCTAGAAATAAATACTTAAAAAATAAGTATCTGTGGTCAAAGAAAAAGAAAGCTTACTTAATATTTTTATTAGACCACCGTTCCATAGAATTTGGTCATTTTTTGCTAGCGGTTTTCACAATGGTTTTCTGAGAAAATCACATTTTCCTACAACATTCTCTCTAAATACCCTGAGTCGTCCAGGTTGAAACCTTTCAAAAGTCCCCAGTCACCATCACACCAGAACATCACAGTTTTGCTTTCTCTCTTTTGCTGAAGATGCTGAAAATGTGACATCTTAAAATATCCAGCTAAATGGAAGGCCCATCAAGAGGAAGTGAGGTGGAGAACATTCACATTCATTCCTTTTCAGAGGAGCCACTGTGGATGCTTTATTCTCTCCAAGAAAATCTGAAGCCCAGATTATACTCAGTAATTACAAGATGCAAAAACCAAGTAGGATATGCAGTCAGAAGCTGCCAGAAACAACTATGATTAAATTATCAGTGATGAACAAACCAAAAGGAAAAACATAAAGCAAACTGGGACACCTAAGCTGAGTGAGAGATCATCACACATCAAAAGCTACTAAGAAGGAAAGTCTGTGGGAAGGGGAGAAGTTGCCTGAAGATGAGACAAAAGCTTCAGATGTTGTGGGACAGTCTGGGAGTCTCTCTAAGACCTCCATAAAAATAAGTGGTTTCTCAAAAGGCTTGTCAGCAGAAGGAATGGAATGCTGGAGTGTCATGCATGCTTTGTTGTGGGGATTCACACATGAGAGCGCTTTGTGCTGTGTTCTTTGTTGTACATTTTCCCCCACCTGCCAGAAATTTCTATTTATGCCTTCTCTATTTTCTTTAGCAGAAAGCAGGACAGTCATGATGGGCAGTTGATACAAATGTGGGGCTAAATTTACATAGTTTTTCAGTGACTGCCATGCACCCTGATGCTTATGGAGCATAATTAAGAGAGTCTCTAATTTGAATGAAAATCTGTTATTTTAGTTTCGTGTCATATACAATATCACTACCAGCTCATCTACATACTCATACCCTATTATAATACACACTTTTATACTACTATAGCCTTCACCTAATCAGTCCTCTACAAGCTAATCAGCTCCAATACTGTCACAAGTGGCATAATGCATGCAATTATCCTTAATTCAACTTCTAAACATGGAGGTGAAAGAGCACATTTAACCAAACAGGCTTATCAGAAATTCATGAATTGATAATCATGATTAATGGGAAATCACAGTGCAAAACTTGTTTTAATTTACCTGTTCATGCAACTTGGGTTACAGAGAAATATGAACTTTCATCCAGAGCAAACAAAGAATGTCTAGACCATGAAATGGATTTTAACCCCAGGGTAAGAAACATACAGTCATTATTTCAAGGGTAATCTTAAATGACAGAAATCAGGGTGGCTAACTCAGGATTATAGCTTTGAAAATATCCTGACCCTGACTCACTGAAAAAGCAATAATTATTCAGAAGTGGAATCTCTAGTTATCACCAATAGATGTTTGAAGGGAGGATTTACTTTGAATGGGATAAATTGAACTGCTTGTCTTTGTAAAGCCTCAGATTTCTGCTATTTTTGAAAAGTGGTCTTTGATGATAACGGCATCAGGGTTTGCATTCTCTAAATATTGACATAAGAAACTCAGAATACTGGCCTATAATTCATTCATTTATTGAAATAATGTTTATTGAGCAAATATTATGTGGTATAACCTATGCTAAGTATTGGGGATAAGAAATGACTGAAAGAAGCTCGTCCTTGAGAAGCTTGCAGTCCAGTGGGGAAGATAATACAAGGAAGCAGAAATAACCGATATAACGGGGTGAGACATTGAGAAAAAGGCTAATGGGTGTCATATTTTGTTATTATTTTGCTACCCTAAGTTTACCAGGGAAGAGTAAAGCATACTCATAGACTAGCACAATGCCAGTACTAGGTCTCTGAAAGACTTAGGCTTCCTGTCTGGAGCTTCCACTCAGGGAGCAAACATCTTTCGTGTTCCCAGAACAAATGAAATATGTTAAACAGATTCCCTAGCGGCAAAAGAGTTGGGATTGTTGTCTGGGTTAACTGAGGATCTGGTTCAACTCCAGGGGGCAGCTTCCCCTAAACTAAAAGGGGATTGGTAGTATGAACTTTCTCAAGAGAGAGAAAGTTCATAAATGTTTCCATTTATACATCCAGGAAGGAGTGATAGTCCTGATGGTGGGATGGCTGTGACATTCTTATGGAAACAGGAAAAATGAATGCTGTGGCCGAGGTCTCTGTCACTGAGTTTTTAGTGCATGGAGAGAGCCCTGTGAGGCAATCTGTGAGTCTACCTGTCCCTCCCCCCAGCATGGCAGAGGTGCACATAGGTAGCAGAGGACCCACACTGGGGCTGGCGACAATGACGTATTTCTGTCCATGTTTGGGAACTCCACAAACAAGACAAGTTGAATTTTTTGCCTGAGGATCTACTGTTGGGGAGCAAACCCATGCCAGGTGTTGCAAACTAGGTGCCTAGAGGTACACTGGTCCTCCAAAGGAAACCAGTGATGAGCTGGACCTGATGGACTCAGATAAACTGGAAATGACCTGCCGTTTAAAGAGAGCAACTGTGATCCACTCCCAACGTGTTAGGGCCAAGGGAAAATGCTGGTCGAGAGCAGGGAAATCTTTGAGTTTTCCAATTTGTTTTCAAGATAAGCTGTTATTATGTAAAACCACCTGAATTTTAAATCTTGGCAACTTACTCAAATTTTAAAATATTTTGAAGACCCAAGAAAATGCACTTGCCCTATTTGATCCATAAACTGGTAATTTGCAAGTTCCGTGCTATAAGGAGGATCTAAATGAACAAACGGTGTGGAGACTTATGGGGAGTGGGCAGGGAAGTGAGATTTTGAGACAGAAATAGAGGAATGGATGGGGCTCCTGATAACTCATACGATATCAGAGACAATTGAAAAGATGGGGCACCAGAATTTGTACATTTGTTTATTCAGTTCACATTCAGTCAATGTTTATTGCATACCTCCTGTATGCCAGGCACCATGCTAAAAGTTGGTACGGGGGAAAATGGTCCCTGCACCCAAAAAAACGTATACTCTAGTGATTAGACACCTAAAGATAAAAAATATTTGCCAGAGAAAATTCAGAGGGTGAAGGAGAGTGTTCAAAGCTGAGGGATCAGCACCCAGGGAGGCCCAGAGGTGAGCATGAGCAAGGTGTGTCTGCAAAGCCGAAGCAAGTTTGCATGCCTGTACAACAGAGACTAAGGAGAACGTGGTTAAGAGCACGCTGGGGAGGCCCCAGGGGCAGAGCCTGGGAGGCACCAAGCAGAGGCCCTGCAGAGGGGTTTGGATTAATCCTAAAGGCATTGACAAATTAATGAAGAATTTTAAGCAAGTCAGGTTTGAATATTTAAAAATCACTCAAGAATAGACTATGGGACATAGGTGGGAAGACCAAGGATGAGGCAGTGCTGTAATTCAGGTAAGAAAGAAAGACCAGGTAAAGCAGAAAGATGAGAATTAAGAGAAGTGAATGGAGTAAAACAAACCTTTAGCGAACGGAAGGAAGATAGAAGGTAATGGATAAGTAGAGCACGAAGCAGATGGAGGATTGACGGTTCACCTCCCCAAGTGTCCGGTTGGGGCAATGAGTGGACGGTGGTCTCATTTGCTGAGAGAGTAAACTGCTCCCCCAAAAAAGTGGATTTAAGGGAAAGTTGATTTGTTCTGCTTTAGCATGTTCAATTTATGATGTCAGAGAGACATTCAAGTAGAGATGTCTAACAGGCAACTGGGTATATGGGCTATAAACTTAAGAGGGGCTTTGCACCAGCCATGTAGCTTTGGATGCCATCAGCACATAGCTGGTACCTGAAGCAGGGTGCATGTGCCCGGGACGGGGACGGGGGCGACACTGACCACAGAGTGTGTAGAGGAAAGAGAGCAGACAGCCAAGTGAAGGTCCCTTGGGACTATGGATGTTTAAGGAATGAGTAGAAAGGGAAATACTACAAAAATGTGGGAAGAAGCAGTCAGAGAGGTGAAAGAAGAATCAGATGATTGGAGCCAGAAGGCAGGAAAAGAGAATTTTTTTTAAAAAAAGGGAGCAAAGCAACAACTGAAAAATAATCCTTGAGATTTCACAATGTGTGGGACATCAGAAATTTAGGCAGGAGTTGTTTCAGTGCCTGGAAGCCCAGAGATAAAAGTATATCCTTATTTTTGGTGAAGAAATGGAATCAGTGAGTGCAGACAATTCTTTAAAAAGTTTCCGAATGAGAGGAATGAGGTTGCTTGGGCTTTAACTGAAAGGTGGCATGGAATTAAGGGGTGTGTGTGTGTGTGTGTGTGTGTGTGTACGCATGAGTGTGTGTTTGTGTGTTTGCATGTGTGTGTGCACGCATGAGTGTGTGTGTGTGCATGTGTGTGCACGTGCATGTGTGTGTGCATGTGTGTGTGCATGCATGTGTGTGTGCATGTGTGTGTGCGTGCATGTGTGTGTGTGCGGGCATGTGTGTGTGCGCATGTGTGTGTGCGTGCACGTGTGTGTGTGCGTGCACGTGTGTGTGTGTGCGCGTGCATGTGTGTGTGTGCATGTTTGTGTGCGTGCATGTGTGTGTGTGCATGTTTGTGTGCGTGCATGTGTGTGTGTGCACGCATGAGTGTGTGCGTGCACGTGTGTGTGTGTGTGCACGTGCATGTGTGTGTGCATGTGTGTGTGTGTGTGGTAAGAGACTCGAACTTATCTAGATGTGGATGAAGGAAGCAACAGAGGAGGGCGTAGTGGAAACATGACAAAAAAGAACGGTGGCTGGAGGAAGCCACAGGAAGTGGTAGAGAAGGGACCCTAAGCACACAGGAAGGAGAAAGGGCATTTCTCCAGTAGCAGAGCTGCCGGTGGGTTTGTAGAGCTGGAGGCAGAGTCGGGGGAATTTCATTCTCACATCTCTCTGCCTAGGAAATGGGAAGCAAGATTATCAACTGAGAACGAGCAAAGGAGGCGCGGAGCCGGGGGCTGGAAGAGGCCGGGGAAGCTGTGCACAGTGCTTGTGGAGGATGAGGAAGAGATATTGAATTTCTGGGTGGCGTTAGGAGCCCTGTTGCGACCGGTACCCAGAAGTGTGTGGTGACATCGATCTGCTGTACAGTGACATTTTCTTTGGAGGAACTCAGTAGCCCCGATGACTGGCTACGGCATCAGGAGTGGGGCAGCTGCGTTCCTCCAGTGCCGAGGTCTTGCCGGAGGGATACAGTGGAAGGAGACAGGGGCTGGGGGGTTGGCATCCTAGAGAAAAAGTGATTTAAATGTTGGACTCTAGAATCTAAGAAGTCCCCACTGATAATACTATTATAAAAACTTTATAACTATTTTTTGGGGTTGGTTTCCTGAGTGGGGGTGATCGAACCTGGGCCGTGGCGGTGAGAGCACTGGAGCCTAGCCACTACTCCACCAGGGAACCCCCCTATTATTATTATTATTAATACATATACACTTCCTATGTGCCAGGCAATATTCTAAATACTTCACATAAATAATTCACAACAACCATATGAGGCCAGTTCTAGTATTTGCCTCATTTTATTGGTGAAGAAACTAAAGCACAGAAAAGTTCATTAACTTGCTCAAGCTCACACCACTAATAGCTGATCGTGGAGCCCAGGCAGTCTAGCTCCAGCGGCCCTGTTCGTAGCCGTTTGCCATCCGTCTCCATCTTTTGTCTCTTGGCATCTCTTTCTCTGTCATCCATGGACAGACGTTACTTTCTACTGAAAGGGAGAAACAAATTATCCAGACTTGCTGCATTATGACACGTACACATATAGACACAACCAGAACTAGGAGGCGGAGCTGGGAAGTTTTCGATGTCATTTCTCTTGATTCTAAAATACCTGAATCACAGACATAAGACTTGGTATTCCACCCCAGAAGGACTAGGAAGCACACTTTAAAAACTGGCATCCATGACGATTACAGCCGCACGCCACTGTTACCACCATTGCCACCCCCACACATACGTGTGGGGGGTGCGGGCCGGGGAGGGCACCCCTCAATCCCGTGAGGCTGCCGGGTGGTGAGAAACGATCACCGTCTTGCCATTCCCCGTTCTGCGGCCTTCAGCCCGGTGGAGATCTGCCTCTTTGCAGTCAGTTGCCGTGCACACACTGAGGAACTCATAACTACCCCATCAGTCATTCACGCTTCAGTGTGAAAGTTTTTTATGAACGCAGTTTTTAATAGACAGAGTTATAGATAACAAGGTCATGAAGTGGAAAGAAAAGAAGAGTGTGGAGTAGAGAAAACGCTTTGCTGACTTCAATCTTTACTTCCAGCTGGTGGTGACCGTAGGGTTTATTTATATTTACAGAACAGTCAGATTGGACTATGCAGACTCTAGAACATAAACTGGACGGTGCTTCACTCCTAAATTAGAAGAGTTTTTGGAGTGAATTTCAGTGTCTTTAACATAATAGCATTTTGCTTGTTTTTTTAATAAGTACAGATACTGCACGTAATAGAGCATTTTTCATAAAGTGTGGTTTCTCTGATATCTTTTAAAAAGATTCCAGCTGCATAGAAATATCTCATTAGAGATAAAAACAAAGCACGTTTCCCCCGCTTTGTTTGATGTAACAATGGGGACTCATCACACACTGGTGCTGGGCTGCTTACAATAGACTGTGTAAGCTGGGCATTTTGTCACCATTCTTTAAGCATTTCCCTCCTCCTAGCATTTATCCAGGTGCTCAGATTTCCTTCCAAAGTCACAAAATACAATATCAGTTGAACATCTGGTTCATAAAAGTTCTTTTGAAGGCAAAGCAGAATGCTCCTCCAGTCAAAGAAAGACATAGAAGGATTCCAACAAGGTACAGCTTGAGGGGTCATCTTGTTCATTGCAAATTGAAAAGTCGTTGCCCTCCTTGGAACTTAGCTGCCTGCTATTGCAATGGGGAAGCACTTGCTAACCAAGCACTCGCCTAGAGAAAATACCATCCTCATACCCTAAGCGTGCAGTGTAGAGGGGCAGCACACTTCATGCAAACTGTATAGCTGCAAGTTGCTGGTGATGGAATAGCCATCTAAAAGAAGAAAGTGCCTAATGCCAAAAATGTAAAGATCAGGCAGCAAGAAGGGAAATGTTGAAGTCACTCACTTAGAAGAATGATGGGGTAAAATAGTCTGTATTTAATAAATCTTGCATGACCCGTTGAACCTGAGGGTCAGACACAATAAAAGTTTGCTATTCACTTCACATTACATCCGAGGACAACGGATTTTGCTTAATTATCTGTATGTCAGCCAGCATGGAAGCACATTGGGGGCAAGAATCTTCTCCATCTTGATCAACACTGGATCTCCTTTGTCTAGTGCAAGGCCTTGCACCAACTGAGCCCTAAATAATATTTGAATGCTTGAAAGACTAAATTACGTAGCCTAAACCCTCCTATCAACTACCTATGAGGTGGTTGTCAAAAACACATATTTGAAATATGTTACCACTGAGATTTGACCTCCCAAATAGATAGCTTATTAAATCGATTCTTTTTCTCAGCTTTGTCCATGTTTTAATGGACATACCCAATTTACCTCATAGATCTTCTGTTCTAACAGCAAAGAAATGAAAAGATCTTTTCCCTTAGGTCAGGTCTTCCAGAGGATGTATTGTCTCCAGAATTATTTAGTGAAACTCCAGACTGTTGGGTTCATATCCTGGACACCCAATTTAGCCAGAAAAGGAAAACAATTGTCTCAATAATTAAAAGAAAAAAATCTAAAAAAACAAACCCAGGCCCTCAGTGCCCAATAAACCTCTAAGTTGTGTGACAAACAGGTATTGAACAAGCACCGAGCCTGAGAGGAATCCAATAGCATCCAGCTCCAGAACAAGCTAGTCTCAGGGGAGGGCAATTACCAGGCGACCAGTGCTTTCCTCTCTGTTATTTAGTGCAATCAAGTGCAACGCCACCTCTAAGATGCCCCGACGCTTCCTCGGCCCTCACCCATAGCCTTGGAGTCTGCCCTCTGAAACCGTCAGAAGCGCTAAACACATCGCTTACTCTGCTTTAGCAGCTGCACAGAGACAGCACAGAGCACAGGTTTCTGGTTTATTTCTCTCTTCCCTCCTGCCTTCCCTCTCTCCCTACTTTCCTTCCTTCCTTTATTTTAGTGGTTCAAGGTTTAAAACAATTCAGGAAGCAGAGGTAATACAAGGAAAAAAGAAAGATAATTTGAGAAGAGTGTAATAAAATGACTAACAACAAGAGGTGCAGAAGCACAGGAATAGCACAGGACGCAGCCTGGCAGGTGTGGGACTCACCACCCCTGGGCCCAAGGGGACAGGAGAGGAAGGAGTGAGTGAGACAAGGTGTGCTGTGTGGAGAGGGCCTCCTGACAGGAGCCTCCCGCCGGTTTCCCGGGCCCTCCCACCCCCAGGAAGGGTGCCAGCAGAATAAATACCTGCTTCCCCCGACTCCTTTCAGTACTTGCCATTGAGCTAACCCAGCTGGAACCTGTTATTAACATGCTCCGCGCAGGTCAGACTCCCGAGGCCCAGGGAGTGGGTGTGGAAGGGTAAACAGAAGAGAAACACCATAGCACTACATCCCGGGCCCCTGAGTATAATTTCTAGCTTAATGACATAATTAAGATGTCTTTGAGCTCAGTTTTTTCCCTCCTTCAATTAGATGTCAATGAATCTTTATTCTTCTGTTGACTACCTACATAGCCTATTTTATTTTAATTTCATAGATTTTGATTGCCTACTTTCCAAACTCCTTGATTATTTTGAAAGTCACAAACCAAAGTGCTCATTTAGAAAATCAATCTGGTATTTAATATCAGGCAGACATTCAGGGGTATTCAAATATTCACTGTTAGAATTTTAAGTATCTAGAGTTTAACACACACACACACACACACACACACACACACACAGAGTCACCCCTTTTCCTGGAGCCTACACTAAAAGAGTATAAACTAAAATCCCTTGGTCAGAAGCCAGACTAAAATGCTAGTTCTCTTAAAGTCAACCACATAATCAACTTCATGCTAAAATTCCTCCAGAACTCATACTCTTTCTGCAACAAGAGCTTGAATCTGGAATGACACATGGAATTCAAACTTGTAAACCATAAAGAACATTTTACTTGCACATTTTTTACATTGGCCACTTCTCTTTCCCTGCTCCAGTACGATATGGGCAGAGCTTCTGCTCCCCTCCACCTCATCTCACCCTCATCTGACCGTAACAAAATTCCACCCACTTTGGGTTTCCTATGAGAACCACCAGCTGATGACATCCAGCCAGAGAATCGTAAGGACTGGTTTTAAACACAAAATTACTTCAAGTCACACAAGGGTCATTTTTCAAACATACCTCAGTTTAGAGAGTGGATTTTCAATCAAAACACCATGTCCCTCAGGCTGGCTATTTTGGATACCATATTTTCCAAGTGGAAAAGTAATAGTGGTAGATCAAACCACCTGGCCAGCTGTACCTCTCCACCACCCCCAATCCAAAACAGCCCACTGCCGTGATTGAAGGCAGATGTCAGTGAATGCCTCGAGACATGTGACCGTAAATACAAGGAGACACCTGAAAAGCAGACATTTGACATTATCTCTTAATTAGTTTCACATATCTATACTCACACCAGAGTTTCTTGAAAGCAATTTAGGAAGTAACTAGTCCAAAATAATACCAAGAAAGATGAGTTGCTGGCTCTTTGACACAGATATATAGTAGGATATGTATAAACACACACCCACCCCACCCCACCTGCCCCCCACACACCCTATTGGAGGTGTGTGTGTGTGTATGTGTGTGTGTATGTGTGTGTGTATGTGTGAGGGTGGACAATTAATTTCACAAACTAATCCTAGAAAAAGTGCTACAAACTCATTGCTGAGTATCACTACAGGCACCCTCGAAGTACTCCCCTTGGGGTGCTACGCACTGATGCCTGTGCCTAGTCCACCCTTCAAAGCAACTTTAGAACTGTTTCTCTGGAATGGCCATCAGAGCTGTCATCGTACCCAAAATCTGACAATTAAGTCTGCGAACTTGCCACTGTGCTCTTGCCAAGGTCATGACACCTTACCGAGTTGTTTGTATAATACTACCAATGTAAGTGCATGGTGGCAAGTTCACAAACTTAATTGTCAGATTTTGGGCACAACGACAGCTCTGATGGCCATTCCATAAAGAGTTCCAAAATTGCTTTGAAGGGTGGACTAGGTGCTGGGGTCAGTGCACAGCTTCCCAAGGGGAGGACTTCGAGGGTGACTGTAGTGATACTCAGTGATGAGGGATGTAGCACTTTTTCCAGGATGAGTTCGTGAAATTAATTGTCCAAACTTTTATACACGCACAAACACACACACATATGCTGTCCAGAAAAAAATCCAGTCATTGTCAATATAACAAGAATAATCACATGGCTGGATACTTTCCGAACAGCTATACATCCTACTGTAGACTCCATTTACTTAGCGTTAAAGCTGCCTTAGACATCTCCATGTTTGATTAAGAATACCCTTATGATAATGACTCTAAATGTCTCCTATGATTATACTTTGTGCTGAGTCATATATGTTGTGTCAACCATTCCCTGACCGCTACTCTTGCTCTGTAAGCTAAGCAGCAAACTTTGGTCAAAAGCAATACAATTCTGACCTGCTAGCACACTGGCTGGTACGTTCTCTTCTGTTTGACACTTTCATTAGGGAGTCAGATAATAAGCATTTTTAGGTGCCACCGCGGGAAGCATGGGGTGGTAAGAAGAAAATAAACCTTGAGGAGGGTGCCTCACAGGAATTCCTTGGTCCAGGGAAGCAACTAGCCTTGGAGACCCCCTCCCTCTATTTGGCTTAAATCCCATTTTCTCGACTTATTTGTTATGTGGTCTTGGGCAAATTTATTAGCCTTTCTTAACCTTGAACTTTTTTTTTTTTCCAAATTTGGTATGGGGATAATAACTTATTCCACTGGGTTGCTGTCATGATTAAATGAAAGTGTAAATCCCTTCAGATGTCACGTATAATATTTATTAAATAAACAATAGCTCCCATCCCTCCGCCCTCCCTTCTCCCCATTCAGTGAGCTAGGTAAAAGCAGCACTTACAAACAAGCTAGGCGTCACAGAATTTTGTCCTTCAAAAGGATCATAGAGGTCACAGCTCCTTCCAAACAGAAACACTTTCTCCATCATCTTTGCCTCGAAAGTCACTCATTCTACTCTCATTTAACTTTAAGTTTTAAGAAGTTATTTCTACTTTTGAACAGAAATATATCTTCAGAAAACTTTTGACTTTTAGAAGTACATACAATGCTTAGTTCTGCTATGTTATGGAAATCTTTCTGGGTTCAGAGTGAGAAAATGTGGGGTTTAGGCCTCATATGAACATGGGATAGCTTTGTGACATTGACTAAATCAATGAACCTCAATTTCCCTGAACCTCAATTGATCTAGGAAATGGGAATAGTAACACCTGCTAGATCTCCCTCCAGGTGTGCTGATAGACACGACCTGACAGCTCAACCATATTTCCCATCGCTGGTCATCTTTCAACATTTCCCCACATGACAGCACTCCTACTTCTTTTAGCAGTTCTTCCTTTGAAAATTTAAAAGGATGGACTATTTTATAGTAGGAAGTGTTGAAGAGAAATGCCCAAGAAGCAGTAATAATGACCAAGGGACTTGCAGACAATGTGCAGCAGGGAAAAAGTTGTGAATCTGAGAATAAGTACTCAGAACAATGAGGAGGTGGTCCCAATAGTCCCAAGGAAATAGCATGCCCTACTGAGAGGGCTGGTTTTGGGAAGGTATTGGGGTCCAGGCTAAGATACAATAGAAAATAGGACAGGTTTGAAGGTTTTGAAGCCAGAGAAAGAACATAATTAAAGTGTCTTTAAAGAGAAGAATCAGGCCGAAGAGTGCAGTGAGGATGGGAAATGTGAATGCTCAGAGTGGCAGATGCCAAGTACACACTGTGCAGTAATACATGCGCGAGCTGATAAGAGCCTGCACTGGGAGGGTGGTCCCGAGATAAGAAGAAACACACACACAAGAGGCTGTCTGAAGGAACGTTTAACAGGATGTAGGAACTTCCTACATGGATGAGAAAGCAAGAGGAAGCATGAAGGTCAGCTCCAAGATTTCACATCCATGCTGCTGGGAGGATGTGGGGACTTTGACCACTGCAAGGAAAGTTGTTGAGAAAGATTTTTGTTGAGTGCTGATCAGAGATATCAACCTAAGAGTCCCTGTGCTGCAGACCAGAGGTACCAATTTAAAGGGTTCCCTGGTGGTGTAGTGGCTAGGCTTCGGTGCTCTCAACACCAAGCCCTGGGTTCGACTCCCAGCAGGGAACCACAAAAAAAAAAAAAGAAAGAAAGAAAGAAAGAAAGAAAAAAAAAAAGAGGTATCAATTTAAGAATCCTCTATGCAATGGTAACAGAGACAGTGAAGGTAAAAGCATGACAGGTGGTGCTCTCCGAAGGAGTACGGACACACTGATGCAGATGACCCTGTCTAGCTCCTATGTTACCCTCAATTTGGTTTGTTTTGGTTTATTTGTCAGCTTTGAGTCATAGCACTTTTTCTGTATCTCCATCTTTTTACTTATACAGTTTATGAGTTGATACCATATTACAGTCATTTATGTAAACCTTGTCCTCCCTACCAAACTGTAAGCTCTTTTTTTTTTTTTTCTTTTTGGTATGTGGGTAACTCCCTGACTGGGAATCGAACCCAGGCCGCAGCACTGACAGTGCCAGCGCTGAAGCCCTAAGCCGCTACACCACCAGGGAACTCCCTGTAAGCTCTTTATAAGCAGGGAAGTGTCTAACTTTTCTTGGTATCCTTCCGAGTGTATAGAAAGGTGCTTATATACAGTAGGTGCAACTAACATTTTGAGTAAATGAATGAGCTAAGGATGAATGTGATCTAGGAGCCTGAATTGGCTACATGCTTGACGAGATCTTTTACTAAAAATGCAGACCAGGCAAGTCAGCATTGTAAGTTTTGTTTGCAACCTGCCACCTTTAATATCCAGGCACATAGCAATGAGAAATAATATTAACATATGAAAAAAGATTTAAAAGACATAGCTCAAAACCCAAAACAAAAATATTCCTGGATAAGAAACGAAACAATAATTCAAAGCAGTAGCCCAAGTAATAGGGCTCACAGAGTCCCACAGCAGGAAGAGATGAGCCGTGGTCTTTTTATGTATTGCAGCATACTTGCTAAAAACCCAGCTCAAAACTTACTGATGTAGAGCAACAATCATTTTGTTATGCTCATGGATTCTGTGGTCTGGGAATTCAGGAAAGGCAAAGGATTGACAGTTCTTCTCTACACCATAATATCTGGGGCCTCAGCTGGCACAACTCACATGACAGGGAGTGACATGAATGGCTGGTAGCCAGAACAGCTGGGGCTGGAGAATCCATTTCCAAGATGGTTGACTTCAATGTCTGCAGACCAAGCTGGGATGATTAAAGAACTGAGTCAGATGGGGCTGTGACCCTCATTAGAAAGTAGGGCAAAGCAGAAAGAAATGAGGAAAGATGTACAAAATAACAAGAGTTAATAAGAATGTAGAAAATGGGATATACCACTGATGGGAGTGTAAATTAGTTCAATTCCCTGGAATTTAGGAATGTAGTCATGTCTAGTACAAGAATTTATATCCCTTAAACCCAGCTGTTCCATTTTCAGATAAGAATTCTTAGAACTTTTCTTTCATTTAGGAGGATATTAACTGTATCAGTTAGATGTTTGCATAACAAACAACCACCACATCTTGATGGCATTCAAGAAGAAACATTTATTGGGCTCATGCATCTGTCAGTTGTCTGCAATGGGAGCTAGGTGGCTCTGTTGATGTCGGCTGGGGTGGTTCACACCCATCTGGAAGTCAGCCGATTAGGCTGAACTCAGGCAGCCCAGCTCTGACCTGTGAGGATTAGCTGACTCCTAGGTCTGATAAGTGGTCTAGGCATGGTCTTCTCATGGCAATAGCAGAAACACAAGAGCACCAGCCCAACCATATAGGTACTGTCTAAGCCTTTGACCACCTATGCCTGCTAATATTCCAATTGCCAAGGCAAGTCATGTGGTCAAACAGAAGCTTATACGCTAATGAGAGTAACTGCAAAGCCACCTGACAAAGGATATGGTGACAGGTATCAGCAAAGAATTGAGTCTAGGAATGCAATCTACCAAATTCCCTGCAAAATTGCTCATAATAACACAAAAGGAACCCAAAATGTTTATCAAAAAAGAGAATGGGCAAATACACTGTGCTGTTTTCTCCCGTCAAGAGCACTGCAGAACAATGAAAATTAATAAACAGGGCTACCTGTATCAACATGTATAAACATCAAAAACGAAATGTTGATTGAAAAAAAGCAAGTTGCAGAATGAAATGTCGAGCATAAAACCATTTATGACAGGTCTTAAAATGTTCCAGACTACTGTACATATTGTTTATGGATATATTCATACATAGTAAAAGGGTAAAACACAAATAAGAAAGATACACCCAAGCCTCAGGATAGTGATTACCTCTGGAGAAGAGAGAGAAAATGGAGAGAGACAAAGTGGGCTTCGGCCATACCTGTGACATTGTATTTCCTAATACAAAAGATACGAAGCGAATACAGGAAAACAGTCACATCTGTTCAATCTGAGTGCTGAATAACACGGACGTTTCTTACATGGGTTAGTCTGGAGGTCTGGTGAGCAAAGGGTTACAAAGAGCCCAAGCCAAAAGTTTCTGGGCCCTAGAAGGGAAAACACCAGGAGATTCTGTCCACTCTCCCTGTCAACATTTTCAAACTGCTCCAGATGCAAAATGGATGCAAAGCAAATTAGACCTCCAAAATTAGCAGAAAGAGCAAACTCCATTCATGTCATTCTGATCACTTGTGGGCTTTGGTTTTAAATCCCAGACACAAGCTGCTGCTTGTTTTCGTGACAAGTTTGGCCGTTTCGTAAATCAGCAAATCAAGTTACCAGGATGGAGAATCAAGGTGCCTTTGTAGACAGGACTGGGCTTAGAGGGCGTTAGTTCATTCACCACCACCCCCTATGTCCCCTTTTTTCAATCAAGCTTTTATCAGAACACCTCAGAGTCTCTCTCCATCCCTAGGGAAATGAAAAGGACTTTTGTGGAAAGATAATGACACGCTAATTTTGTTAGCAAATATCAGGGAAATTTTAAATCGTGCAAAGAAAGCTGCCCGGTGGCCTGGAGGTACAAGGTAGTGTCGGTGTGGGGTCGGGAGATGGGACGACTGCCTGCAGAGCTCTTCACCTTGAACTTAGGAGTCAAGCAAGAGCCAGAAAAAGAACATTGATTTTTAAGTAATATAAGATTCAATACATTTTCCCCCACCGGCGTTAAATTTACTGTCGTTTTATTTTCACTGTGATACTTCACTCTAAAGACGGTGGTTTGGAACTGAAATGAACATGCATGTGAAAAAGCACATAAAAATTGTACAAGGATAAAGTAGCCTTTCTGGATGGTCTTTGCTGTTGATCCACGGACGGCTGTATGAACCGTGAACAGATGACATGTCTTCGAAATAGCTGCGTGATGGAAGCAAACGGGATCGTCAGATGCAAGGCCACGAAGGGGCCAGCCGGCACCTTTCCCACAGGCACTCGGCCCGAAATGAACATCCTCGCCAATTTGCAACATTATAGTCAACATTAATCTGAATGGTTTTTCAATGGAATAATTTTAGAGTAAGCTGGGATTTTGAAGTTGCTTACAGGGGTTATTAATGAAGGAAAAATCTCCCTTCCTCTTACACTCCTCTATTTATTATACGGTATTACTTCCAAAGTACACCTTGAATTCTTCTACTTTTCTCTCTTTTTTTTTTTTTCTTCTACTTTTCTCCATCTCCACTGTCACCACCCCCTACTCCTCCCTCACATGACAATTTGGTCTCCCTGTAGCTGCTGTGGCCTCTTTTTTCTCTGTTCTCCAATCAACAGCAAGAGGCATCTTTTTAAAATACAACTCCGGTCCTGCAATTCCCCTTTGGAAAAACGCTTTCTTCACTTGCCCCCTATTGCCTTAGAAGTCCTTGCTGTGGCCTGGTCCTAGAAGTCCCAGCCCCTGCTTATGACAGCTCCTCGCTCCGTCCCGACACACCGGCCACTATGCGGTGCGGATTTTCCACCCAAGGCGTCATCCTCTTAAAGGAGAAGGACAGGGGTTCTGCCAAGTCCACTAGGCTCCTGTCTTAGGAAGTGTCACACACCCTGTCTCCACAGCCCCTGTCGCCCCAAGAGCAACCACTTGGAACTTTTTGGCCGATTCCTTAGGGTTTTGCCCCCGCATCTTTACATACCATGCTTTCATGGCTACTTCGATTTTTGTTTGCAACATACGCTACGGAGTGCTTCCTATGGGAGAGGAGAATTCGCTCCTTTCCTCCGCTCTCCACCCCTCACCCCGAGCCACCTTCCCGTTCGCCAGTCCTCCCACAGTTACTTGAAAACTGTGGCTGGATCCATACCCTGTGCTTATATTATTTTGGCTGTATAAATACGTTTGTTTAAGCCAAATAGTACCGAAGATTGCTTTTCCTTCCCTGAATAACTTTTACTTTGCCTGGAGTTGAAGATTGCCAGTTATTTTCCATGGGCTTGGTTCTTATCACGAAGTCAACCCTCAACTCCCCCTCAAGTATGTAAACATCTTCTATTACTTTCAAACAATGAAGTTCATGTTAAGTTTTATCTTCTTAAAAAGAATTTCCCTTTCCTGGCTTCTATATCTGATAAGCAGCTGTTATTCTGGGGTCTCCCTTCATTATCATTTTAGTGGAATTTCAGGAGAAAGCAAAGTAAGTGCAAGTGTCCCTTTTGCCATTGTTTCTCACAAGTCCCTGTTTTCTTTTGGATCCTTTCTAATGAGCCTCAGGACCTTTACACATGCTGTTTTCTCTTTCTCAAATCTCCTTCCTGTGTTTGACTGATCTCTTCTCATCCGTCAGCTCTGAGCTTAAAAATCACTTCGTTAGAGGTATTCCCTGATTTCTCAAGCAATCACCCTTGTTAAAGTTTTTCCTAATATCCCACACTTTTCCTCAATTGAACTTAACCACAGTGTTATACAGTGCGAATAACTTGAAATATTATTTTTTTCCCTCCACAACTTATACAGGCCCTTTTTCTTAATTAAACGCATCCATTTCTCAAGGATGAGTAAGTTTGATTTTTTTTGGGGGGGTGGTTCCCTGGCTGGGAATCGAACCCAGGCCGCGGTGTTGAGAGCGCCGAAGCCTTAGCCACTACACCACCAGGGAACTCCAAGTAAGATTTTTATAGAGGGAAGGACAAGAGCAAGAAACATTTAATGCTCCGTTTTTCAACTTTTAATAGAAGCTTGTGAGAATTAAAGGAGCAGGACACTGGGATAGGGTACAGAGCAGAGATGACACTGTAACCTAAGACGAGATCCTGGGAACCAGGCGAAGAAGAAAAGTGGGGTCGGGGTGAGGAGGCTGCCAAGCACCCCCCTCGGCCAGTGCCAGGGGGTGCTGAGCAGCAACATATGAATGGGGTGGTACTTCAAATATGGGACTATCTGATGGTAATGTTCACTTATATATAAACCAACATAGAAATCAAAAATTAAAACCAGGCTTTCTTTTATTGTCTAAATTCCCTAGGATATAAAACTCTTTACTATGAAACACAAGTCATTCATTAAATCGTTCTATTTCCAAAGCGTTCGTTGGGTTGTAGCAATTGGCGGCGTGCTCTTGTGTTTGAGGCAGCTGTTCCAATCTGAGGAGAGTGCCCTGGGCACCACGTACCATGTCCCCTGAGGCCCCCTGTGATTTCAGTTGCAGCTGAAGTAGTTGCACATCAGCATCCCAACATAAGGACCTTCAGAAGCCTGGGGACTCTCTCTGAAGCCACGCGAGTTCACCCAGTCATCATGTAAGGACAGCCTGGAAGTACCAAGAGCGAACACCGTGGGGACAACCTCAGATCATGGTGAACAAGCACCAGTGGGAACCAGCGCCCCAGACTTGCATCCTTTGGGAAGACAATTTTGAGATGTGTTCTGTGTCATTTCTCAATGGATCCCCAGCAGGATCAGATCCCAGTAGTCCACAGTGAAAACCAGCACAGAAACATCCCATTTGCTGGTTTCTCTTTCTTGTCCATCTCATTTTGATTTTTGACTCCATCACTCTTGCTTTCTGGAATCACCTTCCAAACATACTCCCTGTCCTGAAGTCCTTGTTTCAGGTTCTGCTTGGGAAAGAAGCCCAAACTAAGATGCTCTCTAAATTATATACCGGAATGAGTCATGGTTTGACATTGAGAATTGCATCAAACTCTTTCAATGGCTTCCCCATTGCAGTGATAGGTACCTGGAGATCCTGTGAGGACCTAATGGACAGTTCATGCAGTTGCCCCTATCTCAGCTCCCCTGGGTCCACTGCCCTGCAGGCCTCCGCTCCCATCAGGAGCAGACAAGCCAGATGGAGAGGCAGATAGGAGGAGGAGAGGAAGAAGGGTTGAGAGGGAAAAGGAGCCCGGTCACAGGGTTGGAGCACACAAAGAGAAGAATGAAAGAGGTAAGAGAAAACACGAATGGCTGTTATTGACAGCTAGGTGAATGCTTAGCCACCCACATTGTCCAGAGGGAGGCAGGACTCATGCTGGGCTCACTATATGTGTCCGCCCTGGTGAAGGAGAGAGAATGGCAGGCATGGAGAGAACGAGGGGATGGTCTGGTTCCTCTGCTCAGAGACCAAGCACAAGGAAAAGGAGGTGACAGAGAGGACTGTGATTTGCTGGGACCTGTGGTTTCCCAGCCATTAAATATGGTCCTAGGCAGACCTGTTCAGGAATAGCTGCCCCCAACCAAAGGATAAGGTACCAAATAAAACAAAGATTACAAAAACCACAAGAGCGGGTGTGCCCACATTAATTCCAGTCTATGCAACAGCCCTCAGAAGCTTCTGCAACCTCTACCTGACCCTGGATGCTGCTTCTCCTCTTGGGCAGAGTTAAGTATTTCTTTGGGGGTCCTCCTCAGCTCAGCCATGTCATGCCGTCACCCATCAGGACTTTAGGAACTGGAGTGTTGGATGTGTGTCATTAACTGGCTAGGGGAGTCCTTTCACAATGTATACATATATCAAATTACCACAATGTATACTTTGAATATCTTATAATTTTGTATGTCAAGTATACCTCCATGGAGCTGAAATTAAAAAGTACAGGACTTTGAAAACTGGAAGCAACTTTCCAACACCTGAAATAAATGACCTAAAGTCCACAGTAAGTTCTGCTCATCTGCATTCCAAGTGCCAAAACCAGAAAAACAAAAGTCTCGGTACGGCAGTGCATGGGATTTCTCAGATAAAACCACATGCGCTAGGGTGGATATTATTTATTTAATTTGACTGCATACTGTGGTTACTTTTAAATTATTTCCCAACTGGCATGGACATATTTCCGTATTTTAATAACAAGTACACTCATATTAGTAGACTTGTAGATGGTCAGTCCTGCCTGCAGACTTTACTTCCCTTTGAAGATAAGCCTGCACAGGCCTGTGGATAAACCAGTAGATCACCTGTCCACCCCTAAGACTGTCAGGCCCCATAAAAACTTTGATATGTGGAATTCATTCACCCCACCTCTCCCAATGTCCCTTCAGAAATAGAGGCCTGGGTCATGTTTCATTTTTCTGCTGCTGTGTAATAAATCATCCCCAAAGTAATGACTTAAAACAAACATTTATTATTACCTCTAATGATTCTGAGAATTGACTGGTCCCAGCTGGGTAGTTCTCACTTGGGTCCCTGATGGGTTTTCAGAGGAATGTCAGCTGGAGCTGGTCCTCCAAAGGCTTGTTTGGGTGGGGCATCCAAAATGGCTTCTTTATCCACATGTCGGTTCGCTGGCCTGGGATGCCTGCAACAACTGGAGGATGTCCGGGCATTTCTCCCCCCATGTGGCCTCCCCACAGGGCTAGCCCCAGCTTTCTTACAGCAGGGTAGACGCCGGAAAGTGGCTGGTTTATTTCAGAGTGAATCTTCCAAGAGAACTTGTACAAGGCCTCTTTTGCCCTAGTTCAGAATTCGCACAGCGTAACTTCTGCCATATCCTCCTGCTACAAGCAAGCTACAGGTCAGCCAGATGTAGGATGGGAGGATGACTACCAAGAGCCTTGCCTCCGGGAAGACATTCCATTGGCAGGCATCGGTTAGAGACTGCCTACCTCAGGCCTCGATATGAGCTGCAGTGAGTGCTTGTGAGAAAAGGTACTTGAGTAAGTCCAGAAAATAGTAAAACCACTCACTTTGCTTAAATACATATTTATTCGTGTGATCATGTGTTTGATGAATTCTGTCAACATCGGAGGCTGGGCAACATTTTCTGCAAAGGGCCAACTAGTAAATATTATAGGCTTTGTGATCTATGCATTTTCTGTCACTGATGCAACTCTGTCCTTCTAGTGTGAAAACAATCATTTATAAATTATTGATAATATATAAATAAGTGGGTGTGGCTGTGCAAAATAAAACTTTTGGTATACACTGAATTTGAATTTCTTACCATTTTCATGTATCACAAAGTATGACACTTCTTTTGATTATTTTTTCAACCATTTACAAATATTAAAACCATTCTTAGCTTGCAGGCAGAAGAGAAATGAGCACTAGGCCAGGTTTGGCATGGGCTAGAATTTGCTAACACCTCGTCTAGGCTAAGGCAAAGAGCGTGTCTGCTTCATCCACTCTTTTATAAACCCTGTATTTAGTACATCATAGCAGTGCTTAATAAATATTTATTGAGTGAATGAATAGTTGATTCATAAACAAATGATAAATCCCTGACATAAGAATTTCTCTGAAAAGCCTTTAGTGTTCACTTGACATCAATCTCCTCCATTTAAAACCTAGGTCAAAACTTACATCTGCAGCTATATTGACACTTTTCCGAAAATATAGCAGTATCAGTACACCCAAGTCTCATTTGTCGATGCTAAATGTGCCCAGAGTATCTTGAATAATCTTAGATTACAATACCAAAGAGTGACAGAGGTTTATTGCCTCCTCTGCTTCCCAGAGAGCTGTAAGCACAGGCCATGAATCAGTGATATCCTAACACCTGAGCTGCACATCGCTATTTAAGTCCTGGCAATATGATGCCATAGATTCCTAGAATTGCCAAAAGTTGTCCTGGAGACTCTTTGTCACATCTCCTCATTTTCCAGCCATCCTTGACATGGAGGCCCTACCCACAGACCTGGTGCCAAACCAGTCGTCCTCTCTTTCTGCATTCCAACTAGCTCCTCCTCCTGACTTCCTTGTTTTTATTAAAGGCACTGGCAGTCCTCAATCCCTGAGGCTTAAAACTTTGGAATTGCCTTTTTTCTCTTCCTTTCTCTCATTATCCCATCTTCTTATTGCTGCAGGGCCAGTTTAGATCCTATTAATTCTTGTCTAGACTCTAGACTAACAGAATCTCCTAACTAGGTGTGACTCACCACCACATTTTTCTCTCCCACCTTCAAACTGCCTACAGATCCTAAACCAGGAGGAACTCTCAAATGGCACTTAATAGTTATTGCTTTGTTTTCTAATCATTTCAGTAGCAAATTCTTAAAGCAGAAATCTGTTCATATCACTTGCCTGCTCCAAAACCTCTGATGGTTGTTCATTGCCAACCACATTAAAATGACCTCCTTGACCTAACATCCAAGGATTTCTAACCTAACTTTCTAGTCTCAGATTGAGCTTACATTTTTGGCAAAGGGAGAGTGGAAGAGACTGGTTCCCAATGTTTTTGTTTTTTGTTTTTCATTTTTTTTCTGGAAGTAGTGTGCTTGATTTTTATATGGGCACTGGCCCACTGCATTTCCCAGCTTGCCTTGGAGTTAGGAAGGTCTCTTTGACCAAGTTCTGGCAAATAGGATGTAAGCAGAAATGTTGTGTACATCTGGTGGGAAGTATCCTTAAATGGGAGAGGGTGTGACCCTTTTCATTTTTTCCATCCAGTTAGGAAGAATGTGGATATGATGGCTGGAACTTGAACTGCCATCTTGGACTGTAAGATAGAAGCCACATATTAAGAATGGCAACACAACATGACAGAAAGAGCCTGGGTCCTTGACACTCACCAAGTCATCCTACCACATCTGAACTCTCAACCTTGGGACTCCTTTATATGAGAGAAAAATAAACTTGTATCTTGCTTAAACCACCTATTTTTGTCTCTTCTTTTGATTTTTATCATTCATCTAATTGTGAGTAATACCAGGGGCTAATCCTCATTTTCTCAGGACATGGTATTTTTTATTTCTCCAGGCCTCTTTGTTCTCAGTATTCCCTCTGCCCATTGTGCCCACTCCTTCTTGTCCCTAGTTTGTTCTGCTGTGCAAATCTTCGCAGTCCATCCATTGTAAAAGCCCCTGTCTAATGTCTTCTCCACCATGTCTTTCCTAAACTTCCAATCACTAGATTCCTCCACCCCTTAGATTCCTCCAGCACTTTTCATCCCCTTTTCAATATCATCCCTCAGAGTGGTCATCTGTAAACTAATTTTATCCCAATGCCCTCTCTTCTACATGATGGTAGATAGCCACCAGAGCACTGTGGCTTACACACAGCAGGTGTTCGTTGGGGCACATTTTGGGTGTTGGTCAACTCACAAGGACACTTCCACTGCTCACCACACACTCCCACCACCACCATCAACATGTTCTACCATGTGTGGGTCATGTCTGGCTGACTGGGCAGGTGAGGGGACACCTTTTTGCTAGCTCATCTGATCAGAGTCTCTCTTCTGAGGCATGGATGTGGAATTCCAAAGCAGCATGTAAACTTGAGAGCTATGGGAAGTCATTTTTTTCCCACGGGGGCTGGAGGGGTGGTCAATGTCAGTCTGCTGTATGCGAAAACCATGGGTAAGGGCTGGAGAGAGGGGCCGAGGACTTGCCGGCTCCTTGGCCTCATCGTTCTAGAGGTCAGGATGCACTCCTGCACCTGGGTTCTGTAAGACACCTCTGATTCTTATTATAACACAGGTCTACTTTGGATTTAAGCTAATTCTAGTGAGCTTCTGTTTCTCAAAATCAAAAGGTCAATATATATTAGTAGAATTTCATTTAACTGACATGCCAGAGGATCACAGATTGTTTAGTGGCAAAGTAAGGGAGTCCTTCAACTATATCCATCTGGGGGAACAACCACATGGGTTAAGAATTCCACACTCTTCTTTTTCTTTCTCCCTTGCCCCAGATTGTGCCCTATTTTGGCTTTCTGTGACACTTGTTATCTATAGTACTCGTAAAACATTTATCATTTACTGCTTTATTTGGTCACTCTCCATGTATAAATCTATCATAAACTACACCGAGGCATGCCTCTATCTTCTCCTCCTATCCCTAAAACCTCAATGAATCCATTGGTCTGTTAGCTTCTCTGTATTTGCATTGGGAATAACCTGAACAATCACAGGCTGTCTGGAATGAGTTTATTTGTAATTCAATTTGGTAGAAAATTGAAGTCCAAAAATGAAAAGAGAGAACATGTTTTATTATTTTCTTTACTACCTAAAAGTCGTCACGTGAGAAGGAAGGATAAACCACAAGTGAGAATGTTGAAGAAAAATAAGTTTCAATAAATAATAATTTATAGTTTACACATGAAATTCATTCTCAACTGTGCTGTGCAATGGAGCACGTATTCTTCTGTTGTCTGTGTTCAGCAGACAGCTGGAAACTCACGCAGGATGCCAAAACTATGTGACCTACATTTGCAGCTAGAAGGCATTGGCTAAGATGAAATCTAAGATTCAGAATCTTTTAGTTTAAATTTCTTTGGGAGTATTATGTGTACTGTATAATGGGATAATGGATACATTCTTATTTTTTGCCTCCAGGTATTTAATCATTCTCTCTAGTCTTTAAAAAAATAACAACAAAAACAATTTTTTAAAAAGATCTCATTTTGAGGTGGGGGACTTTTTTCAAGTATATAATATTAATCTAGTGAGAGTTTGACCCCATTTTTTCATCTTCAGAATCAGGGTAAAGTCTGAAACTGAACTTTTTACGTTCTGGTTTGCTTTGCTTCTTATTAGTGTGGGTGAATGAAATGAAGCTAAATGATTAACACACAGTCAGATTCATTTGCTCTTAATGCAAATGATCTGTGAGTACATTTTCAGAAGTCAAAAGCAAATGTTGTTAAGGGAATTCCACATTCCCACAGGATTCCCTGAACAAGCCAGCTCATGTCTAACAACTAAGTCCTTAAAGTGGGCAGAGTTTGTTTTGATAACTGTGGTAACCATGGTGGTGAGTGGGAAGGCGTTTTTTTCTGAGGCTTGGTCGGGAGGGATTGCCCTTAAAAATGAAGATCTTCTCTGCACTGAGATGTCCACATACTCTCTCAATCCCCAAAATGAGAAAAGGCAGCCTGAGTCTAAAGTGACCACATAGTCTTGCAGCATTTGGTATCAAATCACTGAGAGCCTTTCATTTTCCCTAATTTCCAGGGGAAATTAACAAGCTATTTCCACATTTCCCCTTCTGTCTGGAATGTTTTTTCTACTCTCCTTTATTAGCTTTTCTCTGCTCCCCCATCCAACTAATGTGCTGAGACCTGTCTGAGTTTATTGCTTTGGGAAGTCTTCTCCATCAAAATTATAATTCTTTTTTCTGTGCCATACACAGATCTGCTTTCATACCTACAGCTTTTGCAAATCACACTAGTAAGTAATTCTCTCTGCTTTCCCAGTGGGCTGCCCTCCTAGCCTCTTCTCCCAATACGTGAACTTCCTTTGGGATGTGGCCCTATTTGACTCATCTTTGCATCTTTAGCACCCAGACTAGTTAGAGTTTAATGGAGTTGCAGAATAAAAGTGAGTTACTTGCTTTGCTACATCAATCATACACTCTCCTATATCACCCATGGCTCTTTTTCCTATGACTACAAATGTGTTCAAGTATCTTTAAAAACTACCTATAGTAAATGATTTTAACTCTTTCAATGAATGAGAATCTATGGGTCCACGGTGACATGAATGAATAAATAAATAAGTGGACAAGAAGGGAAAGCTCTTCCTTATACTATGAAGCCAATTAATACATGCAGAAAGAATAATGAGTGTAGAAAATTGCCATTTTGCAACCCGTATAATAATAATTGATTCAGGCAAAGACTCATCAACAGATGCTATGGCTAGAAGTGAAAATCTGGAATGGGCCATTTACACAGTCTCAAAATAGCTTCTATAAGATTTTTATTAATTACAAAGAGAAAAACAGTAAATACAGTGATAAATCTGATAAGTACAATTGCATTGACCAAATTATTGAACAACCATACTGGGACAAATCAAAATCATGTGACTCCTAATATAATATGATGCAATGAGAAAGATACAATATCATTTCTATTTCTGCCATAAATGCATCGCCAGAATGTAATCAGAAGGAAATGTCAGACTAAGCACAATCAAGGGATAGCCTACAAAATCACTGGCCTACTCTCTTCAAATATGCCAATACTTCATGAGTGTGAAGAAAGATGAATGAACTATTCTAGATTAAAGGAGACGAAGGGATATGGCAATTGAATGCAACACATAATCTGGAATTTTCTTTTATAGTGCAGGACATTATGGGAACAATTGGTGAAATCTAAATAACGTTTGCAGATTAGGTAATAGTACTGTAACAATATTAATTTTCTGATTTTGATCATAGTGCTATAGTTATATAAAATGGTATCTTTGTATTTTTAGAAAATATACTGAACTATGAAGTGTAAAGCAGCATCATACCTGTGACTTACTCCCAACCAGTTCAGAAAAAAATGATGGTGGGGGCAGGGATTATAGGAAAGAGAGCAAGAAATCAAGCAAATAAGGAAAATGTGATAAAATGTTAATAATTAAGAAATATGACAAGAGATATTATATGTAGGAATTATTTGTACTATTAGAAATTCTCTGAAGTCTAAAATTCTGTCAAAATATAAAATTAAAGAAAAATAACACAAGTCAATCAAACTTCCTTTGATTCCTCATCCTCCAATAAAGGTTCCAGGAGATGTCTAGCAGCCCACACTCCTCACTGACCCTCACCCGCTGCAAATCACTACCCCCATCTATTACCCAACTGAAATGGTTTTGATTTAATCTCCAATGTCCAATGTCCATGCTGCCAAACCCAATAACATTTTTCTGTCCTCTTTTACTCCACGGCATTTGAATTTCTAAAAACAAAGTCTGCACTTTGTTTTTAGAAGTTCAAATCCTTAAGCTTAAACATAGCTTATGACCTTTCCCTCACCTAACTTTGTAGCTTCCCTCCCCACCATTCCCCATAAGGATTCTTCTTAACCATTATTTGAAGTGCTATACTATTTATGTATGGCTCTTTTCAGGCATTCCTTTTTCTTAGATTACTCTCATCTTCAATTACCAAAATCAAATTCACTTACCAATTGGCAGTTCACATATCACCTCCTTTGAGAAGCTTCTCTAAATGCCACGTTGAATTTTAATAGTACTTACAACCTGTGATTTCTCTCCACAGCACTTAGCACCATGAATAATTGATTGACAGCAGTTAACATGTTAAATCTGAAGAAAATCTGGCTTTGTATTCCTACATTTCGAAGAACAAACTTTTATTTTAAAGCAGAAGGTGATAGTTGAGAGATGGCATTAGTTGTTGACTTCTTTTTTAAGTAGGTATGCTTTATAGTCATGGCTGGTTAGTACACTGAGGCCATAATGCCATTCGTGGAACGATAGTCTCACTGCTATAATAATGGCAAAATGAGAAGTAAAACTCTTCCACGCAGAATTTCTTTGATTTTCAGGTCTTCTCAAGATTAATGTCAGTTATATTTCTCTTTATAGTCTAGTTTCCCAGTGGTTTCCATTTTTAGAGAAAATGAAGTTTGGCATAGGGCATAAAATTTATTCATTAATCTTATAGCACCTTGAAAATGATGCTTAAATAATGTCTTTATTTTCCTGAAAAACATACTCGGTCAAATCGTTGAAACAGAATGAAACTCTGGAAGTTTCACAAGAGAAACCCATTACTTTTGTCCCCCAGAAGGATTCATCTCAGAGAGCAGCATTTGTAATATCTCCTCTCACGTATAAAATAACTGAGATACAGCTTACATCTAAAACCATAAAGTTGACGTGGAGATGACACTTTAAACTATTGAAAAAACATCATTATTTATTTTTTTTTTTTGGTAGTCATGAGGAAAGACACATTCAGAGCTAAAACTGACCTGGCACTGATTTTATTGGATTGGAGTTAGTATGCCGCTATACTTCTGTTTCCTGTGTTATCTTAAGGAAAACATGACTTCAGCTCAGTGTGGTTTTATATTTGGATAGCCATTCTGGATGAACAGTAAACTATGAAAATACATAAAAATCTCGGCAAAGTAGGAGGGAGGAGAGCTGCTATGAACTCACGGATTTTTTTCTCAAAGACCCCTTTTTCACACACCCAAAATTTAAACTCCAATATCACTCTTGTGGAACAGAAAGCTCTGCACACAGAGATTCAATATTTAGTGCTGGTGATGATTTAGAGTAGACACAGATTCCAAGACCTAAAATTGGAAGTGTAGCAGAGTTATCTTTCTTGTGCCACAAGAGTATAAAAAGGAGAAAAGGTGATAACAGGACTACTGTGGAAAATTAAGTATTTGAAAATTGACTTTCAACGGAGAGTGAAAAAACATAGGAGAACACTTTTGTGTCCTTGAAGCAGGCAAAATTTCTTAAGCAGGACACAAAAGTCATTCTGAGCATAAAAGCAAGATGGATAAATTCGACTATAATATTAATATGGAATTTCTCTTTATAAAAGGATACCATTAATGGGATGAAAATGCACCCTCAAAGAGTGGGAGATAATTATTAACAAAGCACTTGAATCCAGAATATTTAAAAGGAAAAAAGTAGCTCAATAAGAAAGAGAACAGAAACTCAGTAGAAAAAGTGGTTATTGACTTGACAGACACCTCACAAACAAAGATGTCCAAGTGGCCAGTAAACATAAGATAGTGTTCAACCTCATTAATCATCAGGGAATTAAAATTGTAACTTTAAAAGATAAGTGACTGTTGGCTTGCTCAAGTGTATAATCAAGTATTTCAAGATGCTAAGCTCTGTCCTGAGTACCAAGCAATGGGTCTTGAGAACAGAGTTCAAACGGCCATCGACGGACCAGCCTTTCACCTAAAAGAGAGACCCCCAGGCCGGGCCTGTCTTTTACATGCACTGGTTTCGAAATGGCCACATCTCAATCACATCAAGCATCTATAACTCTCTCCAATCATTCTCTTTAAAATGAAAAGCATAAACAAACGAACAAACGAACGAATGAATGCACATCTCTGCATTCTAAAAAGAAAAATGATTTACCCAAATTCCAATAACAATTGGGAAAACTTAGATTTTAATGATTCCATTATTATCTGTTCCTTCATTCAAATAAACAGTCATTTCACTATGCCAGGAATAAAGGATATAAACTTGGGTGGCAGCTATGATTTTTTTCAAGTCATTAACTCAGATGAGCACAAATACAATTTATTTATTTATTTATTTATTTTGCTAACTGGAATCAGCTTCCTCTGTCTGATGGCATATTCCTTAATTTAGTCATTTCCAGATAAAAATCAGTTGTTTCTAGGTCCACTTCAAAACGTTTTCTCTCCCTCCTTTTCGGCACCAGGTCATAGGGTCTGGGGTTCCTGTGAGTTAAGAGTGCAGCAGTCTCGCAGCAGGAGGATGAGGGATCTGATTGGCAGCCTCTCTCCGCCCCATGCTGACGTTTGCCAAGGTGGACTAGTCAGTTGTTTGTGTTCTAAGGCACGGCCACGTCTCCATCTGGCATGACGAAGACAAGTCGAGTCTTCAGTCCACACTCTCTGTATTCTTCTCATCCAGGTGTTATAAGCCTCCTGTCAGCCATTTGTGTGGCCCTCTTGCGGCAGAGGGACTTCCATTTGTGTGGCCCTCTTGCGGCAGAGGGACTTTCAAAGCTCTCTTCTGCCTTTGCGGGCAGTCTCAGTCTTCTCAGTGAGCACATACCATGATAAACATTTCTCCTTTATTGCTATTCAACTGTGGTAGCTTAGATTATTTTCCCAATTGCTCTTTTCCACCCCCTGTGAGTGGTGGGCCCATGTTTGATGGCTTGACTAGAGGAGGATCAGGGTTCAAGAGAAGAAATTCAGTGAAGTCCATGGTGAGGTTAGAAACACTTTTATTAGTAAATTAAAATAATGTCCCAATGAATGCTCTCAAAGAACACACAGTCTCCATGGGGAGAAAGACCTTTTATCAGTGGGTATGAGAAAAGCTTTCAGATCTGCACTAGGTACATGTACATAAGGAATTCAGTGCAGTCCAAGGAGAAGAATGGTTAAGTTCTCCAGAGGGGGGGTTGAAGAAAAAGTTTCCTGGAGAATATGATTCTAACAAAAATTTAAAAGATGAGCCTGATTCCCACTAGTGATGAGTTTAGATAAAGCCATCTGGGGCAGAAGAAGGAATGAAGTCTGAGGATTTTGTCAGTTACGTTTATATCCAAGTTTGAAAGAGATGTATTAATATCAAAATCTCCTGGCATAATTTTATCAAGTTTTCCTTGACTCCCCAATGGATTTTGCTTTATCTATTTATTTTCTAGGCTGGTTGGTTCATATGGGTTTTTAAGTATTATAGCTTCTCTGAAGATTATGCCTTTTATCATTGCATAATTTGCTTCTTTGTCCTATTTAGCACTTTTAGCCTTAAATTCCAGCTTGTTTGACATTAATATTATCTTCTACTTTCTTGCTTTTTTAAAAAAATCTTTTCTGGTTAGTTTTTATTGTTGTCTTTTTTTGTTTTGTTTTATTTTGTTTCACACTTGCTTGATATCTCTTTCCCCCATTCTTTTATTTTTATCCTTCACTTTAAGGGATGTTCCTTCAATTAGTACATAATCGAGACTTGTTTTGATTCTAATTTAATAGTCTCTGTCTTTTATGCCATCACTAATGTAATTGATTATATTCCTTCTATCTTATATTTTCATTTCTTCCATTTTCTCCTGTTTTATCCTGATCTGATCAAATTGCTTTTCACTCCATTTTTTCCCTGGTGAGTTCACAATACTTTTCTACTACATTCAATTGGTATCTCTTTTAGCCTCTTCTCATCATTACTTACCTACTTCTCTTTTACTGTTTGAAAACAAAATACTGTTTTTTTCTCCTATGATACACTGTTTCCCCACCGACAGACTCTCTCTTTCCCTTCTGTGTCTCTTCTGCCTCAGTAGATTATGACTTTTGGAATACTTTTTACTTCCATCTTATGCCCTCCCATCCCTAATTCCTAGGTTTTTGTCAGACAACTTAGCATTCTGAATTTTGGACTGCTTTTGAATTTCATCTGAAGTGTGTCATTGGAGAGTTTTAAACATGGGATTGAAATGGTCAAATTTGTATTTTACTTTTTTTTTCTTTTTTTTGCTTTTTAATATGTGGGCAGCTCCCTGACTGGGAATCGAACCTAGGCCGCAGCACTGACAGCGCCAGTGTCAAAGCCTTAAGCCACTACACCATCAGGGAACTCCCGAATTTGTATTTTTAAAAGAGCACTGTGGCTTCTGCAGAAAAGCTTAGATAGAAGGCAAATATTCTTTATAGCTCTCATTTTCAGATCATCCATATGCAGAGTAAACACTCAATAATTAATGATGTAAACATGAATGCGTTATGTATAAAAGTATGTACATTATTTCCAGTGACAGGCATGTTTTTATATTTTGTGCTTCATAAATGTTCTCTCATAAACCTCATAAAGAAGTAAAGATAAGCTAGAAGCAACTGGTAGAAATTCAGATGATGATGGGATTATGAACTGAGAAACTTAATTTTCTGATCTTTAACTCTGGAATGCCATTAGCTTAGTGCTGTAGTAAAGAGAAGTTAGAGTAGTCAGGGGGGAAAGGCACTAGTCTAGAGGTCTAAGATACCAAAGAGACTTAAATAAAGTGTCTAACTCGACTTCTGTCATTTTTGCTTTGTTTTCATTGGAGATATATATTGTTCTATTTACATGGAATATAATCTCTTCATAAAAATATGTCACTCCTTTAACATTTTATAACTCTTAAACCTGACGTCACAATACCTCAGGATAACTAATTATCTCAAAGGATAGTAGTAATAATAATAATAAAGTATATTAGGCGATTTCCATATATGCCCAACGTTGCTCTAAGTGCTATCACAGATGTTGTAAAACTGCATAAGAATTCTCAAAGCACAAGCATTTCAAATAAAGCTAACTTTAAAAATATACTGTGCTTAATCTTCTTTATTGGAAGCTAGCCTAATTAAATAATTCAGAATATGGAAAATACTATTTACATGATTATAGCATTGCTCAGAATACAAAACAAAAGGGAAATAGTTAAGTAAAATATGGCAAACTTCCCTGATGAAATATTAGTTATACATTAAATGATCACATGACTCATCATAGGTTTTTTTTGTGATATTCTCTTTAGCACCTAACTACCTTTTTACAATGTAACCTATAATGTCTGTTTTCTTCACTACTATATTCTTGGTGATGGCATAGTGTCTATATATAATTGGTGCTCAGTGAATGATTGTTAAATTATTAGATGAGACACATAGATATAAGAAAAGTGCTTGTAATCAATTAGTAAGTAAACAAGAAAAAAGTTTCAAAATACAAAGGGTGCCAAATAAATGTATACACACTTTAAGAAAAAAATTGTAATACTCAATATATATCAATAACGTAAGATGAATACAAGTCACATCTGACTTCTGTAATTACAAGAGTTGCTCAAAGTGGTTATCATCAGTGCCCAGACACTTCTGATTACATCCAACTACCGCTTGAGCAACATTGACCAAAGTGTCCACTTGAATTTCTATGCATGGTATTTCAATTTCCTCCCAAAGTACCGCCAGGGTAGCCAGTTTTCTTCAGTACACCACATCCTCTAAGTTTCCCCAAATGTAGAGGGCAAGGGGTGTTAAGTCAGGAGAACGTAGGGGAAACTGAAACAACATTCTTGAATTTCAAATACCACTTCAAAATGGTCTTGCTCTCCTTGAATGACAACTGTGCTTCTGCCATTTTCTTTTGACTGTTCTGCCTGTCACAAGGTGACCCTAGCATTCATTTGATTAGTGTTATATTTTGAGCAAGTGTCATACTACACATTGCTACCGTAATTCAATTCAACTTGGAAAAATAAATACATAGATAACATTGCTTAATGTGTGTACATTTTTTGGCACCCTGGTTTTGAGTTTACAACTATATAAAATATACCTATGAAAAAGACTGGAGTAGAATACTTAAGGCAATAACTTCCCAATAAGGGTGAGATTATGGAGTTGACTTTATATACACAATACACACTAAGATTGTAACTAGAGTCTAAATGCAACTTTTCTAATCTATGAATTGAGGCTGAGAACAATAGCTGTTAAGTGCTCACTATTCTCATAAAGATTCCAAACCCTGTCTGCATACGTTTTAGGCACCTCTGCCTTCAGCCTCTACATAAGAAAAGGTGAGAGTGAGGAGAAGGTTAATAGAGAAGTATTTTTTGAGAGATTCATTAGAGTGCTATGTTTTACTCAGCTACCTTCAAAAGAGAGGGGATTTCAAGAGTACCTCTCGGAGGGTTTGATGTGGGTTTAGGGGACATAGAGCCATGCTCACCTTTCACTTAAATAAGTCTGAAGTGAGAACGGCCAAGGAAAAGCTTTAGCGTGAATGAGAAATGGGAAATTTTGACCTACATTATGCTGAACTTTTCAATACCCAAGAATATTAGTTTATTATAATAACATATGGAAGTGATTGGAGAAAATAGAAAGGTTCGGCTTGGGTATCTTTGAGTGATGGAGAAAGGCGAGCAGATAGAGCAGTTTTGAAATATTGTGATGTGAGAAAATAAAATTAATTCACACTACCACTCCACAGACTCTACTTATTCACTAATCTTGTTCTTTTGAGAAAAAGAGAAAAGTATGCTTTATGCTTTTTTAATTGGGTGCGCGCGCACACACACACACACATATACACACACACACACATTATAAGGCATTGTGTTTCTTATAGAAGAACACAAAAATAAGCAATAAGCATCTTGATTATGAAGAACAGAAATTAGGGAAGAGGTCTATGGTAAATTGTGGTATCAAAGTAAAGGGGACAGAGAACAAGCCACCAAGTGTTCGTTTAATTCCCTGTGCTAGTAGCACTCTCGGTTTGCATCTCCAGAGCGAGTGTCAGCTGCCTCTTCCCCGCCGAGTCCCAGAAGGCTGACTTCCATGGACAGCTTCACTCAGCCCCTCGCCTTTAGTTGGGGTCACCTGATTAGAGACATTGGTAGGAGATCAATGGGTAGGGAGACAGAGATGCTGAGTGTTAGTTTCCTGATACCATCACCTACTCCAACCAAGGGTTTGGACAGTGGTTGTAATCCCCTGGATGCCTCCAGGCTCCTTTATGTCCTCAGCTTTTCTCGGAGAGTTCAGCTTTCAAGGATCTCAGCTTGCACTGGCTTCCAGTAATATCAGCCCCCTTCCTTTTCAGGCTCAGGGGCGGTTGTGGCTTCCTGCTAATTCCTGGATGCCTCACCAGCCCTCCAGTCATTCTCTTTACCTTGACCATACCCCTGTCAAGAGAAATTTTGTTAAACTCTATCCATTAAACCTCTTGAGCGGACCTTTTGGTTCTGTCCGAGAGTCTAAATAAAACCATACCTCTCCTCAAGATCTCCCACTGTTGTTCAAGGCGAAGAGACTAGATAAGTCCCTTCCAAGAATTTACTTGCAATAATGATAAGCAAGTTTATTAGCGTGCTTGGCATGATATTAGGCACATGGAAGAAGCAACAGAGGTACAAGATCCCTGTTAGTACCGTAGCGAGCTTGTGATCAGCTCTAACATTTACTAACGAAGTTAACTACCAATGCAGAATAATTCTTACCCTAATTGTCCCATAGTATTGTTATAGGGGGGAAAAACTGTACATGACACCGCTTTGCACACTAGATATCAGCAACTTTTCAGAGTTTTACAAGGACGTAGCCACCTCGGCTTCGATCGTTGCCTAGCCGAGAGGGATGGCTAGTTCTTGGTGGATAGCACTCAAAATATGGGTGAAATCGTGGCAACAGGAAAATGCTCCCATTATGAACTTCTGTAGGGGAAGGGTCAAAAGGAGTAAAAGGGGCAGGAGGAAGAAATGTGGCCTGGATCTCCTGAGACTTCAGTCTTTAAACAAGCACCCCTACAGCATCACTCTGTTGGCACCTTCACCCTTATTTGTAAAACCAGCATGTCCCAGCTGTAGTTTTGACTTTGCCTTCTTTATTCCAACATTTGGATGATTTCTCCCTTTTCCAGATTGCCCACTGTTTCCAAACCTCATAGAAACCACAATATATTGATATAAAAATATCCGGTAAACACCACACAGGTATGCATTTTGTGGACTTAGGCACACCGGCTTAGACACAGAAAACTTCACAAAGCATACTACCTGCTAAGGCTATGCTACTGCCACTCAAAAGCTCACTACATCACCTCCTTCAACAACCAGAAATGGCACAGACAAGATTAGGCGATGGTCTTTGATACCTGTTTACTGGCATTACATATTTATTAATGAGGCTTTTTAAATGTGTACGTATTTTTAAACCACTCAGAAAATTTTAAATGCTTGTGCTATAGAGGCTAGTTGGGCATATTAATTTTCCATTACAATAAACTCCACTGGTTCTATTACATGCCTCAATATTTGAAAATCCTGAGGATCAATACATGCCAGCAAGGGGGTTGCTAACTTTTCATTTTCTCTTTAATTTTTATACATGTGATTCTTAAGAAAGAAATCTAATACATTGATTTGAAATTTTGTTCAATGAAAAATAAGCTCTTTCTGGGCTACAGCTTTAAATTAATCATCAGTGAATTTATTGAGTCACTATGAAGGGCCTAAATTTCTGTTACATGTCATTAAGCACCTTCCTTCTGCAAGCTGGGAAAAAAGTGCTCAGATGGGATGAGTGAAATGCTTCTAGAAGAGAATGGATTTTTCAGAAGGTTTGCATTGAGCCTGTATGCTTAAATAAGGAGAAAATGAAATAAGTCTATTTTGAAAAACAAAAAAAAAAGGATGACTAAAGACAGGTAAAAATTTGGGCCCTGCCCATAACTACTTTTTTCTTTTTTCTTGGTACTTTTTTCTCTTCTATGATCTTTCCAAGATCTCTAATTTTTAAGCACAAGCAAGACCCAGTTAAACCTTTGTAGATTCATTTAAATAACCTTTGTTGATTTATTTAAATAACTTGTCCAAATTATATGTCATTTCTACAAAAGAAATCCATTCATTTATTCAACAAACATGCATCCAACGCCTTCAATGCCATCTTCAATGAGGTAACACATACAAAGCATACACAGCAAGTTAACTGCTCAATGAATGTTAGTTACGTGATGAAGATAGCCATCACGATGATGATAAGCATTGTGTTAACTCCAAGACATACATTTGTGAAAAAGAAAGATAAGGTCCCTGCTCTTGAGTCCCTTCCTTTCTGGTTGAGTAAGAAAGAAAAGGCACAAAAATATGCAAAGTAATAACAGAGTGGTAAGTGCTCTGAAGGAAACAAATTGGGCGTTTTGATAGAAAAGCAGGAAAATAATATTTACAGAATTGAGTTTTGCGTAAGGTGCAAATCGATGACTCTAGGGTTATTATCCTCTTGTCCAAAATACCCTGCCTTTAAAAAAAAGGTATCATTTGAAAGTAAATTTCTTAATGTAAGACATTTATTTATAACCCTTAAGAATATCAGGTAATATCCCTCTCTTCTTTCACTTGGGCTGCATAGGGTTGGATCTATATTTGCTGACTTTATTTATCAGGAAAAGAATGCAATCTTTAGAACTACCTTCTGAGAGGGAGGGGCACAACAAGAATCACTCTCCTTCAGCGAAGAAACTGAGGTATCAGAAATAACAAATTCCAAATCAAGTCTGTCATTCCAGTTCCTTCCTAAAATTAGTCATTGGACTCGTGCTTTCTCCTTTCTTTTCCTGAGTGCAATCCAATTACTAAATGGTTTAGAAGAAAGCCTAATGAGCACTGGTTAAAGGCGAAAGAAAATTAGACTTTGAAGCACAACCCTAAAGACTGATTTTGCGTGTGTGTGTTTCTTTACAAGCATGATGTTTTTGCGTAATTTAATTGGCTCATTTCTCATTTTTTGTCATCTCTTGTTTCCTAGCCCAGGGACAGACCACTCTCCTTTATACCATTGTTTTAACCTCTATCAAAGGCCTTATTATGCATACCCCATCACAAGTATTAATAATATCAAAATCCATAATCCTTATCTTTAACTGAGTTAAATATAATTGGGCTTAAAACAATCAATTATGTCCTAAATTCAGCAGGTGTGTAAGGTGAAAAATGCAATTTCCCTGGAGGAAATGGGAACATCCCGACTCTATAAAATACTTTTAAAGAAATGTTATAATTGTTTCTGTTATCTGCCAGGCCTATGTCTCACTACACCTACCCAAGTACAGATTCATTGATGCATGTTACCACAGTTCTGCAAAACACCCTACATACTCCCCCAGCAGGACTTTTGTTCCTTTTTCCTCTGCAGGGGATATTTTTCTCCCCTCTCTGCACTTCCCCTGCAGAAATCCTACTTACCCTTCCAAGCCCAGCTCAGATCTTACCTCCTTCTAAAAAACTCCCTCATCCCCAGAATTATTCCTCCCCACCCCCATTTTTATTCCTATAACCTCTAACATCTCTTCTCACATTGTGCCTGATTTTATAGATATTTGTGGTCTCTTGTCTTTCACTTTCTAAACTGTAAGGTCTTTAATGGCAGAAAATTAGAAATTTACGTTAATATCCCTTTAGCACCTCTCACGTTGCCTTTGTCTTAGGAGGCATTCACAATTATATTTCGTGAATAAATAATCAACCAGTCTATGTACTACATCCATCATGGTTCGCCTATGTTCAGGATCCTTGTTGACTAGAATATGTTTTTTTCCTCCCAAAAAAGGAGTTACTAATAGGGCTTTTTTATTTTCCTGTTCACATTTATAGGAAGATATAAAGCCTGGTACAGAAAAGGAGGTTAATATTGGCACATTCTTTCTGCAGCAATTGCATGTCTAGGAAAACGTTTTCCTCTAATCATTTCAATGAACGTGTAATGGGCTTCGGTAAACACTGTGTCTGATGTGAACCTTTCCGGATGCAGTCAGCTCTCCCGGCGGCCGGGGTTTTCATTAAACAGTGCACCATGCTGGGAGCTGCATTGTGCATGTGCTGTGACAAGGAATCTGAATCTTTTATCAGCATGTATCAGATGGTTTCAGAGTAGTAGTATTTTCCACCTCTTTAATTATTAAATGTGAAGGTAATTAGTTATGTTTATTGGATTGGTAATTTCTCTAAATCAATTCCAGATTCAAGTAGGAGTCTCTTAGAGGATGACCAACACACATGGATTCACAGTGTCCAAAAAAAGAATGTTGTAGACATTCAAGTCATTAAATCAAAGAATGCTCCTTTCCCCTCTTAACGTTTGGAAGAAGCTTTTAGTGCACACACCACACACGCAGACACACACACGCGCACACACACATGCACGCACATTGCTATTTAAAATATTTCATCATTCGAGCTTATTTGAAATAAGCGTAGAACATTCAGGTTTTACATGTGTTGAGCTGATCACCGAACTAGATTAACTCTATGGCAAAAGGCATGTTTCTTTACAAACCAGTTTAAGAGAGCTGTCCCAGTTATAAAAGCATTTGCAATAAGCTCCATGCTTTCTGCTACCCTTTTCAGACCCCTCTGCCTCTGCCTCTGGTGACTGACTGGGTTACCTCTAACTCTAGCTATTAGATTTTCAGACAAGCTCCATGGCATGCTCTCAAGCATGGATCCAGTGACTATTGTTCTTCCCCCACAAGACGTGGCCTACGAGGGACCGGGGCTGCGCAGGCTCCACACTCCTCAGACGATGCCTGTCGCTCAGTTGTGTTACGGCTGGCCTGTGACACGGCAGAACACTGCCGACTTTTTCCCGCAGGCTCGAGACTTCGCTGTGTCCAAAAATAACTAGACAGGCCAGGTTTGGATCTAGGAAACTTTTGAGCTCATAGACATATTTAATAATGGAAACACTGGTTCGAAGTTTCCTACGGAGACCTCTACTCTGGGAACGGTTTTATTTATACATAGCTACAAAAATACCATTTCTGAAATAGTTATGTGGGGTGCAGTATTTAATCTTTTTGTGATTTCTGGAAAAGTTCTTTGAACTAGTGAAATAAAAAGCTCTTCTGTTTTTCCTAACAAACTTCTAAAAGTGTAACCAACCGAGACTGCAAAAACCAAGTGAAACGGGGCCCCATCGTCGACTTATGATTTGATGCTTCATCAGAAAGGATGCTCTCTTCCCAGAAAATCTGGGCACCTTTTATTTTGTTTTATACTATCCTGTATTTAAACAAGCAAAAACGGTAGTGGATATTTTTAATTTCATGGGATGCTTAACAATGCTGAGCATGTTGTCATTGTGCAGCTTAAAACACATGTTACAATTCCAAGAGAGTTTTGAATGCCCTGGAAAACCTTGCAAAAGGTTTAAATCTCGTTAAATCCACCTCTCTCCAAATACTCTCTTTAGTCAACAGAAAGTGCGCCACTCCATTTTTTGCTTTCCGACACTGCCTCACTTGCCTCAGATCTCAGGTCTGCTGTCACTTCTCCATCGCTGGATGAAGACAAGGGAAACATCTCCCTGCAGCAAAGACGGCAGGGCCTTGAGACCAACCCAGGGGAAGCAGGAGGCCTCCGTTCACCAGACCGTAATCGTGTTGCAGGTTGGTGCTGGAAATACAGCAGCAAGCACGACGCAGCCTTATACCACTTCAGAGCAGAAGGCGACTTGAACTTCATAGCTGTGGCCTTGGGGTGCTGGGTCTGCTGCCCTCGGTACAAACTTTAAACTCCCCAATTTCACTGTCTCTATTTTCTCATCTGTAAAAGGGGGCAACCCATTCTTGCTTTTCTACCATCAGGGTTATTGGCAGAATCAAGTGATGTAGATTATTTTTAAACTATGAAGGATCAGAGAAACACAAAATACTACTTTTTAAAAAAATGAAGTAAGTTATTTTAAAACTAAGCCTACTATAATTTCCTTTACATGAAATCTATCTTTTATTTTCCTAATTATTTTCCTAATTGTTTTAAGGGGCTATCATAGCAGAAGACAGCTGTGACAGCCCCCCCATCCTTCTGACAGTTCAGTAGAGGAAACTAATCTATGTCTAGAAAGTTCTAGTCAAAATGGTTATCCAAGGTCAAAACCATAGAACACGTTGTATGCAGAGCAGGCACGCAGGAACCATAACAGTAATTCGGTACCTCCAGCTGCTGGGTGTCTGCATTAGGGAGTGTAACACTGACTGACCGTGGTGACAAGGAGAGCCCCAACGTGAAGAAAGGTCCAAGTGCAATAGGAGTTTATCTCTTGCTCATGTGAAGACTGTAATCAGTGGCTCTGAAAGGTAGAGGCTATTCTTTAAGCAGCATTTGGAGCACCGGCTTTTTCCATCTTCTGGCTCCACCAACTTCTACACTGAATTCCCAAGGCCTGTAGGTCTGTAACGAGCCAGCCGAAAGGGAAGAAGAGCGAGAGAAAGCTCACAGGGTCCTTAACCACTTTGACCTGGAAGTGCTATCTAACACTTCGCGGACACTCCATTGACAAGAACTAGTCACATGGTCCCGCCCATTTGGGCAAGGAGCTGGGAAGTATCGTTCCTGGCCATACGACCACAACTTATGGAAGAGAAGTGTTCATTCTGGTCGGCAACTTGCAGTCTCTACCACAATGTCAGTTATACAACCAGCCTAAAGAATTCCAGAACTGGAGGCGCCCTGCGAGTCATCTATCAGCATTTCTCAAACATTTTTTACTCTGACCTACAGAATGAAATAAATTTTACATCAAAACCCAGTACACATGTATGGAACAAAAGTTACATAAAATAATTATTTTTCTTTTTATGCATGATGCACAGATACTGTACTCTTTTATTCCATTCTATTTAATTTGTTATTTTTTAATCACCAGTTTGGGACCGTTCATTGATTTCTAAGCCTACGATTGGGTTGTGACCCACTAGGTCTGGCTTGTCACTTTTGAAATGACACATAGGAGGTTCCAAAGGGTTAAGTGATATACTTGAGGTCATGAATCATTGGCAGCAGCTGTCGACCCACATCATTAACTGAGGATTATTTTCTTAAAACAATATACATCTTCTGGTTTACATTTTAGATACAAATACCTTTGCTGGAAATTTTTGAATGTATTTGATGTAAGCAAGTACTTATCTACAAATGATTATTAAATATATTATTATCTAAATCTATATATTATTGAAATTAGAAATATCAAGTATAGCTTATAAACATTCAGGTAGTTTGTATCTTGAATAAATTGAAAGGTAAGGATTCAAATTTATTTCCCTGTTTACACATCTGTCTTTATACTGAACTCAATTTTCTCTTAAAAAATATTTAAATCCTAAAAATGTATTGCCTCAGAAATTCTAAATTTACTTTTAAATCTCTGCTCTTAAAAAAACCTTTCTAAAATTTTGTAAACAGATTTACAAATTTTATGACATGTGTGTGTCTTGCTTTTTTCACAATGTTATTGTCAAATTATAGAGTAACTTGGAAAGTCAAACTAAAGAGTAGCTTTGGAGACAGAATAGCACTGTCCTCATCAGAAACATGGCCATCTTGGCCTTGAAGGAAGAATAATCATTAAGAAGCAAAAACATCTCTGAAATGAATATACCTCTTTGAATTCAGTTGTTGTTTTGTTTTTTGTTTTTTATATTCTATGCACGGCTTATGGTGTTGTTATGATCTCTTGCCAACTCTTGACTAACAAGATTGTGTGAAAAAATACTTTTCTTGAGCACACATCATACATTTTCCTACAAGAATTGTACTGCACAAGGTAATTAATGTTATAAATAGTAAGTGTTTATTTGTATGAGGAAGCTGCTAGATGCGGGTTCCAGCTGGCTTAGGTGAGTGTTTACTCAACTGAAAAATCCACACTGTCGGTATAATAGCATCATTATGCTATCCGGGTGGGATGGAAGAGGAGATTCCAGAAACTACTCTAGGAGGAAAGATTCCCACTGTCTTGTCTCAGTTACCAGGAATTGGCTTATGACCCTAGAGTTCGACTTCATTCTCCGGGAGCATCGGTGCGGTATCAGGAGCAGGAGCGTCCAAGCTCACACTGAGAGCGTGCGCTTTTGGCTCCCACCGGTTTCCAGTCCTGACTCTCTTACCCTTGCTATACAGGTGACTTTGGGCAATTTGCATAACCTCTCCAAATTCTCAATTAATTTTGTAAACAGGAGTAGTTATGTTACAGGGTTGTATGAGGATTAAGTGAGATAATGCATGTAAAGTACTTGGGAAAATGTCTGGCATATGGAAGATGTACGCTATTATTAAATTAAATTGTAGGACCCAAAAAGAAACTTCACAAGTAACTATGAGGCTGATGTTTTTTTTTTAATCACTCATGAACCAATCCTTTTAGGTTAGACAAGCATTATTACTGTTATGAAATTCTATATTTATTTAGAAAGGCTTCTGTAGGCTGAATTCAGTTCTCTTTAAAATTCAGTGGAAAAGCCCTTTGCTGGCATTATATGGTAAAATAATACAGCAGATTAATGTATTAATATATCTAGAGAGAAAAAAATGTATCATCAGTTTGATGTCCCTAAGTAGTATATGTCATATGCCAGAGCGTCACTCACTTCCGTGAGCCTTCCAGTTGTTCTCCTTTGATCATTTGCCGCCCAGAAATCCGTGAGAAACTCTCCTCGGGGCTTTGCTAGATTTCAGCACCACGCACCTCGGCAGGTTCACAGTCCCCAGCGCCATTCAAGATTCATCTCTCTGCAGTGTTACAGAATCCAGAGAAGTAAGCAACGCAAGTAAGTTTTCTGTTTTCTAGCTTACCTCTTGGGTCATCTTTACAGGTGGGGAATTGAGACAATTATACAGATAATCTACAAGTCACATAGGAAGGAAATTGGCTTCTCCCAACATGGTATCCTTGTTGTTGCCTGGCTGAAGAAATACAGATCCTTTTCCTGACTCTTAAGCCATTTACATCTTAAAGACTTAGAAACTTACAAAATTCAAAAATTATTTTCTATTTAAATTCATCACTTATTTTGAGGAGTAATTTCAACTATTACACACCTGTATTAAAATATGATCTTTGGGGATACTTTTTATAAAAAATCATTGACATACATAAAACTGTGTAAGTTTAAAGTGCACAGCATGATGGTTTTGATTTACATATATTGTGAATCAAGTATCACCATTGGTTCACTTAACATCCATCTTCTCATATAGATACAATGAAAAGAAAGAAGAAAAGCAAACAAGGTTCTTTCTGAGATCAGAACTTTTACAATGTACTCTTAACAACTTTCCTCTATATCACACAGCAGTGTTAACTATAATCGTTAAGCTGTATAGTTCATCCCTAGCACTAATTTATTATGTAAATGGAAGTTTGTATCTTTTGACCACCTTCCTCCATTTTTCCCTTCCCTCCATCCTCCACCTGTGGTAACTAAAAATTTAATCCCTTTATCCATGAATTTGGTTTTTGGGAGTCATTGTTGTTGCTTTGAATACCACATATAAGTAAGATCATATGGTATTTGTCTTTTTCCGTCTGACTTGTTTCACTTAACATAATGCTTTCAAGGTCTATCCGTGTTGTTGCAAATGGTAGAATTTCTTCGTTTTTTTGTGGCTGAATAATATTTCGTTATAAATATATACCACAACTTCTTTATCCATTCATCCATCCATGTCTCGGATCCTGGAAATAATGCTGCTATAAACATGATAGTGCAGATATCTCTTTGAGGTAGTGATTTCATTTCCTTTGGATATATTCCCAGAAGTGGGATTGCTAGATCATAAGGTAGTTTTATTTTTAGTTTTTTGAGGATCCCGCATAGTGTTTTCCATGGTGGCTACACCAATTTACAATCCCACCAACCATGCACAGGATCCCGTTTTCTTCACATTTACACCAGCATTTGTTATCTCTTGTCTTTTGATGATGCTTATTCCAATAGATGGAAGGTGACATCTCGTTCTAATTTTAATGTATATTTCTCTCAAGACTAGTGATGTTGAACATCTTTTCATGTACTTGTTCTTTTTTTTAATCTTTTGTAGAGAAATGTCCTTTCAGATCCTTTGCCCATTTTTTAATTAGGTAATTCAGGTGGGTTTGCTAATTTATTTATTTATCCATTTATTTATTCATTTATTTATTGCTATTGCGTGGTTTGAGTTCTTTATATAAAACATTTTTGGATGTTAACCCCTTATCAGATATATGGTTTGCAAAATTTTTTCCCCATTCTGTAGATTGTCTTTTCACTATGTTGATGGTTTCTTTTGCTGTGCAGAAGCTTTTAATTTGATGTAGTACTATTTGTTCATTTATTTCATTGCTTGAGCTTTAGGTGTCTTATTCAAAACATCATTACCAAGACCCACGTCAGGAGCTTTTTTTTCTATATTCTCTTCTAGCATTTTCATGGTTCCAGGTCAAACATTTAAGCTTTAATAAATTTTGAGTTAATTTTTTCTGAGTAGTATAGATATAAGGCCAGTTTCATTCTCTTGCATGTGAATATCCAATTATTCCAGCACCATTTATTGAAAAGTCTGTCTTTTCTTTATTGAGTATTTTTGGCTCTCTTGTCAAATATTAGTTGACAATATAGGCTTGGGTTTACTTCTGGGCTCTGGATCCTGGGGAACTTTCTTTTTTACTCTAGGGACAAAATAATAGCATTCTAGATTCGTTGGTAACTTTCAATTTCTGCATCATATAACATTAGATTGCCCCCATGAAAATACTTTATTTCAAAGGCAATTTCACAGGAAATGCTAGTTTAACTCTTCAGAAATTACTACACTACAGCTCTGACAGTTTTGTTGACTGCTACATCCCAACATCTAGAACTGTGCTTGGCACATACTTGGTACAAAATAAATATTAGTTGAATATAATAATTCACTAAACCAATCTTAGGCATATAATTGTATTGGCAACCACAGTTTTAAAATAAAATTTCCAACAGATCATATAAAATAAAAATAGAAATATTGATTATTACTCATTAAAATGAGACTATTAGAATATCTTTATTGATTGTCTTACATTTTTAAATTGTCAATAGTGCATAATTGAACAGAACAACAGCCATATTCCTTTACACAAATAAATCTTTGATTATTAAAGTTCAAGCTAAAAACCTTCAGGCACTATAAACTCTTTTGATCAACAGAAAACTATTCCTCTGCTCCAGGAACTGCTCCAATGAACAGAATTTTCTTGTTTGCAATTTTCAACTGGCAGATGAGAAACGCATGGAGCTTTATCCAAATGGAAAACTCAGTCATTCTTGGTAAAGCAGAAGGAAAAAAAAGTTGTCAGCTCTAAGAATTTGTCACTGGGAAGAATACTGAGGCGATGTAATTTATTTCTTTGAACAGCAACAGGCACAGACTAACTTCTAATTCTCACATTTAACTGGACTCTCATCACCATTATTCTTTCTCATCGTTTTCTCCAGTTCTGCAACACACACACACACACACACACACTGGTAGTTTCTAGGAATTTCCCGGTGGGATTGGAAGGGTAGGACAAGGGCATCATGACAGCTAATCCTACTCTGCCGAGGATTCATGGAAGAGAGGTGAGGCAAGGGTTGCTCTTGTGACACTCCTGGGTCAGCTCTCCCCTCATTCCCTGCCCTTCAAGTTGTATGGGAAAAGGCATATTGTTAATGACTGCAGAGGCCCTCCTGGGAGGAAAAGCTGTGTTTACATAATTGTTACTGAGCTGCATTCCAAACTCCTTATTGTTTCAGTTGTCTGTTTTAAATCACAGAGAGAATGGTTAGGAAGTACTTTGGAAACCAACTGAATAAAAAGGAGTGACGTGGACTAAAGCAAGTGGTTCCCAGGCATTTAGTTTTCATGGACCAGTGGTATGTCAAAAGTAAGTCAGGAAACCAAGAGACAGTTGCCAACTTTCATTTAGCCAAGTAAGACATTAAAACAGTAATATCAAGTGTTATTATTCACTATCACCAGGATCTTCATAACAAGAGCAACACTTAAAATACAAGAAAAAAAAGCAGGAAAAACATAATTTTGAAATAAAACACTTTTTGTTCCAAGAAAGAATGGTTGGTAACATTAAAGAGACAGAGAGAGGGAAGGAGGGAGGAGGGGGGGTGCCGGGGGGGGGGGTGTGTGCGGGAGAGAGAGAGAGAGAGAGAGAGAGAGAGAGAACACTGTCAGGAGCTTCCAAGGTCACCCAGCTCTCCTGAGATCCCTCTTCCTGGTTCTTTGTGCCCAAACCCCAGTTTCCGTGTTTTGCTTCTGACAGCTCCACCAGTCCTTCAGAGGACTGCCCTTAGGCTTCCAGAGTTGCTTTGGGTTCATGTACAGGAGGCCTGACCAGTACTTGAGTGTGAAAGCCCAGCTCTCCTCCTTAGAAGTGGCCGACCTGGGAGGGGTGGTTTACACATCATCAGGCTGAGACAGCGATTGCCCCTGCAGTCATGCCCCTGCTTTGCTTCCCTCCCACCCCGTCCTGCTTTCCCTTCCTGCTTTCTCATGGGAGCCATGCCGTACTATTTCTCTTGCACGTACATCCTCATCTTGGAGTACCTTCTGGGGAACCTGATGGAAGGCAGATTGGCAAATGTTTGTTCCCCGATCAGTGTCAGTTTGTTCATGGTTTTTGAGAGGACATCTAGACACGAGACTTGGATGAGAAAGCCTGAGTTTTAGTCCAAGCTTCAGCACCAACCAGATTCTTCACCTTGGTCAAGTCTCCTAACCCTTGGCTTTTTCCATTCCACCCATGCTCCATGCTGGCTATGAGGGAAGATACGGGCTGAGGATGAAGTTGGTCGGCAGGAGCAATTCCACAAATGTAGGTAAGAAAAAAAATGTAGCTTCTTTATCTCCTAGAGTCGATCTAGTCCCACTATATAAGGCAGACAACAAGCAATTCCAGCCTAATCAACATAGTCTTGTCCAATAATTGAATTAGACTCTTTAGATGCATCCACTTTTATCAGGCAAATGCTATTCTTTCAGAGTTCTTACTCCTCTCTGAGGTGCGATCCGGAAAAAATGGAAGGAGGGTGCATGACCTCTGAGTGGCAGGAGAAAGGAAGACCTCGGAGCTATACGTCTAGGACTCAGACCTCTGCTTGCTCCAGTCTTCACCCATGTGCACCTGGGGGCTGTATCCAGGGCTTGGGAACACACAGTGGCCCCCTTGGCTCAATCACGGCATAACCATCTCCTCTATTGTGTAGACACCCCAAGAGTCTCCCTGGCATTAAGGCTCCCTGAAATGTGTGTGTAACTTCCATTTGATGTCTACCCTGTTCTCCTTGTCACAGGTCACTATGACTCTGCTGTGGTGACTCCCCCGACAGGTTCCTTAGCCATGTTCTCAGTCCCCATATGCTCCTACAGAGCACACAGGACATTCAGGTCCCTGCAATGCCGCACAGAAGCAGAGCAGTGTCAGCACACTCTTTTTCTCTACCCAGCCACACCGTCATCACGTTGTGATGGGTACAAGGTATGTGTTACAGGAGGGTTATCGTCCTGTAGTGCTAAATAAGAATAGGAGAGGGGGTAAATATTCTTCTTCTTCCTAAACTTACCCAAAATACTTCACCCTCTAAGATTTCTCTCTGAAGAGGAAGCTCTGAACTCATGGCTGATGCTTCTCTTACCTCTAGCTTTCTCCTCCCCACAACCCTCTAAGGACAAGAGGGATGAGTTATTCTTTCTTCCTCTTCCAGTCTAACCAGGTTTAGCCCTGAGTTACATTGGGAGCCACCACGCACCACTGTACAGATTGTGACCTGCACAGGAATACCTGAATGAGGCAATAACTAGGATTTGAAACCCAGCCTGCCCTCTGTCACCCAGCGAGGAGCCATCGCACTGTGCTGTGTCCACTTAGAGGAGAAGGGCCTTTTTTTCTAGTTTTCACAAAAGCATCATAAACGCTGGCAGCAGTTCTGGTCACATTCATTCTCTTCTGGGGGCATTACCCAACTTGTCCCTGGAGCCACACAATTTACAAGACGAACAGTAGACACATTGCTTTGTATTTGCAAAATATGATCCACATTTCAGATGCTGAAGCACTTTGAGATCAAAGAGGTTTGGGGGGGTCAGTTAATTAACAAATAGTAGCGGTGCTTTGCCACACATCGGCACTGCGCAAGGATTGGGGTGGCATGGGGTGACATAGGACATAACCCTAAAGAAGGAAAACTGAATAAGCTTTAGGGACCAATGCAAGAAAGCGTGCAATGAGGCAGCAGCCGTGCAGTGTGGACTTCCATCCTGGCTCTGCAGGATGGGCGCAGGCCCGTGAGGTCTGGAGTACACAGGGTGTTAGGCCGTAAGAGAAAAAGAAGAAGAAAGGAGAAGCCATTTATGTTGCTTGTTTTGCTTTACCGCCCATCTACCCTTGCCTCCCGCAGTGCCCAAGGCTGCAGGTGCAGGACCCGCGAGAGGGCCCTTGCATGATGGAAGGCTGCAGGCAGGACCTCGCAATTGCAGCGGGCCATGGGAGCAAGATGTGGGAAGCCAAGGACAACCAAGGAACACTTCCCTCTGCTAGACACCTGGCCTCAGGCCACCTTTGTTTGTGCTGCCTAAGAAATACTCAACTCTCATTCTTCTCGGGGAGGTTCTGTACACTTGCCTGACCTCCCACTGCTCAAGTATGCCATTAAATTTAGCTCTTGACTCACGGCTGTCTCCCATGACTTCCTCCCCGGCCCAGACCCAACACCGAGAAGGCTGACCCCACGACTGGAATGGAGGTGAGGTGGGGCTGCTGCCGTTACACACAGCACAACCCCAGTTCTAGCTTCAGAAATCTCTGTCTTTCTTGGGCTTTTCTCTGTTTTCTCTATCTCTAGTTAATCCCTTTTTAAAAATTGAGGACAAACTAAGCTCCCTAAGGTGGCTGCTCTTCATATTTGAACCTCACAGGAAGGTCCCTGAGCCTCTCTCATGCAGAAAGGAGGCACTTCCACAGATTTCAACTTGATGGGTGTTCGCTGGTGAGAAGAAAACCCAAACACAATTATTAAAGTACAACCTTAAGTGGAAAAAACTGCCAAGCAACTGTGGGTCTAATTCCGCCCCCTCTACATGACACAGACATGCCATTTAGTTTGTCCCATCCACCACCCCACCACGCAGTCCGCAATACGGACTTCGGAGCTCTGCTGCCAGGCCTGCTCTGTACTCACCGCACACGCATTGCTCGGGCTGTGGAGGGCCGGGCGCTGGAGGGCCCCCCTCACACACCTGGTAGTCGTCCAGTGGTCATTTGTGTCCGTTGGAGCCATCAATTCCCTGAGAGGTGAATTTGTAATCAGTATAATAGTTCTCCAGAATCTCACAGACTATATAAAGCCCAAATCATGTATGTGAAGAGGCGGTAAATTTAGGAGATTCACAGAAACCGATGAATGATTTGTTTTTAGTGAACTAGGGTCCATACATGTCTGCTTTATTGGTACGGATAAATCTATTTTTATGTCTATGTAATTTCTGTAAGTATTACAGACTGTTTCCAATGAGGATAGAGGGAGAGAGAGGAGAGAATAAAGAATGTTTTCCTGATAAGAATGTTTAGAAGGTGTATTTGTGGCCCTTCTCCGAAGATGTTTTTGAGTGCTTTGTCTTTTCCTGTGTGTATCAGAATAAATGCACTATGGAAAAATAATGCACTACATAAATTCTTGTTATATTAGCATAAAAATGAAAAGTAATCACAGGAAATGATTACACTGTGCTTATAAATTTAATATTTTTTTGTAAAAGATGCAGTGCATGGTTTTTAGCAGGGAAAAAAGTCATGTTTATTTCATATCTGAAAATGGACCCTTTTTTTAGTATTAAAAAGGAAAAAATATCCAGGATGCTTCGTGTGAGTTCATAGGATTACAATTAGTCAGAACAACTCTCCTTATCGCTCTAAAGCACTCATCAACATTTAGGAAACATGCCAAGTCTGATGGGCTATACATGAGAAGAGTAATATTCATACTGCCCCTGCTCATCCCACAGGGTTGCTCTGGAAGATAAAATGAGCCAGTAGCATGTGCAACAGAGATCCCACCCCGCACCAGCCAGGGGGCATTTCTTTCCGTTTATCTTAGCCCTCTGGTGTCACAGCCCAGTACCTTCTGTATGCAGGATGAGAGGTACACAGGTCTCGGGCTATTGAAAAGGGTGAGCACACACACACAACGGAATTTCGGTGAAGCTTGGCAGACTCGTAGAAATGGCCAGCCCTCTTCCAGTAGGCAATCCAGGAAGATGTGCAGAAAACTGTAGATGAAGGAAATACAGCCTCAAATTAAAGAAAGAAATAGGACAAGAGAATCCTAGCCCTGGGGCATGAGGCAGCAGCTGACATGCCCCCCCCCCCCCGGGAAAGAGCGAGAAATGTGAGAAGAAACGGAGAGGACTGAAGGACAGCAGCATGGGGACTGAGACCTCCAGAAGAGCCGGTGAGAACGTGAGGGGTAAGAGGGAAAGAATGGGACCCTGCTGATCACTTGGTGTTTGAGAAAACCAGAGCAGGAGAGAAACCCCCAGAAAGCTTTCTAAAGGTTGTGAACTGGGTTCTGTAATAAAACCATACAATATCCAGAAGATGAACGTTTTTTCAGAAACACATTTAAAGATGTGGGTGACTCTTTAATTACCTTTGGAAGCTCGGCCGTGTTTTTCTGGATGACGTCCTAAGTGACATTGAGCCACGTGAGGCTGGGGGTGTATTCGGGCACTCTAGCCGTGGTATATCCGAACGGCACCAAGACTGTCTGAATAATGACACGTCCCTGACAAAACGCAAATGGCAAATCTGGTGAGATAATGAGGAGACCTACCTCACGTGCCTCAAAAATTCTTGAAACAAGTAGAAACTCTTTCAGATCCCCACGATGATGTGGGAAACGAAAGGCTGTTTTTCCACATGAAATGAGTGCTTCTCAGGAACACTACGTTCTAGCAGAAATTAATATGTAAATTGTGAGTCTTATTATCTATTTCCAGTTACAAGCACAGATTTTTTTTTCTTTATGTTGACTAAGTCATCCTCTCTGACTCCTTATAATTTTCCCAAGGATGTAGTTAAGAAAATAAATCAGATTATCATTTGTATCTGTATCATTTGTGTCATATTGAATATTTCAACACAATAAACAATATTATCACAGGCTAGCATATTAGTGAGGGTTCTGGGCACCCCATAGCCCAGTCCAGTTGACAAATAAAATGAACCATCCCAGCTGGGTTTATAAAACTATAAGTCAAACTACATTTTCAATTGATAGACTGTAGTGTGAGATGGTCTCTGCTTGTTTGCCTGAGAAGCTGCCAGGAATCCATCTCTTTGGGCAAGGGAATGTCTGCGGTTGAAGGCTTCCCCTTACTTATGTTTTCCTACTTTCGCCACTGCTCCTGAAGGGCCAGCCTTGAGTTGAAGTGAACCGATGGCAAAGCAGAGTCAACAGCAGGGGGAGGCAGGATGGGCGTGGGGCTCTTCAGGCCCTATGGCAACTCCCTGCATGACACTCCCCAGACCGCACAGCTCACACTAGAAATTTAAGAGCTGGGCAACCTTTTGGGGACATATAGCTAAGGGAATGACAAGGTTTGCTCAAAGCAGAAACCAAGGGAGCTCTTGGCTGCTTGTTGAGCTGACATGTCAGCTCCAAACAGCCAATTTCTCTGCTTTGCTTTGTCTCTCAGAGTTTATGTGGTTTTGCAACGAAAAGTACATTCAGTTTAAAACCACATCTGAACCACACCCTCCTTCTCCCATATTAGGGTGTACCAACTCTTCCCAAGCCTTAATCAGGCAGTGGTGTGCCTTGCATCAGATGAGGAATCCTTAGTGAATATCATTCTGGAGTAATAACTTCTTTATAATAATGACTTATGACTAACTCATTACCTCCTCAGCAGCCAAAAATATGCACTTCTTCAGGGCATATCTACATGACAGTCAGTAAATATGGAAGAAAAGAATTAATCACTTTACATAGAAATATGCATTAATTTCTTTTTGTGGAAATTGGCTTGACACACTGATTGTTCTGCCCTGATTCTTCAACAGGTAAATGTTCCTAGCTGATTAGTTCTCATAATAAACAAGACTTGGGCATGCTCACTTGTTGCCTAGTCTTCAAGCTGGAACTCACTTGTTTTTATCCCCCTTAGCATTTATCTGTACATCTCCTGTGTGGTATGATTATTCAGTACACATTTTATCTGTCTTATTACGCTGTAAGCACCTTAATTCATCTTTACACCTTGCACAGCACTTAGACAGTAGTTTTCTTTGGTATATTCTCTGTAAACACAGAGGGTGCCAAATATATGTATATATACACACACATTTTAAGAAAGGAAAAACTGTATTAAAATTGTAATGCTTAATATATACCAATAACAAGAGATGAATACAAGTCACATTTGACTTCTGCAATTACAAGAGGCACTTAAAGTGGTTACCATCCGTGTCCAGACACTTTTCATTACAGTGAACTACTGCTTAAGCACACTGACCAAAGCGTCCACTTGTATCACTGCACATGCTGTTTCAATTTCTTCCCCAAGTACCGCCAGTGTAGCTGGTTTTCTACAGTACACCACATCCTTTAAGGTCTCCATAGGTAGAAGTCAAGGGGTGTTAAATCAGGAGAATGTGGGAGAAACTCAAACAACATTCTTGAATTTTAAATACCACTTCAAAACGGTCTCGCGCTCTTTGAACAATAACTGTGCTTATGCCATTTTCTTTGACTGTCCTGCCTGTCGCATGGTGACAGTACCATTTATCTGATTAGTGCCATCTTTTGCAAGAACATCATACTATACATTGCTACCATAATTCAATTCAACTTTGAAAAGTAATACATAGATAACATCCCTTAATATGTGCACACATTTTTTGGCATCTGGCATATAACAACTAGCAGATATTTCTGTGTTAGTAAAAATTGTATCTACTAAAAGGGTCTCAAATTGATTTTAAAGTTTATGTGTTCTTCATCTATTGTATTTTATAAAATAAATGTCCTCATCTCCATCATTATGGCTGACTAGATGCTCTGAGGGACTCTCCTGCTACAAAACAACTAAATCCTATTAAAGACACACTCAGAGAAATGATCAGTTTAATAAGAAATAGGGTATGTGTTCAGAGATCCTTCTCTATGCACCCTCCCAAATCACCTGAGACCAGAATTATTAGGAGGAACCGGGGCAGCTCGAAGGGACAGGGTTACCTGAGGCAGGTGGAACATCAGCGTGGCTCAGTGTGGCAACATTAAAAGGACCTTTGGACTCTCTGTGCTCACCGAGCGGTCTCAGGTATAGAGTCCCCTCACCAGCAGCAGAAGTAAATTACATGTGGGGGAAATACAGCCCGTTTGTTTATGCATTGTCCACGGCTGCTTTTTGTTATAAGAACATGGTTGAGTAGTTGCAAGAGATTGTAAAACCCACAAAGCCTAAAACATTAATCATGTGGACCTTTACAGAGAAAATTTGCCAAGCCCACTTTAGATCCTTAAAGGAGACATCAATCTCTTCTCTCTCTCTCTCTCTCTCTCTCTCTCTCTCACACACACACACACACACACCCTTCCTCCAGAAGGTATATTATTCTTGATTTAATCTCTTGACTGGAAGGAGAAGTCATTTCAACAGCCTCCACTTCACCTTCCCTGCAGACAAAAAATCTGATAATCTAATTATTCCAAATGCCATGTAAAGAAATTCTAACTGTACATCCCAAGACCAAAGAAACGACCAAGTGAATCCATGTGGGCAAGGGGCCCCTGGTAGGTTGACTTTGGTCAGAACTTCATTATTTCCTGGCTCTAGTATGTTCCACACTAATAGGTCATGATGACACACTGTGGAGAAGCTCTGGGGTAATCATTATCACACTTCCTCATCATAGCACGCCCAATTCTTTCTCCTGTGGACCTTGTTTTCTCTTCACTTTTTCGGTTCTAGGTTTATAAACTTGTACAGTTCAGAAATTAAGCCGAAGACTGTGACTTTTTATTTGAGGTGACTATCTTTAGTCCTTTGTCATTTATCTTTGCTTTTTTTCCTGACAATACAAACTGAGTAGTCTCCTTGTTAGTTGCCTGTCTATTTTGCATCTGAGAATGCCATGGCCTATTAAGCATCTCTGTAAGTCTCTGTGGAATAGGCTCCTTTAGCTGCCAACCTAGCCACTCATTGCAATAATTATGTCCATCTGGCCTCTACTATGTCAGGGTCCTGCCATCCCCTTGTTAATCAGCAAGTCTAGGTCTGTATTGGCCTCTCCTACGCCAGCTGTGGGCAGAGGAGAGGGCCAACACTGAACATTTCAGTGATGACGGTGCCCCCTTCACCTCTGGGTATCCCCATGGAACATGACCTACCGGTGGACAGGTATATCTAACAATATTTTTTAAAGATAAAAAGGCAAAAATAAATTGTTTATTAATTATTTATATTGCATAACATCTTATGCTACCATAGTTATAAATTTATGAAAAGCCATTACTGCATTTAAGTTTTTTCTTTTATGATTCTAAATACTTTAAACTTACATGTGTTATTTTGTTATAAATTTGAAAATACATAATATAATTTGTTGGTATTAACTAAGATAGTGGTAGTTCACTATCTTTGCCATTTTTTATTTTAATCTTGGTAATTTATTTTGAATAGAAATGGTTCAATTGACTTTTAATAATATGGATTGCTTTAGCTTTTAATCAATTAATGTTTTAAGTCTCCATTTTGATATACAGATGATATATCTCTATGAGAAAGCATAATTTAACAAGATTCTGAGGTAACACTCTCAATGTAATATAGGATAGTCTCCTAGGTCAAGTTCTAATAAATTGTTTCTGCTAATCTTGCTTCATTAAATTTCATTTGCCATAAACCTTGTTGCAATATTTATGTAATTATTCTCAATTCTTTGCATGATGGAATCCTTAAATATTGATAAGATTTTTGCATGCACCAGAGTGATGAGTTATCAACAAAAATCTGAATGGCTAGTTTTTGTTTTTTAAGCAAAGGCGTAAAGGATCATATCTGTGTTTTGTAAAAACATATCTACATTTTTGAATAATGCATGGAAGAGAAAAGTGTAGACAAGGAAAGAGAAAAGTCACTGAGGACTCTTACAAAAGTCCTAGTGGAAAAAGTAACGGTCTGTATCAGACAGTGACAGCAATAATGGAGAGGAAGAAGGGAACCACAAGAAACTTTTGGATAAATCTTGAGGAAGGACTTAGTGATCAGTTTGATATAAAGGACAAGAACTAGTCAACAGTGGCTCAAGTTTCTAGTCAGGTGCACTAGGTAGAAAGCATGCCACTAGCACAGCTTGGCAATCAAGATGAAAGGTTTGGCAAGAAAGATTAACTCAAATTCTAGTCATATTGATTCTGAGAGGTCTATTATGCATAGAGGTAGAACCATCAGGTATTATCAAGCAGGGACAACTGGCAACGGAATATTTTATAAGATTTTTAAAAACCTTTTAAAAAACGCCTTCTCTACCATTACCTCAGTTATGTATTTTCTATTTTCCTACAGGAAGCCAGGCAGATCTCCTGGGCCTATGGGAAGGAAGAAAAGACAGCCATGCAGACATCCTGAGGAAGAAGCAGCTCAAGACCAATTGTAGTACCATGTGCAGATCTATGGAGGCCTAATATGGAACTGAATTTTCCCCCATAGTATTGTAGATTTTATTCCTTTTAAAAATCACAGTATAAAATATTTTCAAAACTGTGAAAAGTTCAGTTCTTTATAAGTTTGTAACATACAGTTCATGCTAAAAATGAATGATGATACACTGACAACCACGCAATCCATAATTCTCAGTTAGGCCAACACAGAAATAATCAACATATTCCAATAGGCCTACCAAATTTCAATATGCAGCAATAAGCCAACCAGTCCTTTTGTAAGTGTGATGTATAAAGCATTAGCAGCAGGCTCACTTTGGGCTGTTTTTTCTAATTGAGCTTAGCTGACCTTTAAATAGGTTTGCATTGGGAGAAATGTAAAACTTCCTCAAATATCATACTACTTAATTCAAAGTAAGCCAAGGAGTGGGAGTGGAGGGTTATACCTCTGGAGAGACATTTTATATTCTAATAACTATAAAAGAAAGGTTAAATTGTAAGCTATTTCTCTGAAATTTTCATATTCTAGTGAAGTTTATAAATGTGTCTTTGGGCTTAATAAGAATGCCACTGAATGGTGTGACCCCTCAACTCTGTTCTTACCTCTGGGACTAATTTTTTGGCATCTACTCTCAGGATGATGTTTCACTTTGCTAACTATCCCTGCAATTTGTTATGGTGCCACCAGATGGCAATAAAAATATTATAATCAGACTGTAGAGACTGTTCCCAGCGATGCAAGATGGGCAGATAACTGATTAATAGACAAATCTTTTCCACCAGTGATTTCAGCTTTTGTAGTCACAACAGCACAAATACATTGTTGTGGGTAAGTCTTCAGTTCATGAATTTTGTCTTCTAAACCCTCAACTTCCTCATTCAACCACCCTAGGTACTTCTTCCATCTACTGGCCTACCTATCAGTAACTGTCTCTGCTCCTTGAACGACATCCACGGAATCTGTCTATTTATTAGGTGGCAAATTTCTCAAATATCATTTCAGTTATTCCACATATCAATCTGTAAGGTAGGTATTATTATTACTCCTTTACTGAGTATAATAATATTAGGGGAAATTGAGCATCCAAGAGATTAAATAATTTACCCAAGGTAACCCAACTTATTAAAAATGTTACTAAACATTGGCTATTTCAAAACTAGTGCTAACTCTAAAATCTCAGCCATTAGATTATGCTGACCTCATGTTATCTGCCTGGCTTCTTGTGCTAGACACAGTGCTCAGTGTTATAGCAGAAACAAAGATAAGTGAAACCAAGAGTTACCTGCTAAGAAGCTAATATTTCTCTCCATCTGTGTCTACCAAACATCACTGGAAGGCATCTATCCTCACAGAAGAATATAGCTTCATCAAGGCAACAATCTAAGATTTATTAGGGTAGGTTAGTACCCAGTACAGGACTTATTTGGATCTATGCCAAGTCCATACATTCTACATAATATCAAGAATGACAGAGGAAGAGCATGAATGAAAAAGAAGAGCAGTTGATAATCTATTTATTTTCATAGCATCAGAGTTTTATAGACTATATGCTATAGTGGGCATCTTTTTACTCAATTATCATCCTTTTTTTAGGGAATCTATTCTTTACATGCATGGTGAGATCACTATCATGCTATTACTCACACAGCCCTGTTTCCATTGGCCATAAGAGTGGGCACATAACTCCTCAGATTATCAATCATGTCCCTCAAGGCATAGTGACTGATCCAGAGATGTACATGTTCCAAATACACCCAATCAGAATCAACTTTTGGGATTAATATATGGACACCAGTAGAAGAAGCTATTTTTCCCACTGTCATTTCTAGCTATGTGAAATTTGCCCACCATCTGCAGCTAGAATTAAGCAAAGCAAAAACAAGTAGTGTCAAGAGATGGAGAGTCACAGGACTCTGATGACATCATTTGAACTATTGGATATATTTCTTAGAGTTTCAGTTATATAAAACACACACACACACACACACACACACACACACAAATAAGCAAAACATCTTGTCTGTGTCCATTGAGGGGAGAGTTGTTTGTTTGAAGTAACTGAAAGTTTAAAAAGCAATATGAAAAGTTATTAATAGATGGAAAGTATAAGAAGTTAGATTGAGTATCTGTTGCTCAGAAACAAGGGTCTTAATATTAAAAAGAAAATAAATAATCTATAATACCCCAAACTTTGCAGTTAATGGAGCTGAATCTTTAAATCTCTGAGAGTAACCAGGCCCAAAGTCGAGGGCCTGGTGCAGAAGCCCTGCTCTTTATTTACTGTGCCCATAAGAACAACTCCCTTGGTTTCAATGAGTTCATTGTGTTTCCCAGATCTCTTCCAGAAGGATTTGCAGCAGATTGCCACTCTGCCACTGTCCATTAGCATCAAGCCGCATCTTGGAATTCTAAGTATCCAAAGCCACCTGCACCTTCCTATTAGCAATTAGAGCGGTTTGTCATCAGGTCTTGGAGCCTGACCCTTCTTTGACTCTGCAGATGCTGAGTAATGAATTGAGATCACTGATCTAAGGTTTCTACCTCCAGAGAGAAACATATTTTAGCTCATTCATCTTAGTGATGAGCAAATAGACTCCAACCATAAATAGTCTGAAAATAAGCATTTTGTGGGTCCTCACTGACCACCGTTAAATGGCTAAGTCATTAATCAATTTTAATTACCTGGCCCAATGGGAGGATGAGCTCTGGAAACTATCACCATGGCTGATGTGCTGTCTAAGGTGCCCTGGTCTGGAATCCGGCTACTGGGAACACACGCAGAAAGTGGCTAAGGTTTCGGCCCACACGTTCTGATAATTTACCACTAAAAATAAACATGGGCACAAGAGACAACTACTATGTAAATACTCTTGGAAAGATTTTTCAGCATCTGCATACAGAAGCTGCCATGCAATACCCAAGGAAGCTGAGGGCATAACACACAAAGAATTCTTTATCTTTTGGGGAAGCCAACATCTGCCAAGCATGAAGGAAAGGCCTGACAAAGAGTCAGTTCTCTTGTTCAGGCAGGGAAATGATTCATTGTTCTGTCTTAGGTAACCACACGTTTACAGTTCCATAACTGTGCTAAATATTGGAGGTTTCATTAGAAACATAATGCCTACCCTTAGCATTGGTGTCAGGCTGCCAAGCACTTATTGAGAAGCAGAGACGTCAGTACGCCTTGTCCTCACGGAGTACTCTGTGTCATGTCTACCATGCTACCTAGCACTCAGTGGGCATTTAATAATTTGTATTTCTTGCCCATCTTTCCATTAATACTTTAGGCAAATATGATTTGTAAAAAAGCAAAAGTTAGGACACAAATACTGTAAAATGAAAAGACTGCTTTACCTCAAGATGATTTTAAATTGAACATTCCCTCACAAGTTACATATGACTTTTCAGCAATACCTATACTATGTAAGAAACAGAGCACAATTGGTGTATGCCATTTTACCTCCATCAAGATTTGCAAAGGAAGGGCTAGAAGAAGAATTGACCAAAAAACCAGTTGTTTCATGAGGCAGAACATGGAAAATTTAAAAGCTTTCAACTTAAAATTAGGCCTGGGAATGATCTGATGTCATCAATTATTCATGCGCATTGTATTCTTCGGTACCACAGGTCATAGGAGAGACTGTACAGTGCACAGGAATTTTCTGCCCAGCATTGTGACAGTAAACCCTCCAGACTCATTAATTAATAGATTTATGGGTTTCTAATATAAATTTTTGCTAAAGATCACACATTCATCATGATAAGAGATTGCTTTGGTTGAGTTGTGTGGGACATAGAAACCTCTGCCAATACCTGGATGGGAAAGAACTACACACTCCTCAGCTTGTTTAGAAGTCTGAAAGCTTAAGCCTGTCCCCTCTCCCAGTATAGATCAGACTCCCCAGAACAGACTAGTCTCCCAGCTGGGCCTAGTTCCTTACCCGTACACCCTGCCCCATGCCATAATAATGTCTAGAGTGGAAGTTCTAGTGAAATCCTCACCCCAGGCCTGAACTAGAGGGTCTCTGTAGGTGTCTTTCTAAATTTACACAGATGGTTTAGTTTCTTTTTTTTCATTTTGAGTTTGTTTATGATTTTGTGATTTTATACAGTTATGTATAACATTACATAAGGAGGATTAAGGTTTCTCAGGGTTCCTAACTACCTGGGGTCTGACTCTCACTTTGAGCATTTACTGAATGATAACTTACGTTCTGACTACCAGTCAGCTCCTTTCCTGGACCTCTACCTGTTGCACCATCAGGTAGATTGCAGAATTTACACCAAGACCATGCTCTCCCTAGGCTGCTGTGACTGAGCATAGGGGCATAGGAGAACCAAGCTATTTCTGATCAACAAAGGACCTTCTGGTGGGCAATCTGTGCTCTAGGGAACCCCATCAGCCAGGCTGCCCTATGATCTGAAAGTCTTCTCACCAGACCTCCTTCCCTCTTTTTAAAGGGGGTCAGAACTGCAATGTAGTATGACAGCTCTCACCGCCTATTTCAGCTCCCTCTCCCCTTTATTTTACATACTACATTTCTTGGACTTCAATTTCATTTAGTGTCTGCTTCCTAGAGAACCTGAACTGGCCCAGATTTTTGTGTCTGACTTCTTTCACTTAACATTACATGTGCAAGATTCATCCCGGAGTAATCCCTTCATTAAAAAGTCTAATTATATACCAATAAAGCTATTAAAATTCTATTGGTATACAAGGTGTGACAACTAAGTTTGCAAACCCATCCTTGAAAAAGTGCTACATAGCTCATTGCTGAAAATCACTACAGTCACCTTTGAAGTTCTCCCCTTGGGAAGCTATGCACTGATGCCAATACCTAGTCCACCCTTCAAGGCAATTTGGGAACACTTTTTCTGGAGTGGTCATCAGAGTTGTCGTTATATGACCCTTGATGTCCCGAATCCCGTAAAAGTACCTTCCTTTCAACATTTTCTTTATGTTCAATTAAAGAAAAAAGTCATTGGGGGCCAGATCAGGTGAGTAGGGAGGGTGTTCCAATACAGTTATTTGTGTACTGGCTGAAATCTCCCTCACAGACAGTGCCGTGTGAGCTGGTGCACTGCAGTGATGTAAGGGCCGTGAGTGGTTGGTAAAAAGTTCAAGTCGTTTACATCTAACTTTTTCACACAGCCTTTTCAGCACTTCCAAATAGTCAACTTGGTTGACTGTCCAGTTGGTACAAATTCATAATGAACAATCCCTCTGATGTCAAAAAAGGTTAGCAGTGTCATTTTGACTCTTGATTTGAACTGACCAGACTTTTTTGATCATGGCGAATTGGCTTACTTCCATTATGCACTTTGACACTTTGTTTCAGGGTCATATTGGTACATTCATGTCTCATCACCAACGATAATATGACCCAAAATATCACCTTGCCTCTCCAACAGGTCTTGGCAAACTTTGACTCTCCTTTGCTTTTGTTCATCGGTGAGCTCCTTTGGGATCATTTCTGCACACACCTTTCTCATGCCAAGATTTTCAGTTAAGATTTTCCTAACTGTTTCTCTATTGATGTTTACTTGGTCTGCCATGCTTCTCACAGTCAGTTAATGATTTTCATGTACAATTCAATGAATTTTTGCAATGTTTTCTTTTTTTTTTTTTTTTTTTGCTTTTTGGTATGTGGGTAGCTCCCTGACTGGGAATCGAACCCAGGCTGCAGCACTGACAGCGCCACAATGCCAGCACCGAAGCCTTAAGCCACTGCACCATCAGGGAACTCCCTTTGCAATGTTTTCATCAGTTCTGCTCATTACTGGCCGCCCTGACCTCTCTTCATCAGTGGCGCCTTCTGTCCCTGCAGAAAAATGTTTAATCCATTTGAACACTGCCATCTTCATGGCATCATCCCCATAAACTTGGACTAATACGTCCCCGATTTCACCTCCACTCTTGCTAAGTTTAACATTAACCATTTAATGTTAACCATTCAATGTTTGTTCATTGCTCTAAGACATTTTCGCAATGGCACACAAAAACATACATCAACAATAACGAACGCCACTCAGCAAGACACCACCACACGTAAACATGAACACAGCTGTGAGACACATATATACAAAAATTATGAAACCGTATGGAGTTGTTTGTGCAGTGCTGCCAATGTGAGTGCACAGTGGTAAGTTCATGAACTTCATTGTCACACTTCATATATATTAAAATTGTATAACTGACTACAGTCTCTTTCTCATTTTTGTGATTGAATCTACTCTCCCAACTGCCAGCCTAAGCGAGTCTCAGTCAAATTCTCCCTGAAGGTCAAACACAGCATGAAGTGCAGCTCTGAGAAGAATATGTCCTAGAACAAGCTCACAACTATCAGCAGCTCACTCACACATATAACAAATACACATTAATGCCTACACTGTGCCAGACACCAGAGGGGCAACCTTTGGCAGGTATATAAATTCCAAATTCAATATCCTGGCAGTTGAGGATTCCACAGTGTAGTTCCAGTCTGCCTTTTCAGGTGCACTTTCACATATCCCACACTCACCCTTGAAGATTTATGCTCTACCATTCAGAAGATTCTTTAGGACTTCCCACGTGTACCTGTCTGAACCTCAAGGCAGATCTGGGCAGGACTGGAACCTTTCCTTGTTTGCACCTCCAAAGGCAGAGAGCCAAGCTTTAACTTCAGCCCTCAGGCAGCATTTGTGATAACTGATAATAGTGGGCAAAGTCTTTGGGAAAGAATGGGGCAAGCACTATGAACAGAGAGGGCAGAGTTCAAGAACAAGTTCTTCTACTTTCTGCTTTTGTGATTTGAACTACACACTGAATCTTTCTGAGCCTCATTTGTACAATAAAAAGATCAAACTAGATTGATCTAAAGTCCTCTATGGCCCTATTAAAGACTCCAACCTAAATTATCAAATAGAGAAGGCGTGACAGCACTGTTGCACGTGGCTCATAATGAGCTGCAGCATGTATTGAAAGATTAGGTTACTTTCATTTTGCCATTTACTTGGATATAATTTCTACACTGCCTTGCCTCAAGTACTGGATAACCCTGATTACCATCTGGTACCTATTCTGTGGGTATTTGGGGGACTTTCATTTCTTCTGCTCAAGTGTGGAATCTTTGACAGCCCTAACTTCAATTTGGAATAAAATTAGCCACGCATTTTCATAACTTGGGAAAGTTGAACATTATATGATCCATTTGTGTCATAAACATGTTCACATGCAACCACACCAAAATTCCAAACAATGTCATTAATATATAACAGCTATTGTACACTCTAATAACTTTAATTTTAAGTTGTAGGATTACAAAATTGAATCTTTGTATCATGCTGTATGGGTCAAAGAATTTCAATGGTAAAAAGCAAGATATTCATAAATTTAGGACTGTAGGATTAGTCATCTCAATAATATTCTTTTGGTTTAGAATTTCTGCCAGTGATCTAAAAATAAAAAAGTTCTTTTTGCTTTTATTTTAAATATGAATTCCTTTTGACTTGATCATCTGTCATCTGAGGCTCCTAGCTTTCCTCTGAATTAAATTCTGTGTGAATTTGTAATGCCTGAAAATAGCAGTTAAAAAAGTAAGCATCAACAACATAAACACAACTAGGCTCAAGTTGAAGTGCTTATTATTAATGAATGTGATTATGTAATATTTTAAGCACTTGCAAATTTAAAAAATTTTGTCTTCACATAGCTCCCAAGTTCCCTGGAGTTTTAGTTCCATTTTCTAAGCACATTTACACACTGTTTTAAAAATGGCTAAAGATAGCTTAGGTAAATATGTGACCAGAAATTTAATGTCTCTTTAAGTTTATTATACAATAAGGAAAGAAAAGACACTAATATTTATTATGTGTATATGTGCTAATTCATATGCTAGTTTCTTTCATATATATTCTCTCATTTAATTATAGACAAGTGGCTTATAGTAAAATAAAGGGAAGGTACAAATGAACTTTGAGGATTTTGCAGAAATCTGTTGATTTTGCTGAATTCATGCAGATTATTTTCAATGTCTACTCTAAGTTCAATTTGATAATGACTATTTGAATTCCCTAAAAGCATCATCTCTAGTGTACAATTAAAATGAAACCTCTTGGGCTCACCTTTATAAGTGAGAATGTGTTCAGCATTTTGCTCTTCTACTTCTCGTATTCTGTCAGTTAATGTAATATTAAAATTACATTTTACTTAGTCCCACTTTGTTCAGCTTATTTTTCAAGAAATCTGAGAACAGATTTGCATTGTGTGAAATATGTTCTCCATCAAGTGTTGCAAAATGGATTTCATCTGTATCTAATAGACTTAGTTGACATAAATTAAAGTAAGACATTTTTAGGTTACCTCTAACTCAAGTTTTGAATTGTTAATAAGTCCATTGCAAAAATAGCAATTAAAAAGAAAGCACTTAAATAGATCTATTTTGTACCTCTAAAGTCTACTGAAATTATTGGTGCATGCTATCATAAAATAGAAATTATTGGAGAGGCAAAAGTTTTTTATCCTAATTAGTCATGAATAGTCACCAAGATAAAAGATTTTAAAATTTATCCTTGAAAGGAAAAAAATCTAAAGCCCTGCCCTTTCAGGAACAATTTGTAGAAAACATAGTATAAGAAAGTATTCTTTAATTATGTATAAATAGAAAAACACAGATTAAAAAATGACTAAATATTTTCAAATATTAAAATCTACAATAGCAATGTTAGTGACACTTTTGCTGAATGACTGAAAGTTAGCATTTGGAGGAAGTGTCACACATTGTATTTCACTAAAGTAGAAATTTAAAGTACTGGACTCAAGTTACTTAAAGGAGTGATATTCATTAATAACAGCTATTGATATTTGGGAGCAAAGAACCAGAACATTAGTTTCTCATTTGATATGCAACACAAACCAGTAAGTTCTCTGACACTATCACCACTTCCTTTTTACAGGTAATATTGACATTAGAGGCAGTCCAAGATAAGAGTGACCAGTAACCGATTTTGAACTCTCTCTTGGCCGCATTTCCCACGTGATTTAATTGTGGACATTAGATGTTCATGATTATTTAATTTTTTTATATCTCACCTACATTTAACTTCTGTAAGCTTAGCCAAACTCTAGAGATTGTGTAGATTCTTAAAACTTACTCTACTTAAACCCAAACTCTAGAGACCAGTGCTTCTTAAACCTTAACCTACATAACAACCACTTAGAGGGCTTGTTAAGACACAGACATTCAGGTCGGAACCCCAAAGATTCTGATTCAGTAGGTGTGGGTGGAACCTGAGAATCTGCATTTTAACAAGTCCATGGTCCATTCTTTGAGTTATTGTTGTGAGCTACTGGTTTTATTTAATGTGCTGCCTAATGAAGAAATAGACTGCCAGAGTCACAAAGATAGCAAACAGGTCAGCAATAATGACTTTAATGCTAACAGGGTCGCTTGGCATTAGTAGGTCCTACATAATTTTAGAAGATGCTACTTATGGGAGCTGTTCAGAAAGTATTCAGCCATGTAATATGAAATATAGAGGCATTTATGGCTACCCTCATATATAGTCTACAATGTACATATCATCTATAGCATCATTGAGTAATAAATGCATGTATTCCAAGAATAGGAGTGGGAGAAGAGGCAAAGTAAAGAAAAAGACAGTATTGTTCTGATCATTGGGTTTTTGGAACTTCCCAGACCCAAGAATAGTATCATAACCTGTCTAGTCAAGCTGACTTAGGGTCAGAAAGTTTATCTAAGGAGAAAATCTGAGATCAGCTTTGGAAGCCAGGTGCTATGGACTCACTCTGTGCCTCTTCAGAATTCATATGTTGAAATCTGACTTCCAATGTGATGGTATTTGGAGGTGGGTCCTTTGGGAGGTGCTTAAGTCATGAGGGTTCCAGCCATGATCATGGAATTTGTGCCCTTATAAGAAGAAACCAGAGTGCTCACCAGCCTCTTCTGCACTGTGAGAACAAAGCAAAAAGATGGCCATCAGTGAACCAGAAAGCACACTCTCACCAGACACTAAGTCTCCTGGCACTTTGATCTTGGACTTCCAGCCTCCAAAATTGTGAGAAATAAATGTCTGTTGTTTATAAACCTCCCAGTCTGTGGTGTTCTGTTATAGCAACCTGAACAGACTAAGACATGTGTGATCTGGGGAGACTTGAAGTTCATGCAGTACTACTTGGGATCCAGAGGACAAAGTCATCACAAAGTTGGAGAGATCATCCCACCCTTAACTGCCCAGGACACTCAGTGACTTTAGGAAGCATTAGGAGGAGGTAGTATGAAGTGCCATCACCAAGGACATCAGCAGCAAAGGCAGTGAAATACTGTCTTATCCAAGGGGCTGGTAAATAATTGTCTCCCTTACAAACCTCAGAAAATCAAGGTTAGAACTGGGCAGCCATGAGATACCACCTGGGGACTCCCCAGGGGAAGGTAAAAAACAAAAACTCAGGGAGATTTATGAGAGACGTCAGGAAAAAAATCCAGCCTTTGTCAACATAATGAGAACGGTGACATGGCTGTATACTTTCCAGATAGCCTTCCTATTTCACTGGAGCATGATGCTGAGATCTGGTAGCAGTACAGGTGGGAAAATTAAACTTGCTGAATATTATTAATAAACACAACCTCTTTCATGTTCACAGGCTGGTGAGTTCTGAGGACATTCAAAGGAAAGAAATTTAAAAAATGACAGCAATCCTAAGAATACAGACTTCAAGCATTTCCTGTTGTGATGGGAATAGCTTTATTATTTTAGTATTAGTCACACATCATGAGTAATTCTCTTTTCTAATTTATCTCTGCTGCTTGTAAACTGCCACTTCAACTACCACTTCAGTTTGTTACCAAGTTTTGACATTGGTGTAAACTCAAACTATGTGAGTGTGAAAGCATCAGAAGAGCAGGTTTTTCTGAGCTCAGGTTCACTGAGTTGTAGAAACCATCCTCTGCTCCTCCCAGCACTCCTTCCTTGGCTCATATAGTCAAACTCTTTGAAAGTAAATGAGAAGAGAATGTCTGTCTGTCCTCATTCCATTTCACTACTTCTTCTCTAGGAAGGAGAAATGAAACATCTAACTAATGATTTGGTGGTAAGGAACTGAATTGTTCCTAGCTTAGTTCTTTCTGCTTTTGACATAACAAGTTCTCAGGAAGAAAAAAATTCCCTCCTCCTCTAAGAAGGGTTTTTGCCCTTCATGAGGAAACATCATATAGTTGTGTGGTGGTAGCTGGGTGGATAATTAAGTTCAAAACCACTTAGCCGAGGTTTAAAACCACATTCTCTCATTAGGGTTCCAACAAGAAACAGCACAGTGAAATTAGGATAATATCTGGGGAGGATATATGAAGGCTGTCCAGAAAATATTCAGCCATGTAATATGAAAAATACAGTCATTTATGGCTGGATTTTTTTCTGGACAGTCCTTATATTTACAAAGGGACAATTTACATAGATGGAGACAGAGTACAAACACAGGAACCATGTCAAATAGAGCTCCCCAATGTGCATGGCCATCATCCAATCCGTTGAGGCCCTCAATGGAACAAAAAGACAAAGGAAGGCTGCATTTACTCTCTGCCTGGGTGCATGAGTTGAGCATTGATCTTCTCTTGCCTTCAGTGTTCCTGGTTCTCAGGGCTTCAGACCCAAACGGGAATATATAGCATTGGTTCTTCTTGTTCCTTCAGCTTGCAGACAGTAAATCATAGGACTTCTTGGCCTCCCTAATCACAAAACCCCAACACCAATTGATTATGTTTCTCTAGAGAATCCTGACTAATTCAAATACACTGTAAAAGTTCTACCCCACATCATTATGTCATCCTGGCACTGTCCATTGCTATGCATGCTACTCAATAACTTCTAAGTGAAAGCACTTGCAACTCTTGCCTGATGCATTTCCAGGCCAATAGAATCTACTTGACCTGCCTACAGAGCAGCTGAAAAGGCCAGAAAGACAGTGGGTTCTGAGACTAACCCTCAAACCAGTAACTCTTAGGAGTTGAAGAATAACTACTTCAGTTTCTATCTGAAATAATTCCAAGGCATGCTCTACACTGTCTCTCAAAGTTCACCAGTAGGACCAAGCCCAAGTGTCCAGTGGCAATATGCTTGATACCACACCCTTTATTAGGGGTCCTGCCCTTTCCTGTCTCATTTTTCTATTGTCCTACCTGTACTGTTAAGGGTTATCTCCTAAATAAACTATTCTACTCAAGTTTTTGATTCAGGATCTGGTTTGGGTGCACCCAAACTACAACAGTAGTACATACAGGGTGCAAGAATTAACAAATAGCAGTCTAAGAATATTATTTACAAACATAGAAGACAGTGCCAGAAAATATAGGTAACACAATTGAAAGTAATTGCCTCTGGTAAGGGGATGTGGCATAAGATTAGGGGAAAAAGTAGTCAAGGAATAGCTGGTACTTGTTAAAACTTAGTAATATTATTTGATTTTTAAAATATATACACTTATTATTTTATTAAAAAGATAATATAAAATATGTTTTTGACTTATTTGCAGAATAGTAGCAGTAGGGGGAAAAAAGAAAAAGAAATACAGGCTGATTAAGCTAGAAGAATAAAGAAATTTTCCTGGAAGAAATGTGATCTTAGTAGTCAGGCTAGAAAGATATGACGAGAAAAATGAAATACTAGAGGACAGACTTAGTGTACACAGTAAGGAAAGGGAGATGTGCCTGAGTCTAACTGCTTACAAATACGAGAGTATAAACTAGGGTGATGTTTTAGTCATTGCTAGCTTTTGGAAAGTGAATGGAGCTCAAAAGAAATGTAAAAGAGAAAGATTTGAGTCAACTGGAATGGCATCTCTTGAGAGAATTCAGATGCAAGAAGAACCAAACAGCATTCTCTTAAAACTATAAATAAAATGCCCATAAAAATACAAACTTGGAACTATGCCTTGGAGAATGAAATGCTCTACTAAGTGTTCACAAAAATCTTGGACAGTTTTGAGAGAAAAGGACTGAGAAGATAAACATAGAATATGCAAAACATTAGGTAAGTGGATTTTATGGTGAACCAGTTATGATAAGAATCCAGAAATCACCTGTCCTATGAGAAAACACATTTCAAAAATTCATAAAATTAATATGTTCTGCTTCTAAAAATTGCTGAATAAGCTCCTATATGACCACAGATTATAACTATGAACTCCAGAATAAATGTAATAATGCAACTATCTGAAAGCTTAGAAAGTGAATTTTAAAAGGCATATTTTGAGAGCGCCAAAGCCTAGCCACTACACCACCAGGGAACTCCCATTAAAAGGCATATTTTGGAAGGGAGTATATACTTGGAAGTTGAAGAGGATGGCTTAGGATGAATTTCTCACTTTTATGACTTTTAACTCAAAGATAGGCTACAGTTGGCACCAGGCAGAGCAGCTAGAACTCTGATAGAAAAACCCAAAGTCATTCTGCCTTGGAGAACCAGAATATATAGTATAGATAAATACAGCTGCAAGAAAATGAGAGAATTATCCCAGAAAATATTTAAATTTAAATAGAAGGAGCTCCAAATAACTCTGCAGAAATCTCTGCTGTACCTCTCAAGTCTAGATAAAGATAAAAAGAACTGAACTGAGATGTAAACTGCCACTTAAGAAACAGAGTTTAAAATTGAATGCAACCAAGTCAATTGCCTGATAAACCAAATATAGATGAAAAAAAAAAAGTCAACATTCTTCAGAGGAATTTAATACAACCCAGCCTTCACACATAATAATCAAAATACCTAAGACACAGTGCAAAATTCCCAACATTAAAAACTGGAAAATTGTGATCCAGTCTCAAAAGAAACAATCAATACAGTAGATCCAAGATGGTGGAGTAAACACTGTTCCTGCTTTCTTCCATAAACACATTAAAATTACAACTAAATTACAAAACACTCAACCTGGAGAACCATATGAAGTCTAGTTGAATAGAAGTTTTATAACTAAGGATATAAAGAAAAAGCCATGTCAAAACTGGTAAGAGGACCAGAGATACAAACGAATTCTCCCAAACATCCTTGGGCAGTTGAGAATCAGGATGAATATCTGGGCTGTGGAGGTTACCCTCAGAAAGCCTCACACCAAGCTCCTCAGCCCAGGGTACTGGTGCTGCTAGGAGGAGCCTTCACAACATCTGGCTGTGAAAAATAGTGGGGATTTTGCCTGTCCAGGTAGGATGGAAGACTGCGGGAAACCCAGATGTCCTCTTAAAAGACCTGAGCACAGATTCACTTACTCGCAAGCTCTCACCTTGAACTCTGGCAGAGGGACAATCACTTGGAGGGCGTCAGAGGCACACAGAGGACAGACTGAGTTGTGTGGCTTTGGGGCTATGGCTGGAGAACAGTCACAGTTTTCCGTTTAGGACCTTCCTCCTGTGCAGCCAGCAGGTGGGCACCATCTTTCCTGTGTTGAGCCCTCCCCATCATAGCCAAATCTGAATCTGGATTGGTCTGGTGAGCCCTGCTTGCCCCACCCTGCTGACTCCCTGGGAGTCCACTTTACCCAACTCCTCCAACACCTGAGGCACTTTCTCAAAGAACAGCTAGCTCCATTGGCATTACACTCTTTCTTGGAAAACTACTGGATTCTGCAGGCCCCAGGCAGGCAGCAACTGGCCTTGGTGTGCTCTGAGACTTTTGCTGAGTAACTCCAGATCAGCACATTAACTTGGTGACCACAACTCTTCCCACTCTAGTGACTCCATGAGACCTTGCCTCACTACTAAGATCACCACCCAACTTGCAGTAGCATGAGGCTTTATCAGAGGCTGAACCTTATAGGAGCTAGCAGGTAGCAACAGGCCTCAGGGTGTCCTGGGTTTTACAGAGCTCCTCCAAGCCAGTATTAGTGGCAGACACCCTCACTTTGCAGTGTGACCTCTCCTATATGCCTCCAGATTTAGCACAGGTAGTAAACAACTGTGGATTGCTTTGAAGCTACAACCAGGCTGTCCCTGGCAGGTCAGAGGCAGTGGGTGACCTGGTCTGCATTACAGCTTCTCTCAAGGCCCTATAACCAACATACTTAGAAGTTGGCTTCAGAGCACAGCAGAGTATCACCTAATTAGCCTCACAAGTGGCACACACAATGGGTGGTCTCAACAGGCACCAGAACCCACTGGGGTGAATCCTACCCAGTGCACAGTATCCCATAGCTGTGGATGTGGTCCCCACAGCCAATCTGCTTGAGAGTCAATCCCACCCCTTGGCATGCCAATAGCAATCAAGGCTCAACTATATAACAGGAGGGCACATACAATCAATCCACATAGAAGACCCTCCTGGAGCACCTGAAGCAGGTCACCAGGGAGATTGTGCCAGAGCTCCATAGGGCACCTACTACATAAGGCCACCTGGCAAGACTGGGAGACATAAAAGATCTACCTAATACATACAAACAAACACAGAGAAGCAGCCAAAATTAGGAAACAAAAAATATGTCCTAAATGAAAAAAATAGGAGAAAATATCCAGAAATAAAGAAGTAAATAAAATGGAAGAAAGCAACCAGATGTAGAGTTCAAAACAACGGTTGTAAGGATGCTCATGGAACTTAGTGAGAACTTCAACAAAGAGATAGAAAGCATTAAAAAGGAAAGAGAAACCATGAAAAAGAACCAGTCAGAAATAACTGAAATGAAGAATGCAATGGAAGGAATCACCAGCTGACTAAATGAAGCAGAAGACCAAATCAGCAATTTGGAAAACAAGGTAGCAAAAAACACCCAATTGAAACAGAAAAAAAATCCTAAAAAAATGAGGATAGTTTAAAGAAAACTGTGGGACAACATCAAGCAAAACAGCATTTGCATCATAAGGGTACTGGAAGGAGAAGAGAGAAAGAATAATGTTGAGAACGTATTTGAAGAAATAATGACTGAAAACTTTCCTAACTTGGCGAAGGAAACAGACATATAAGTCCAGAAAGTACAGAGTACCAAACAAGGTAAACCCAACAGACCCATACCAAGAAACATTATAATTAAAATGGCAAAAATTAAAAACAAAGAAAGAACGCTAAAAGCAGCAAAAGAAAGGCAACTAGTAACTTATAAGGGAGCTCCCATAAGATTGTCAGCTGACTTCTCAAGAAACTTTGCAGGCCAGAAGGGATTGACATGAAATATTTAAAGTGATGAAAAACAAGGACCTACAACCAAGGGCACGCTACCCAGCAAGGCTATCATTTAAAATCAAAAGAGAGATAACTAGTTTCCCAAATAAGAAAAATCTAATAGAGTTCGTTCGTCACCACCAAAAAATATTAGAAGAGATGTTAGAGGGACTTCTTTAAAAAAGGGGGTAGGGGTGGGGGGGAGATCAAAATTATGAATAATAAAATGACAATAACTACATATCTATCAGTAATTACTTTCAATGTAAGTGGATTAAAGGCTCTAATAAAAAGATATAGGAGACTGAATGGATAAGAAAACAAGGCCCTTACGTATGCCTACTACAAGAGACTCACTGCAGATGGAAAGATATACACAAACTGAAAGTAAAGGGATGGAAAAAGATATTTAATGAAAATGGAAATGAAAGGGAAAAGTTGGGGTAGCAATAATTATACCAGACAGAATTGACTTTAAAACAAAGGCTATAACAAGAGACAGAGAAGGACCCAGTAATTCTACTTCTGAGTATTTATCTGAAAAAACCCAAAATGCTACTTTGAGGGGATGTGTGCATCCATATGTCCATATGTTCATTGCAACACTGTTTTCAATAGCCAAAATATGGAGGCAGCCTGGGTGTCTGTGAATGGATGAATGGATAAAGAGGAGGTGGTACATATAAACTGTGGAATATTGCTTAGCCATGGAAGAGAATAGGTTGTTAAATTATATAAATGTCTGACCACTATGTTGTACATCTGAAATTAATATAAAATAATACTAAATGTCAGCTGTAATTGAAAAATTAAAAAGGGGGGAAAGGTGAAAAAGGGGGGAAAAGGTAGTGTAGTGACTAACGCTTCGGCGCTGTCAATGCTGTGCCCTGGGTTCGATTCCCAGCCAGGGAACTACCCACATAACAAAACAAACAAACAAACAAAAAATGGGGGGAAGGTGAAGGAGAATAAGAGTTTCAAATTCCTAGGTATAAAACAAATAAATCTTAGGGATATATAATAATATACATCATAGGGAATATAGTCAATAACATTATAATAGCATGGTACAGTGTGAGATGGTTGCTGGAGTTATCATGGTGATCACTTCTTTAGGTTAATAAATCTTGAATAACTATGGTGTACCCCTGAAACTAATATAATATTTTATGTATTTTATGTCAATTATATTTTTAATAAAAATCTTTTTAAAAAAAGAAATGTTTGTGGAAGGTTGGATATTAAAGCCAGAAATATCTAGATAAAATGCATGCAATGAAAAAATAAGTTAAATAAAGGCATGACAAGAGTTTTAAAGCAGCTATTAAACTATGGATAAGGAGGTAGAAGAAAATATGTTCTAAATTAATAAAAAGACAGAAAATCTCAGTAAAGAAATACAAACTTTACAAGAATTAAATGTAAATTCTAGAACTAAAAAGTGAAATGCTTGGAATAAAAACTTCATTGGATGGAGCAGAATAGAGATGACAGTGGAGTCAGTGAACTTGAAGATAGCACAATAGAATGATCCATTATAAAGATAGACAGCAAGAAAGAAGATTGGTGGGGAACAAGAATAAGGAAGAGGAGGAGGAGAAAGAAGTAAGGAAAGAAGGAAGGAAGGAAAGGAGAGAGGGAGGGAGGAAAGAAGGGGGAAGGAAAAGAAAGGAAAAAAATTAAAGTACAGAAACTCAGAGACCTAAAGACAATATTCAAAGATTTAATAAATTTATAACTGGAGTCCAGAGAGTAGTAAAGGGAAAGAATGGAGCAGAAAAGAATATTTAAAGAAATCATGGTAAGAATTTTTCCAAATTTGGTAAAAGTCAAATGTACATATTGAAGAAGCTCAGCAAAACCCAAGTGAGGTAAATATGAAGAAAACCATAACTAATACATGGTTATCAAACTGTTAAAAAACAAAAATAAAGAAAAAAATCTTAAAAGCAGTCTGAGAAAACTACCACACTTCCTCTAGGTTATTGTTAACTTTATAGCTGAAACAATAGAGGCCAGAATATGGTGGAGGAACATATTTAAGGTGTGGAAAGAAAAAAGATATATTCAGTGAAAATATGAAAAATGAAAAAAGGACATTTTTTATTAGAAAAAAAAGTAATAGGATTAACCATCAGAAGTCTTACTGCAAGAAATACAAAGAACATAATTTAGGCTGGAGGAAATGATACGAGATGGAAACATCAAAACAGTTGGCACCAGGCACAAATACAGAACATTGGAAATAGTAAAGAGATGGGTAATTATGAAACAGCTTCAAGCTTTAAGCATGCATATAATTTACAGCAAAACATTGCTTTTGTGATTTACAATATATACGGATGCAATAAATATGGCAACTATAGTATAAAGACCAAAGAAGGGTAGATAAACCTTTATAGTTGCAAGATTTTTACATTTAACTTAGAATGGTAAAGCGTAACTCAAAGAGAGCCATAAAAAAGTTAAGGATAGACATAATTGCTAGAGCTATAAATTAAAACATATATTGCAAAGATGTATAGTTGAACAATCACTAGATAGATTAAAATGAAATTCTAAAATATATTCCATTTACCCAAAAGGAGGCAATAGGGAGAACTAGAAGAACAAATCAACAATAGGGACAAATAGAAAATGAATAACAAAATGGTAGGCGTTATTCCATCCATATCAATAAAAGCAATTCAATGGTGAAAGGAGTGTTTTCAACAAATGGCATGGCAATAAATGGATTTTCCATATGGAAAAAAGAAAAAACCAATAACTCCTAGCTCACATTGTACACAACTACTAATTTGCAATGGATCAGAGACTTAACATAAAAGCTAAACTCATACAGCTTTTGAAAGAGAACCTAGGAAGCTCTTTTCATGAGTTTCATGAGTTAGGGTTAGGCAACGATTTCTAAGACAGGCTTCAAAAGCATTAACTGATTTAAAAAAGATGATAAATTAGACTTCACCAAAAACAAAATCAAAACTTCTGCTCATCAGAAGTCATTGTTAAGGAAAAAAAAAAAAAAAAAGACAAGCCACAAATTAGGAGAAAACTGAGATTTATTTAGAAGGGGACTATTTTCAAGGATGTAATCTGGATATAGGGGAACCAAAAGAAAGAGTTCCAGACCAAAGCTAGTTTCAGTAGAGGGCAGGGAGAGGTTACCCTAACCCATCAGCAGAGAATTATGTAGAAATGGTCACCTTGGGAGGAGCTGTTACCTTCAGAATGCAAAGCAGTGACCTTTGGTTAAGGGACACAGTAAGCCTGAGGCAATCCCATAAGAAGAGAGCCAGGGGAATAACTAGCCTAACATTATTCTCCTCCATTTCTTCCACCTCTCACTAGGGCTCCCTCTGGAATGAATCCATCCAAAACTCAAGGGCAAGAAAGCTGGTTGATACAGTCATTAAGAGACACTGCCAGGGCCCCACTCACATCTCCTTGGCATTTAACGTTCCCATGTGATTTCTGTGATTGCACAGAAATTGCCAACAGAGCCATTCCAGAAGTTCCTATAAACATCTGCTCTGATCCCTACCAACTCACAGCCTCCTAGCCCCCTCAGACTTCTCATAGGTTTTGGGATTCCGGAAAGTACACATTTTGGACACCCTATCTATGGTGCCTAATAGACCCCTTCTGAGAAAACTTGAAGTGACATCCACACCCACAACCTACTGCTGCACATTTCCTTACTCCTTGTCTTCCTGTTTTGTATCACACCATCTTAAGTATCTACCAGGGTGGGGTGGACCACCTATAGGTGTGCTAATGATGTCTGAGAGAGATTTTGGAATTGTAATTGACCTACTTAACCAAAATTTGAATGTGAGATAGAGTAGAAGAGAGTCAGATAACTGGTAGCATTTGTAGCAGAAAGCAGCTAAAAATTATCAATATAGTAAAGCACTAGAATAGTGTTAGATATTAATTTCTGAAATGGTTTTTAAAATGAGATTTGCTAAAGCTCAATTTCAACCAATTTTCAATTTTTCAGGAGACTTACTGAGGCTTTGTGCTATATCCTAATAAATTCGAGGAAACTTGAACAGACCTCAGTGCATTGCAACCTTAAAATATCAAATCGGATCTTTCTTTCAGTTAAGTGACAGGCATAAAAGAAAAAGGAAACTTATTGCCTCACACAATTGAACAGTCTTAAAGCAGTCAAGTTTGATCTAGCAGCTAAATGACATCACCAAGGACTTTTCTCACTGTCTATCCCTTCTGCCATCTACAATGTTGGCTTCATTTCAGGTTTCAAATAGCTTTCTTCTCATGGTGGCAGCAATTTCAGCCTTTACAATTTTTAGTCCAGGGCTGAGAGAAATAGAGAAGAAACTTCTGATAGTTTCTGCACAAGTCTTGAGATTCACTCTCATTGAATCAATTCATGTCACATTCCCATCTATGAACCAATCTCAAGGGCGAGGGTCATTGAAAGAGCTAATTTGTCTATGGTCCATACCCTCAGGTTAGAGGTGGGCTCAGCTTTAATGGAACTATATTACTTCCCAAAGATATTGGGGGCTATGGAGAAAGAATAGCAGAAAATGGATGCTTGGAAGCAACACATGTCTACCTATGTCCACTACCTAGTCTAAGTGACTACTCAAAGATATACCTCTTCCACTTACTTACCTAGCCCTCGCATTCCACTCTTAGAAAGCTTTTTGGTTAAGGCTTCGTCCTCCACTAATAGGCAAGTGTCCCTGTTAAGATGACGCATCCAGACATAATTGTCAATCCTGGGTAGGTTTAGATTCAGGAAGGAAGAAAGCAATTGAAACCATGAGATCCTTGGGTACATAGAAAGCAGAAGAAACTACTAGAAGGGGAAGTGGAGAAGAAAGACTCAGAATATAAATACAAATTGTGTCTCATTTAAAAAAAAGTGGATACTTTTTTAATGATTAAAAAGAGAGGGTCCTTCCTAATGCTGACAGTAAGGTGTCTCTCAACTGCACTGAGCAGGCTGAGAAAGCCCATTGGTTATCTTCAGCCCAAGAATGGCTTTAAGACTTCACAGACCAGTCCAGATATTTGAGAAATCTTAATTAACTATGGTGGGTCATTCCAAAGGGCAAAGACAAATTTCTCCCAGGACTTCTCTCTCTACTAAATGGAAATAAATAAGATCTATAACCAACCATCAGCTGCCTGCCTCCTAGTGAAACACACAGACATACACATACTGTTAGATGCATTTCATTCACGCAAGGGTAAAAATCCATCAGAAAGATGCTTCATGCAACAACACTGCAGATGCCCGAATGTGCCAGTGCAGAATTATGAGCATTTTAACGAGGTTTCAATTAGGCCTGTTTATGACTACTTCATACCTACCCTGCTTCTCATTATTCTTCTCCCACCCCGTAAGACCCACAGCCTTCTGGCTCAAAGCAAACACACAAAACTCAAACTTGCTAATCTGATAAACCAGTTAGACATGAGACATGAATAATGTTGATCGATTCCTTTACTATAAAAATAAAAAAGTCAATGAGACACCTTGAAAAGAGATTAAGTAAAGACTACATTTTTAAAAACTAGTTAAGCAGTTAGCTTGAACTGTTGGCATAGTATTCTTGATTCCAAAAATTTTAAGTAAAGGCTTCTACGGATTCACAATAAGAATTATTTAAATTTGTTTCAACAGATAAAATATTCACATGCAAAACAATGAATTTCAATTCATATACCCCACCATATACAAAAGTAAACTAAAAATGAATCATACACCTAAATGTAACATCTACAGTTATACAATTTCTGGAAGAAAACATAGGAGAAAATTCATGTGACTTTTGGTTAGGCAAAGATTTCTTGGATAAGAAACCAAAAGCACAATCCATAAAGGAACAAATTGAACTTCACAAAAAATTAAAAACTTCTGCTCTTCAAAGAACACAGTTAAAAGAATGAACAGACAAGCCACAGGCTGGGAGAAACATTTGGAAGTTCTGCATATCTGATAAAGAACTTGTATTCTGAATCTATAAAGAATTCTAAAAATAACACATTTTTAAAAAGGGGAAAAGAAATGAGCAGACACTTCACCAAAGAAGATATATGGGTGGTAGATAAGCCAGGGAAAGATGCTCAAATCAGTAGTCAATAGGAAAATGCAAATTAAAATCACAATGAGATACTGCTTTATTGCTATTAAAATGGCTAAAATTAAAACTGCTGACCATTCCAAGTGGTGTTGGGGATGTGGAGGAATTAGACTGTTAGTGGGAATCTAAAATAATACAAAACATTGGGAAAAGTTTGGCAGTTCCTTATGAAGTCAAACATACACCTACCATATAATCTAGTCATTCCATTCTTATTCATTTAACCCAACAGAAATGAAAACATATGTCCACACAAAGACTTTTGCACAATATTTATAACAGCTTTATTTTTAATAGCTAAAAAATATAAACAACGCAAAAGTCAATCAACAGGTAAATGAGTAAGCAAATTGGATGCTATTCAACAATAAAAAGGAATGAACTATTGATACATGAAGCAATATGCATAATTAAAATAATTATGCTGAGTAAAAGAAGCCAGCCTGTCTCCCCCCAAAAGAGTAGATAATATATGGGTCCATTTATAAAAAATTATAGAAAATGGAAACTATAGTGACAGACATTGAATCAGTGGTTGCCTGGTAGTGGGGTGAGGGTAGGGAGCTGAGAGAGGAATTACAAAGGGGCACAAAGAGGAAACTTCCAGGGGTTATGACTGTTTTCTCTATCTTGGTTGTGATGAAAATTTAACAGGTGTACATATGTCAAAATATCAAATTATATACTTTAAATGTGTGCAATATATTGTATGTCAATTATACTTCAGTAAAATATTAAATAAATGTGACATTTCAATGTTTATCATAAATTTCTAGCCATATTGTCACTTGACAATACTTTTCAAATACCTCCGTGCACTGAAACTATAAAAAGAAGGTATGAGATGTAACTCCTACACTCCAAAGGCTTTCAAAGTTGTTGAAGAATTCCAATTTTTGACTTGTGGGATTGGAGCTGTTTATGAGACAAGATAATATAGATTTAGAAGTCTAGAGCCAAAACCAGACTTGTGATCTGAAGATATAAATACTGGAGTTAGGATATGCAGAGTAAATAAAATAACTTACGTGAAAGAAGTGGTCTAGAAATAGATTATAGGAGTCTTCCCTTTTCTGTACTTTTGCTTTCCGCAGTTTCAGTTACAGTCAATAATAGTCTGAAAATATTAAATGGAAAATTCCAGAAATAAACAACTCTTAAGTTTTAAATTGTGCACTGTTCTGAGTAGTGTGGTGAAATCTTACGCCATCCTACTCTTTAGCACCCAGGATGTGAGTCATCCCTTGTCCAGCGTATTCAGACTATATACTGTCCCCACCCTTTAGTCACTGAGTAGCCATCCCCATTATCAGATTAACTGTCACAGCATCACAGTGCTTGTGTTCACGGAACCCTTATTTTACTTAATAATGCCACATTCACATACCTTTATCTCCTCACATTGACGTTTTGTCATCTCCCATCACAAGAAGAAGGCTGAGTACAGTACAATTAATTTTTTTTTTTTTTTTTTTTTTTTTTCTTTTTGGTATGTGGGTAGCTCCCTGACTGGGAATCGAACCCAGGCCGCAGCGCTGACAACGCCAGCGCCGAAGCCTTAAGCCACTGCACCATCAGGGAACTCCCTAAATATTTTGAGAGAGGAAGAGACCTCATTCTCATAACATTTATTACAATATATTGTTATAATGGTTCTATTTTATTATTGTTGCTAATCTCCTACTCTGCCTAATTTACAAATTAACCTTATCATAGATATGTGTATACTTTATATGTATAGGAAAAAACATAGCATATATAGGGTTCAGGACTATCTGAAGATTCAGGCATCCACTGGGGGTCTTGGAATATATCGCCCACACATAATGGGGGACTAATGTATAGAAGTGAAAAGACTGGAGTTCCCTGGTGGTGTAGTGGCTTAAGGCTTCGGTGCTGTCAGCACTGCGGCCTGGGTTCGATTCCCAGCCAGGGACCTACCCACATTAAAAAAAAAAAAGAAGGAAAAAAAAAAAAGGAAAACAAAACAAAAAAAAGAAGTGAAAAGACTGAGGAAAGAACACTGTGAGCACCAACGTTTAAGAGGCAGGAGGAAGAAGATGCACTGGTGTGAGGCTGAAAAGGAGCAATCCTGGGGCTTGGATGAGAACTCCGAGTTGGTAGCACAGAGGAGTAGAGCGTTCTCAAAAAGAGGACAGTGTCAGATGACCCAAGGAGGCCACAGAAGATAAGGAGTGAACAATGTCAACTGAATTTGGCAAACAAGAAGTCTCTAGTTGTCCCTGGTGAGAGTAGTTCACGTGCTATTATAGAGAGGAAGCCAGGCAACCATCTGTTAATGTTCTTGCCTTGCACTTTGGTTGTTGTAAAAGAGGCAGAAAAGAAGCAGTTGGACACTTGAATCATCCCTTCTCAGACAGGACTTAGAGCACACTGGAGCAATCAAAAGATGATGTGTGTGTGTGTGTGTGTGTGTGTGTAGACTTTGAACTTTCTCTTCCCGGCTCTTTTCCCCAGATAAATGCAATCATACTCTCCTTATTTTGATCAGAACTCATGGCAGTCATCACTTCATCATTCTTTTTCTTCTTCATTCAAACCCCTAGGTCCTTTATTTCTTTCTAGCTCCGTTTCTCCTTCATGGAAAGAGTGGTCTGTGTCCATCATCTCCACTTCCTCCGACTCCCTCGTCCCCTCGCTATCTTCAAGGCTCCAGAAATCTGGTCCTGATACAACAGGGAAGTTCGTAGCGCTGGGTAAAGTGTAGCCTACAGATTTGATCACCAGAATGTGTGGATTGATTTTAAAACAGATGAGAATGATACTGAAGTGTCTGATACTTTCACTACTAATGCAGGTCATTCTGTAGTATGACTACCTGGTCCCCTACCCTGAGACGGCTCTTTTCTGCTCCCAGCTGCAAGCTCTTGTGTGCTATCTGTAGACCATTTGCTATGTTCTTTTTATTATGTTTTCTTGACTTTCTCCTTCACCTGTGTGGTCTGACACTCATTTTCACTAATAATATCTCCAGACTCTACCCTGAGGCTGCTAATAAACAACTGTGTTTGGTTATTTCTAGGAGTTTGCTGGAGTGGGCTCATACAGGTTTGAGAGAGCTGATTGTTAAATATAAAAATATATTAAAATAAAATAAATACATAACTTTTTGTGGAACGGTTAGAAGTATTTACAACATGGAAATTGGCAAATGCTACCAATTAGGACTGTTTTTTTCTTGAAAGGTGGTTTACAAGCTCACCATTGCTTTTTTCCCCATTACTGCCTCCTGTGTATGCACATGGGCATGCATAAGCGCACACACACACGCACACACACACACGCGTGCGCGTACACACACACGCACACACATACACATATACACAGACACACGCACACACATACACAGACACACGCACACACGCGCGCGCACATGCACACACATACGCACACACACACACATACACACACGCACGCACATATACACACGCACACACATACACATATACACAGACACGCGCACATACACACACACACATGCGCGCGCGCACGCACACACACGCGCACACGCACACACTACACGCGCACACACGCACACGCACACGCGCGCACACACACATACACGCGCGCACACACAAACATACACGTGCACACGCACACACGCGCGCATGCACACACACACATGCACGCACATGCGCACACACATACACGCACGCACACGCACATACACGCGCACACGCACACACATACACATCCACACGCGCACACACACACATACACACACGCACACACACATGCACGCACACATACACGCAGGACAATTCTAACTCCAGATCCTCATCTCGTCAGTCTACCTTAGCTCGCAGCTGCAGATAACCCTTTCATAGTCACTCACGTCCACTGATTTGACATTTGGGCTCCTACCTTAAGACATTCACTTTCGGCATTTGATAATTTGAAAATACATTCTGGACCCTAAATAGACTTATCCAAAAAACTGCTGACCACGTTTTTTGAGAACTGCTAATGTAGACCATTTAACTTCTGTGAACTTAACATTTGAAGGAAGAGAGCCAATGAATTATTACAGATATTTCAGGAAGACAGGTGCAAACGGCAATGATAAAGTTGCAAGAACCAACCAAAATGATCAAGTTGCTTTGCCTTTGACAAAAATTGTACAATTCAGGTCATGCTGTTACCTCATGTTGATCAGGAGCTCTGTTACATATGTCTTTTATTAATAACAATGAAAAATGAATTAATTATTATTCTTTGCAATATTTTAGTAAATAAAACCATTTAAGACATGGAAGGAAAAATAATAAAAAGAATGATAAAAGGCTAGTGACCACTAGACTTTGAATTTTTAAAGAGTATGCCAATTTTTTAATTTTAAAAGAGCTAATGTTTATAAACATGTAGAGGTTGTTAAGATAGTGACTAGATGCACAAGCTCTGGAGACAAGAGTGCCTGGGTTTAATATTACAGCTTTGCCACTTACTAGTAATAGTTCTATGAGTAGGGGTAAGTTACTCTCTGTGTCTGTGCCTCAGTTTTCTCGTGTATGAAATGGACATAAAAGCACCTACCTTATATGATTATTGTGAAATCAAAATGAAATAACACAAAGTGCTTGGAATGGTGTCTGGTAGGTAGTAAATAGTTAATAAATATTTGCTATTATTTTCATTATTAATGCTACTTTTGGGGGGCTTATAATGTGTCAGGAACTGTGCTACACACTTCACATTCTAACTCCTGTGACCCTATGAGGTAAAAATTAAGTTCATCTTATGAGTAAGGAAATGATGAAACAATGAAACTTTTCCAAGTTCTCCTGGCTAGTAAGCAAAAGGGCTCGGCTCAATAAAGCTTAGAGATTTTCATGTAAAGGATAGATGGAAAGCCACAGCTGGTATTAGAATCCAAGCTATCCTGACATTTAGTATTCCACCGGGAAATTCTTCCTTCATAGTCCCCGGCACTCTTGCATGCTGTAGCATAAACTACTCTTGTTCTGTCTTCGGCAGAGACAGAAAAACTCATTGACAACCCTGTGTTTCCACTTAAAACTGTCATTAAGTTGCCTTTCTGACTTGCTTCCCCACGTTCTAAAAACACGCAGTTCCCATAGGCCTTCCTCATGCACTCTATTTATTAACCATAGAGTAATCTCCACAGATGTATTTCCACTTTTTCTAACTCTAATTTTTTAAAATTAAGAGTTTAAATCAGAAGTTCATTATTAACGTAAGAAGGGCACAGCACCCTTTGGCTGAACTCACTTCGTTGAGGAAGCCGCCGAACATAAGGATGTGTCCCCCTACTTTGGGCCTTCTCGTTCTACCTTCCCACGCAGAAGCTGCTGTCCACAACGTGCCGCCACACACCTAATAGAACAGTTTTCAGTCTTCAAGTTTGCATGTCATTTTGTTTCACACAGTGAGTAATCTGAAGGTAAATAGCAGTGTGGACTGGCATGCTTTAAAAGATGAACTTCGTCTCATTCTTCATCATCCATTCATTCCTCCCGTCTGGGTCAGGCACTGTGCTAGACACCAGCAACAAAAGCCATTGTCCTCGCTCCCAGGGAGTAAGCCTCCTCGGAGAGGTAAGTGCGCGGTTACTTAGTTACGATGATGGGGCAATGCTCAGGCATCAACAAGGACATCGGTGACGGGGCAGGGAAGACACCGTGGAACGTGGGCGTAGAGGGGTCTGATAAAAAGTTCCCGGGTAGCCAATCAGAGACCCAGGCTCTGACCCCACTTCTACTGTGAACTTTGTTACTATGGCTGAATTGTGTCCCCCACCCCCTCAAAAAAGGGATATGTTGGAGACCTACCACCCAGGACCTCAAAGTGTGACCTTATTTGGAGATAGGGTCATTAAAATGGATCCTAATCCCTTCTGTTTGCTGTCCTTATAAAAAGGAGATTTGAACACGAAAGCAGATGCCTACAAGAGAGGACATTGTGAAGAGACACAGGAGGAAGTCGGCCACCTACAATTCAAGGAAAGAGGCCTGGAACAAATCCTTCCCACATTCCTCACAAGGAGCCAACCCGCTGACATCTTGATCTCAGCCTCACAGCGTCCAGAGCTGTGAGATAAGAAATTCCTATTGTTTAAGCCGCCCACCAAGCCGGTGGTACTTCGTTATGGCAGCCCTCGCAAACTAATACATCATTTCCCTGTCACAAGCTCACCTCACGTCTCAGGTTCCACTCTAGGCAGGGTCAGTCCCACATATGGGAAGATTTGGGCAAAAGCACTTTCAAAGCACAACCAACCAGAAAAGTGGCAGAATCTGCCTTTGGCTCGTTCAAATGGTACGACCCCTAGGAATCTCAAGGTTTCTTTATTTTATTTTTTTTAACTCATTTTTATTGTTAGACTTATTGGGGTGACATCTGTTAGCAAGGATTACATAGGTTTCAGGCATACAATTCTACAGTGCATTGTCAGCTTGTTGTATAAGTTCACCACCTAATGTGACTTCTCTTTCCAAGGTTTCTTTAAATAGTGAGTTTGTTGGGGTGTATAAGAATGTTCCTTTATCCTCTCCAGGGTGGTATCCAAAAGCAACACCAGGAGGCCTCTGTTTATAAGGTAAGTAATATACATTAATATGGGGAATTTTAGAGTACAAGCTATACCCAATATATAAAATAAAATTTTCTGTTAAGTAACAGATTGACATGGCACTACTTAAAATAAATGGTTAATAAAGGTATGAGAAGACATTCCATCTCACTAGCAATCAGATTTGTAATGAAACTGGTCTTGATAAACAGAAGATGCTAATACACATCAGGGAACAAATGAATGTACACATGCTGAATGGACGAGAACCTACTTACCTATAACACACATTACCGCCATTTAGCTTCCTGTTGGCACAGAACTACGGTTGAATGAACCTGGAATTATCTTCCTAGAATACACAGTGACATGTAATCTTTAAGACTAAAAAAAACAAAAACAAAAACACAGAAAACCCCCCAAAACAAAATGAGTCCCCCCCAAAAAAACCCTCAATTTCTTTTAGGTATAATACATAATCATTGCAGGCACCAGCTTCTGAGAAGAGATTTTTAACCCAAAAATTTTGAATCAGTGAAAAGATAACCTAACATCTAGCTCCTGTAGAGACTATGCAAGTTCAGCCAAAGGACGTTTTTTTGTTTGTTTCCAGCATATTTTGCCCTCCAGCCACCAAGGTTATTCTTTCTCTTCCCACCCTGAGTCTTGCTCTTTCCTGGAAAACTTCCAAGCAGAACCCTGGTTCCAGTTCAGAACAAGCTGGTCTGCTGCCGCTGGAACACGAAGCAAGTGACTCCTTTCTTTGGATTTGCCACAGCAAGTCTTCAACAAGTCTTTGTTCCTCGGCCCATCCATCCCTCAGCCCCTTGGCATGGGCCAGCGTCCACACTGGGCTGTTATTTCAGTCTCTCTTGACTTTTGTCCCTTTACTTTTTGTTAATAAAATTACAATTACAAAAATGATATAAAGGGGGAAAAGTGTACAGAGTTAAAAATGGAAGTCCCACACCCCAAAGGTTAACAGTGTCAACAGTGTACATACCCTTCAGGATACATAGATTTCTGCCCTCCTGCCCCCCTTTTTAGTGCACATACTGTACCTGTTATTCTGACTTGGCTCTTATCATGTAAAAACATACCACTAACACTCTTCTATGTCAACAAATACATATCTCCCTCATTTTTAAATATTTATTATTTCACACACACACATACATATATATATATATATTTTTTTAACCATTTCTCTATTCTTAAGTGTTGAGATGTGGTCCAATTTGAGTGGATTCTACAAATAATACTAGAATGGACATGCATGTAAATATATTCTTGCACACTTAATATTTCTGTTGGATAGACTACTTGCAGTGGAAATGCACAAAGTATATAAGCATTTTTAATATTTATGGATACTACAAATTGCTTCCCAGATGCTTCTCAATTCTCACTTCAGTCACTTCAGTCCAAAAGTTGTTATTTCTTACACACACTTACAAACACTTGATATTAAAACATTTTTTCCCATCTGATGAGTAAAAAATGTTATCCTTTTATTTACCTTCTGATCATTGGTGAGGTGGAGTATGGTTTTATATGCTTATTAGCACATATTTCTTCTTTTGAGAATAACCTCTTCCTATCCTGTTTCCATTTCCTTATTTTGCTGCTTCTCTTTTCCATATTGATTTCTAGAGGCTATTTATTATTTTGCACATTAACCCCTTCCTGTTGTGTATGTATGTGGCATATATTTCCTTCCATTAAATAACATTGTCTATGGCAAGCTTCACTGAATAGAAATGTTGTGTAGCAGGGGAGTTATAGTCAAATATGTTTAATCTTTTCTGTTACAGATTCTGGAGTTTTTAGCATGCTACTTGTAGCTAGCATTATAAAGATAACCAATATTACAAAAGAGTCTCTACATTTTTCTTTTGGTATTTGATATTTTTCTTTGTTTAGATTGTTCATATCTCTGGATTTTTTCCTTGAATATGGAAAAAGATAACGTATTAGTTATGCGTAACTCAATAGAAGGTTTTTTTATACTAAAATAACATTTCAATGTGTGTGTTCAGCAAGTAGATACCACAGAGAGACTCAGAGATTTGGGCTCCTTCCATCCTGTGTTTCTACCCTCCTCTAGGTAAGGAGTCAGCAAATTATTGCACATGAGACACCTCAACCCACTGCCTGTTTTACTAAATTAAGTTTTATTGGAACACAACCATGTCTGTTTGTTTACACAGTGTCTATGACTGCTTTCTTGTAAAACAACTGAGTTGAATAGTTGGGATAGAGACCTATGACCCATAAAGCCTGAAATATATACTTCATAGGCCTTTATAGGAAAAGTTTGCTGACTCCTACTCTGGAGTCCCAGAGTCCTTAGTTTCCACACAGCAGATGGAGAAGAGAGATCATGTGCAAAGTTTTCTGTTGGTGGGGACTAGAAGTGGAGTACATTTCACTGGTCAGAATTCAGTCACCTGGCCTCACCTGGGAAATGTGAATTAGTTGTGCATTCAAGAAGAGAGAGAAACAGATTTGTAGAATTATTAGTTGTTCTCTGTCACAGTGTGCCCTATAATTATTTGTTTCTTTCTTCCTTTTGTTAATCAGAATAAGTTAGATTATGCTGCAGAAACAAACAACTCCTAAATCTCAGTGGTTTAGAATAACAAAGGTCTGTTTCTTGTTCATATTGCATATCCATAAGGGTCAGCAGAAGTGGCATTGCTTATTGTTGTCATTCACTCCAGTCCGATGGAGCAGCCACCACCAGGTACTTTGCTGATTGCAGTACTAGTGGGGAAAGAGAATATAGTGATGCATGCACTAGTTCTTGACTTCTGCCCAGAACTGACAACTCATCACTTCCATCCACTTTCCATTGCTGAGGCTACACTGTACTTGAGTAGGTTGGGGGAAGTGCAGCCCTATCGTGTGCTTCAAAAGAAGCAGAACTGGGATATGTGTGAATAGACCTAATGAATATCCCCCACACAGAGAGAACACATTCATCTCCTCCTTGAGGGAGATCACCCAGATTCTACCCTGTCACTGTACCTAGTCAAAGTCAAGGAAATCTAGATGACAGACTCTTCAGGTCTGAATAGTGTTCTGGAGCCTAGCAACTAAAATCACTCTCGGTCCCCACCACTGATTCAGATGTCAAAATTCTAATAGAGACAATAAGTGACTGTGCCCTAAAACAGGTTTCTGGGATCTGAGCTACTTCTCTGCTCTGAATGACCATGCCTAGAGAATCAGGAGCACAGCACAATCTAGGGGTGCAAAGTAGGGAATATGGCATTTTTGATGAAATCAATACTACAAGGGTAACAGTCAGCCTCATTGAAGGATATGTCATTGTTCTCCTTACAATTAAGCACATGGGGTAAAGACTGTAGGTGACAATAGGAAGCAAAGCAGTAGGCACAGATTTAAAATACTTGTATGAAAATATTAGAACATATATAAACTAATATGTTTTGTTCATCCCTCAGAAAATGTTTATTCATGATTTTCATTTATTTGCCAAAGAAAAGACCTTCACTTTTCTATTTAGTTTAGAAAATAATAAAATCAGATGTATGAATTATAATTATAATCATTTTGAACAACAGAATCATACTAGTATTAGACAGATAACCTCCTGATCTACATTTCAAATAATGTAATTTTTCAAATATTTTCAGTATCTGGTGCCAACAATAATACATTTTTTTCATATTATATTTTTTTGGATTTGTCTATCTCCATGAAATTATAGGAATGTAATTCATGTTTCAAAATTATGTCATTTATGCTTAAATCATCAAAATACTGCTTTCTTAGTTATTTTATGTGCAAGAAATTTTTACATACTTTCCAATGAGCATTTTAAGCCCCATCTACCAGAAACAGAAATTTTTATTTTTTTTCCAGAGTAAATTAAACACCGAAAGTTTTTATTTAAAACTCACTGTTTATAAAACTTTGAAAAGTCTGACTTCTTTTACTAGGTCCCTAAGCTAATTCTTGAAACTTATAATTATTTTCTTTAATTACTTTATGATTGTCTTTCCATGGGCTAGGCCTCCATTCCCAGTAGACAATTGGTTTTATCTAGCTTGTGGCACAGTGGCTACTACTACACTCCTGTTCTACATTGTTTTGTTTGTTTGTTTTTCCATCAATTCAATGCTTTAACATTTTTGTTCTCAACACACATACCAGTTATTCCTATGGCTACCTATTAATGGGGAATAAATCCACAAATGTAAAAAACCATGTATGGGCTTCTGAAAACTTCCTTCCCTCTGGTCACATTCAGTTCTTGAAAGCATTTTTCTTTGAGACTTTACTAAGCAAGTTAGATTTGGAGTCCTGGGAAGATTATGAAGTGGTAGAAGAAAGGAATAAAGATTGAGTTCGATGTTATTTCCAAAACATTTTCTAGGGAAATCAGTAATTTATTATTCATTTTAGAATTCTAATTATAGGGGAAACCCAAAAAACTTATTTTGGCAGAGAACCTAAAAAAGTGTATCAAATTTGAAGTCAAATGGTTACAAGTTACATTTTTCCACCTAAATTTAATAAGCAATAAGATATTTATTCTTCATATTCACAAGGGGTGTCCGGAAAGTATCCAGCCATGTAATATGAAAAATAGAGGCGTTTATGACTGGATTTCTTTCCAGCCAGCCCTCATATAGGTTCTGCGGATTCTAGAAGCAAGTTTTCCCATCTGCACTGTAGGCAGGGCCAGATTTTGTAGGTTCAAACCTTCCCTTCACCACTTACTATTAGCTTAATAACTTAGGCAAGTTATTTAACCTCTTTGTGCCTCCGTTTCCTAATCTGTAAAAAAACGATAAAAATAGTATGTATCCAACTCATAGTATTGTTTGAAGGATTAGTACTTATAAAGCACGAATACGTGTTAAATAAATTGTGCGATCCATACATACTCATCCGGTGCAGCAGGAACCACCATCACGAACCACGTAAGAAAATGTTTTCCTTTACATTTTTGCTCCTCTGTTTCCTATTACGGCTATACTTTGTCACCAGGTGCACATTATGTTAACAGATTTAAACTTCACCAGATAGGTGTTTGTATTTGATTTCAAATTGTGATTCCCGCACATGCAGTGATGTACCATTCTGCTGTACAGTCGGGGCCCCCTTGGAGTTTGGAGTGTGAGAATAACCAACTCTGGTCTGTTATTTGTAAGGGGCTTTGACATCCAAGGAGCCGCTGAGAAACAGTTATTGGTATTCAAAAAAGGGAGGCTAAGAAGTCATCCTTAAAAAAAAAACAAACAAAAAACAACAAAACAAAACCAACCAACCAAACAAAAACCGGAATTGGAGAGCTGCCTGCATTTCACTCCACTGCCTCTGGAAGAGGTGTGTTATCTAAAGTGCTTCCATTATGAATGATGATTGAGAAACTGCCTTTACTCTCCTGACTACTCTACTCCCAGGCAGAAATCCATAGGCTGATGCTCATGTTTCTCTCTGGAACTTGGTTATCGCACACGTTTAGAGAAACCCAGCTTCCAAAAGCCCAGTGTGAACGGGCAGTGAAAGAGAGGGGCAGGAACACTCCGGCTTAGCTGGGTTCCTAAGGTCAGACCCGAGCCCCAGTACTTTCCTTTCCGCACCTAGTTCTTCAGCTCATTTCGGAATCTGCTACCTTTGTTTACATTTTGAGCTTGCCTCAGCACCCCAAGGCATTACTTCCTTCTAAAAGGGGAAAGCCTCTTGCATCTTGTAGACAGTGCCGGGAGGTGCAAAGTTCATTCTCCTGGGGATGACGCTCCTGCAACACGTGTAGGTTGTGACAAAATCTTTCAGTAACGGGGACAATGTAAGTGAGGTGGAGGTTTAGGGAAAGGCGAGGAGGTTGGTGTGGGGCAAGAAAGCGAAGTGCGGAAGCTGTACGGGGATTCTTCTAGAAAGTGGGGTGGGAAAGGAGCTAGGGAGGGCGTGTGGAGGGAAGGGATCTGTGTCAGAACGTGCGTGTGAGCGGATACAAAACCCGAGAGAGGCGTGAGCAGCGCTGTGTGTGCGAGCGGGAGCGAGGGGCGCCGGCTCGGGGTGTGTGCGCCTGGGTGAGTGACACTGAGGGGCGGGCTGGCCAGCAGGCCGGCGGGCGGGGGCAGCCTGCGAGGGGCGGGAGTGTCCTGCGTGGAGCGGGCCGACCCGGAGTTGTGTCAGTGTAGGAATCCAGTTGGGGGCCGAGCTGGCTGCGCCCTCCACCGCGAGCGCCGGCAGCGCGGGGCGAGCTCCGGACGGCGCGCGGCCCAGGCAGCGGCTCCCGCTCCGCCCGCCCTCCGCGCCGCTGGGGCCGCCACCGCCGCTGTGCCTCCCCTGGCGACCGCGCCCCCGATCCCCAGCCCCTGGCCCGGGACAGAGTGCCCAGCGATCAGCGCAGAGGTAAGCTCGGTACTCCTGCCCGCCGCCGCCCGAGGTTCTCTCCCTGTCTACCGGGCCCGAGCCGGGACGCGGGACTCGGACGGACGCGGCGGGGCCTGCGCGGGGGCGACGGTGGCTTGGTCCGGGCCGCAGGTTCCGCAGCCAGGGCCGCCCGCCTCCGCCGCCTCCCGGGGCTCTGGGTGTGGCCCCCGCTCGGCGCCGACCGGACTCGGAGGTCGCCGTCCTTCTCTTTCTCTGGCCCGCGCGAGCGAGCCGGCGGGCGGGCAGGCGGGCGGGAGGAGGCGCCGGGTCTAGTGCACATTTGCGCGCCCCAGGCGAGCGTGTGGCCGCCGCGCTCCGACGTGGACCCGCCCGCCCCGGATCTGAATCAGCCGCGGTCCCTCGACTGCCCTCCCCCGCGCGAGCGCCCCCTTCCACTTGCGGAGCGGAGTGCGACCCACCCCCTTCCGCCTCCCTCTCGCTGCGAGCCGCGGAGCTGCCCGTCTCGGCGGGACCATCCCGCCCTCGATCGTGGCCCCGCGGCGGGAGAGGGATGCGGCGGCCGCAGTGCCCGAGAGCTCGCCGCGATTGCAGGCGGGGTGACGCGAGCAAACGCCGATCGACCCGGCCGCAGGACCAAGCAGTCGCGCCGCCGCGTCTGAGCGGGTGGACCCGGAGTCCGCAGGCAGCGGCCTGGGCTCGGGGCTTGGGGCTCGGCCGCGGACCGAAGCCCAAGACGGCGGTTGTTAGGAGGTGTGTAGAGGGTTCTTCCCAATCTCTCTACACACTGGACTTTTCCGAGCCTTGGAAGATCGGCCCCGCTCGCTCGCGCTCTCCTGCTCGCTCGCACTCGGTTCGGTTGTTAATACTTAACTGCACACGTAGGAGGTGAAGAGCTGAGACTTGACCTGAACAGGAATGCGACCGAAGCCTCCCATCTTCGCAAGTGGAGGTTTCTAGTTCTTGGGGGGTTGGTTTGTGTGTGTGAACTTCTTAAGCTTTCAGCTTCCAGCAGTCCTGATTTTAGCGGATGCCAAGGTTTTGGAGACCTGACACTGTGAAGATCCTTCCTGTACAGCATTTTCCCTTAAATGTATTACAAAATCTGTAGTTTGAGAACTGATGAAAAACCTGGAACTTCAAACACAGCCTCTTTCTTTACATAAAAATGTTATGTGTAATATTTTCACTTGCTTGTTTAAAATTTCAAAATACGTTATATTAGAAACTTTTACCAGTCGCTTCAGAAGAAGAAAACGACTGAAAATTTAAAACCTATGCAGAGGAAGAGGCTTTATGCCACTATTTGAAAGAGTAAGGTCGTGTGACCTTTATGACATCGTTTTTGTTTGTCTTAAAGGAACGACTCATTACCATTCCGATTATGTTTTCTAGAAATAAAGCAGATGTGCAATATGGAAAGAAAAAAAAGGGACAGGAAGTCAGAAATTGCTTCGTTCTGGAAAAAAAATTCAAGTAACAAATCCAGTTAATTTGAAAGATACTCCGAAAATAAAAACTAAAGTTGCCTTCTGGGTAAACTATTTCATTGGCCTTGTAAATTGTATCACTAAATGAATGGGGGTAGTTTTATCAAGTACCTGTAGTGTTTAAAATTTCTGTGTGTGATAATATTTGTTGGATCTTTAAGTGGGGGAAAAATCAACTATGGGAATGATTTTCTGTTTGGACAAGGCATTTACTGCTGCAGTCTCTAATTAGAGTTTTGGATTAAACTCAAGCTTTGTTAAAACCTATTTTATGGAGCAGCAGAACAAAAAGCATGTAAAATTCTGTGTGTGGCTTTAAACACACACACCACACACCACACACACACACACACACACACACACACACACACACACTAGCCCCAAAGATAATTTGCATAAAAATACAATCACTTGAATGCAGAGAATTTTTAAGAGGATAGTAAAAACTCAACATCTGGGAAAGGAGTACTGTATTAATTGGCAATTTCCTTTCTTTTTTTAATCCCTGCTTCTAAATACACTAAATGATTTCCTAGGAATCAAGTTACTTTATTGTGTTTATTTAGACAGGCAAATTAATCAAGATTCATTTTGTTTTAGGGAGGCCCCTAATGAAAGTTGTTCATGATCTGCTCTGTGCTCCAACTGATTTTGAGGTGGCCATTGTGGGGATAGGTATCTATGGGTGTGTGAAGCTGCCTTGCCACCTCTTAATGATCCGGAAAGGAAATGCTCAGGTCACACGCACCGCTGCAGTCTTTGAAGCACAGCCAGTCAAAAACATCTCACAGATCAATTTTGCTGTGCAAATGAAAATACTTTCCATCAGAAGTTAATCTTTAGAAATGTCTCAGTTTGGGTTCAAAGTTTTATCAGTTTCTCAATCTCTGATCAAAGAATTGTGCTGACATTAACAGCAAATATTCATTTATGGCTTTTGTGCTGAAGGTGCTTAGGTGGTCTTCATTCTTCTACTTTACACAGTTTTAGTCAGCATCTTCTAGGTAAGCCAGGACAGGCACTTTTGGTTACATTGCTAAAATGGAAAAAGTCGAGGTTGCTCGTGGTAAGAGTGGAATGGGTTCTGTGGCATAGTACTTCTAGTCTCATGTTCTGTAGACCCTTTACTGTTGTTTGACTGTGATAAATGAATCATATGGCAGCTGTAATTTCTGTACACAGAACAGTAGCTATTATAAGCATGACACAGGACATGAGGGCAGATACACAATATGGACAGATTAATGGAGTCTGTTTATTGATCTCTGAATGGTTGTGCATAATTCAAGTAATCAATTCATTCCATCACTGTTCTGTCTTACCGTTAATCACACAATTAAAATATGGTTTTCATGATATAAACTGTTGAAAATTAGTACACATCATTATAGAAGAAAAACAAACCTTTCTCATTTTCTTCCCTTTTTTGAAGTAGTATGCTGTGAAGGTGTTATTTCCTTGACACATCAAAATGGCTAATTTGGAGTTCTGATGCTTGTTATGTAAATAGGCCATATGTTGAATTTCTACAGAAGTTAATTCATTCAATTTTGTGGTAATGGGTAGGATCTTCTAAGTACCACAGCTAAGAAAAATAGTCTATGAAGATGTACTTATCTCTACTATGTATATCACTTCCATTATATTTAATAGCTAGTATTTTTATTTTCTAATAAAAAATTCTTAAATGTGATGTCATCTGTCCTTACATCATACAAATCTTTAGTACTGACACAAGCTCCATATTCATTCAAGCACCTGTTTAACAGACTTCTCGTAGTAAATGTCTTGCTGTCGGTTTAAAGGCTACCTGCCTGATGACACATTTTTCATATTCTTTGCTAAACCTTTTCCTTTCACGATGGAAAGATTCCTTTTCTGGATACTCAGCATTCGCTTAACGCTCCCAAATTGAGACCTCAGAGCCATCCTTGACTCCTCTCTTTCGTTCCCCCGGTAAAACTGTGCTGTTAACTCCTTTTCTGTAACAAGAGCAGCCCCCACATTTCCTTTGTGCTCCTCACTTCCCGCTGATAGCCCAGGCCCTCCGCCGACACTGTGCACTAGGCGCCTTATACTCGGCCTCATCCCGGTCTCACTGCACTTGAGTTCTGCGCACTTCCACCACATCCACCTTCCTAATGTCTTCTTGGAGCTCTTCTCCAAGGATTGTCTTACTGGAAGCCTGTGTTGAAGTCTGGTTTACCTGATTCTAAAGCCAGTACTCTTTCCACTAGTTAAAATACTTTCCATGGCCCCGCCCCAATTGCCTTTGGCATAGAGTTTCAACCTGGTTTTAATGTACCTCACAGTCTTGCCCAAATTTAACTCACAAACTTTATTTTATACTTCTTTAAAGCATGAACCCTCGTTCCTACTCACTGCCCTTCGAAGATGACTTTGTACCCTCTTATTCATGGTCTACATTTTTAATAGCATGCCTTTCCTTTTTCCTCTGACCTCACTGCAGTCTGTAAATTCTAGGCTGCTTGCCCTATTCATGTTACTCTCCTTGGTTTCTTCCTCCTCTTACCTTTTGTCTGTATCATTCCTTTAGACCAGCAGATGCTCTCTCATACCATTGTGTTCTTAATTCTTGCTTTCCCAACTAGATTGCAAGTTCCTTAAGGGCACTGATGTACCTCCTATGCCATCTTTGAACCATTTACAGGCCCTTGGGCATAGCAAGCACTTGATAAGTATACCTGTACCATCAGTAAGTTAGAAAGGTCAATTTTAAAAAAACAATAATGGGCTTTTGGGATATTGCCTGTGTACTGCTCACCATTGTGTCCCCAGAACCTAGCTTTCAGTGTGACACCTAGTTAGGACCTCAATAAATAATTGTTAACATAGAAATTAATATTGACACTGCATAAAAGGGACAGACAGGCATTTGAAGGAAGCATTTGTCAAGGAGTGTTTTCCATTTTTCTTCAGTGGTTCTAATCAGCCTCTCCATTCACCAGCTGTGAGGACTCTGAGGCCTGGCATTTTCCAGAGTTGAGATAATGATGGAGGCTGGCAGTCGTGAGGGAGAATTAAAAAGGTTGTCGTTACTTTAAGGTGGAGTGATGGGTCCCATTAGTGAGCAAAAAGAAAAGCATGCAGGCCTTGTGCCAGTGTTTTATATGTAAAACAATTAGAGTTATCAGTTATATGAAAGTTCAGTTAATTGGCCCTGAAATCCCAGACTGTATTGCAGCACTAGCCAGCCTTTTTATTTAAAAGTTCTCTTATAAAGTAAAAAATAAAATGAAATAATCTGGGGGATCCATGTGGGGATGAAAAATGAGGTAGGGAAGACTTGCCACATCCATCCTGTTGTAGTCAGAACAAAATGCAATTCTTTACTTTTTCGTAAGACTCATTTTGTACAAGGCGCTGTTTCTTCATGGAAGAAGTTTATGGTCTAGCAGGAGAAATAACATGTATCCCAGAAGCAGAGGGCTAAGAGCACCCAGAAAGGAAAATTTCCTTCTGCTGGGAGTGGTAGGGACCTGCCTACAATGATAGCTGTTGAAGCTGATTATTTAAGACTTGGGCAAGACTTCAGTACCTATTATTGGAAATACAAGGGTTGGGGAAGGGCAGCTGAGATGGGAATGGTGCAGGGCAGGCATTCCAGGGTTTTTTTATTCTAACATCAGGAGTATGCTAGGTCTCTCCTGGGCATTGGAATTCTACAGTGTTCAATAATGAAACTTTAAGGATATACAGATACCTGAAATAATTACTTTTGGTTCCAGGTGTTGAACTGACAATGACATAAAATAAATTTTGTAAGCAGAATAACCAGTGCATTCCTGGGTAGGATCCAACTTGCTTAGAATAATAAAAAAAAGCCTCCTGTATTATGGAAACACCACTGAATGGTAATGTAAATAGGGAAATGTATGCCTGATTATTGTCCCAAGTAATCAGCCATCTATGGGACACTGCCCAGTACACCTAACAGGGCTCAATAAGTGGGTAGACATATTGTTATAGAATTCAGTTCTGAGTCTGTGGAACTACCCCATGGACTATAAAACTAGGACCTGTGGGTGTGAGTTTCAGGGAGCCAGAGTTAAGGATTGACCAATTTCATGAGGTGGTAAGCCCCCCATGACGAAATGTATTCAAGCATAACCTATACTAGCCAGTATCTCATTTAATACATAATTATCTCCTTTCCTCTTCCAAGCAGTCCTCTGAAGTATAGATGCTAATTATCCCCATTTTACTATAGAGCAATACTGAATGAAGCCTAGGAAGCTGAGTTGCAAGTGAGTGAGAGCAGGTGTGAAGCCCAGGCAGTTTGAGGGCAGAGACTGGATGAAAAAAGGATACAAACATTGAATGGCTGTCAGGGCTTTTGAGGGTCCCTCCCTAACACTAGGATTGATTCTTTCATTCATTTTAGGTATCCAGATGTGAATTGTTGTAAAGCAGTAATTCATTATCAGCAATAGCCAATTCCTAAAAATGCAGAACAAAGTGGATGCAATTATCATCATCATCATGATAGTTAACACTTATTGGGGGATTATGTACCCCTTTAAGAAGGGGACACTGCGCAGGGAAATTGCTTGATGAATCTGCAGAGTTGATAAGTGGCTGATGAGTCTGTTTGGTGTCTGACCCCTATGCCTGGCTTTTTTCCTACCCTATCCTGTGAGGTAATGAACGCATGACAACATTGAGGATATTTACCTATCAGTTCAGCGTGGATACTGACCAATCAGAGAGGCCACTAGCTATAAACAGCATGCTCTCCTGGGTGGTGACTGTCACCTGAGGTGATGTTTAGGTGAAGTCCAGATGTATGTGAAAAGCTTGGTAATATTCCAAGACTACAGATCTTGGAGCTCTAGGACACTGGTGACTTCAGGATTTATCTGATTTTATACATAATGTTATTGAAGAATTAAAAACCTTCATGTACGACTATTTTATTTATATTTCTAAACAAGGAAAAATAGTTTCACAATGGTATTCTCATGTCTTCCTTAGAAATGGCAGACTCTTCTTCCCCACTCCTTTTCTTCCCTCTACCCTCTTCCAGTCTCTTTGGACACCATCCTCTCTTGCTCCGTTATCTTTCTTTTCTTCAGAATCTCCACCAGCCTTTTCCCTCAGTGCATGAACATGTGTAGGTCTTTCTCCTCCTTTATAAAAGCAGAAGACAGGGCAAACAATACCTCCTTGGCCCCTTCCCTCTCGGTCTGGTTCTGTTCCTTCTCGGTCTGGTTCTGTTCCCTCTCATTGCTGATTTAGAAGGCAACTCCTTGAAGGACAGGCCCTCATGCAATACCTGCTCCTCCCCCCCTACATCCCCAGCACTCTACCCTGCCCTCTCATCATTGTCACCTCTGTCCTTCACACTGCCAGATCCGTTGTCCTGGATTCTCTTCTAGTTCTTGACCTGTGTGCAGCATTTGGTGTTACCGATCTCTCTTCGCCCCTTGAAACTTTGCTCATCTGTTTTCTGAATCATTCCTCTCTCCCGGTATTTTCCCTGTTGCCCTACTGCTCTGTGTTAGACTTACCTGTAGGTGCCTCTCCTCCTCCCAAACCTCAGCATTCTCTAAAATTCACTCTTCAGCCCTCTGTTCACTCCTCACATTTACCCTGGGATGACTCACCTACTATTTTCTTCTGTAATACTACCACCTATATGCCATCAATTCCTCTTTTGCAACTTTAACCTTGAGCTCTTCTGACCTCTGCTCCAGGTGTCTTAAGGTTAGCAAGTTCAAAACTTGACTTCCACACCCAGCACATTCCTTCTGTGTTCTCTATCTCAATTAATGAAACCCACTTCACCAAGTTTAAATTTTGTTGTAGATTCCTCACTCTTCTTCAACCCCTACATTTCATTGAGCACCAAGGCCTATAGAAACTATCTTCTCAAACTGTCTTGAATCTGCCCTCACATCTCTAGAAAATTACCACCCTCCCTGCCATGGTTCAGGCCCTGATCACTTCCCTTGAGGATTACTGCAGTAGCCTCTCTGCCTTCTGCCTGGCTGGCCTCCAACCCATTCCCAATGCTGCTGCCTCTCTAAAAGGCAAATTTGATCACGACTCTCTGCTGCTTAAAATCCTTCAGCAGAGTCACTGCTCCTCCAGGATAAAATCTAAGCAGTCTAGCATGGTACAAAAGCTCCTTTGTGATCTGGGCTCTCCCTTTGGGTGTGTATCAAAGTCTTCTCTAATGATCTTGGTCCCCACTGTCTTCCCCTGCCCACAGCATCTCTACTAAAGGAAATGAGTCATTACAGGAAGGAAATGAGAGGAGGGATGGGAACCAGAGAAGAGATTATAGAACTGTGCTGACCAGTCCTGTGGCCATTAGCTGCATATGGCTATTGAGCCCTTAAAATAAATAGTCTAAATTGAGATGTTCCATAAGTGTAAAATACACCACGGGTCAAAGACTTTATAACAAAAGAATGTAAACTATCTCGTTAACAAATTTTAATATTGATTACACGTTGAAATAGTAATATTTTGAATATAATGAGTTAAGTTAAATATATTATTAAAATTAATTTTAGATGTTTCTTTTTACTTGTTTTTTTTTTTTTAACAAGGCTGCTAGAACATTTTAAATTACCAGTGTGGTTTGCATTATAATTCTATTGGACAACATTGTTATAGAACATCTCCTCATTCCCAGGAGATGCATCCTACATGAGCCAAGCCCATGAGCTTTTTGAATGATTAAGTTAGCCCTGCAGGTATAGAGAAGCAGCAGTTTTCTTAAATCCAGAGATATTAAGTGCTTTAGATAAGATTCAGAGTCAGACAGATCGTGAAAGTGACAACCAGGAGTCATATATACAGTGTGCACAGTATTGAAGTCACAATTAAAGCATATCTGTCTCCCCAGTCACCGGGATACTTGTGTGCTTGAGGGAGGATTTGAGAGACAGAAGGAACAAGGAATGGCAAGTGGAGTCCCATTCCTGGGCAGCCTCCCATTGTGAGGCACCAGGCAGAGTGCCGGGAGCCACACTGAGGCCTCCGAACTCTCCACCTGCCGTTGATCCTTCCCAGTGGGCAAAGTCCTGGCTCCCCCAACTGCCTAGCTCTAGGGTCGTGAGCAAGTTAATACATCAGTGGGTCTGCAGCCTCGATAGTGTGTACATCTTACAGTCACTGGGCATCAAACAAAATGACCTGCCACACAACTGGCAAGGGCTCTGCAGAAGTTAGCTATGCCTTAAGATACTGAGGACAGCCATCTGTGTATCAGTTGGCCCCAAAGGCTTTAAAGAAGGGTGTGTGGGCTGTCGGAAAGACCCAGAAGGTAGTATGTTGTGTCCTAAGAAATATGCAGAGCTTCATGTTTTCACAGTGGAAAAGCCAACCAGTGATAGGAAACCAGAGCTTATCAGTTTGGAGCAGGAGGGAGAAACCTGAAGGTAAGGGGAAGAAACCAAGACTCTCAAGAGAAAGGTTTAGCAGGGTCAGATTCCAGTGAAGCCTGATAGGCAGCGTGACTCGGCGAGTCGTCTCCTGGTAGGTTACATGCTGTGTTCTGTTGATCCCTCTTTGCTTCTGAGAAGAATCCCTGCCCCAGCAATTGTTTTTCTTTGCTTTTACGTATTAGGCATTATTATAAGATCCTGTTAAGGGGAAAGATTCTTGTGCTACAAGTAAAAGTTTGAAAGTCACACATCTAAGAAAATGGCCTGAGAAAGTGGTGGACTACCCTGGTGTGGTTATTCCACCCCCACCCCCACCCCCATTTGCAGGATCTGAGATCCGTGTAGGCCCTTTGCAGGAGGGTCAGCTCCCTTGCATTCAGTACCTTGGCGACTCTCAACATGCGGTTGACCGTGCAGTTGCCTCACCCAAGCAGTGTACCTCGGAAGCCACACCTCAGCCTCATTCTTGGGTTGTCGAATTTTCACTTCGCGCCCCAGGTTCCACTTGGTCTCTCACATCCCCAAGTCCCTGCTTTGAGTTCTTGTGTAGGAATACCAAACTGCCTCTGATAAGGGTACCATCATACATCTCCAAGCCTTCTGAGCTCAGTAGTCTTGCCTCTGAGCTTATACCTTTAGAGTGAGTCCCTGCTACTCCCTTCCAGGTTTCTTCAGTATTGACACCTGCCAGCAATGAGCAGCACACTCAGTTTAACAGGTATTTGTGGAATTGAATAGCTGCTAGCCTGGATACTGGTTGCTCTCTGACTCCAGACCCCTGACACCAAACACTGCTTGCTAATTGGCTGCCCCACTGGCCGCTAGGCCCCATTTGGACTATATGTGCATCTGGGGAAGAGAAGGGGGAAGGCAAGTATAGGGCTGAGTTTTCTAAATTATAATGCATCCACTTCTTTGTCTTTCGTGGGAAGGCTAGTCATGTGTGAATGAAAAAGGTGGCTGTCTTTGTGGTATGGTTTCCGAATCTAGACTTCTCAAAAAGGCACTTCAAATACCAACAGTTTCTCTTTCCTGCTCTCTAATATGCGAAAGCCTGTGTTCTAAAAACCCTGTCCCCTTTCTTAAGACCGGTATAGTTTAGAAGAAAAAGAGGACAGGTTTGGCACTTGAATGGCCTGGTTTTGATTCATGTAATTGGCTGGCTCTATGAACTTGAGCGAATCATTTAATCCTTCTGAACCTCAGTTTTTTTCATGTCTGAAGTGAAATTAATACCTACTTGTTTGTTATGATTTTGTTACGAAGCAAGAAAGAAAGTACCCAGCAGCAAGGCCTAAAAATGCAAATGCTGTGGAAATGGTACTGTAGACTTGTGCTCTTAAGACGAATGATTTTATGGACCCTTCACTGAGACTGATAAGGAAGAAAATAAGGAATCTCGGTTAAAGGGCCCAAATTTCATCCTTCCAGGGGTGAAAAAGGGCCAAGAGGAAGTTGCCTTCACATTGTGCTTATGACTAGTCTTGCCTGTTGGTTTGCATTTGTGAAAATACTCATCTGAGATTATAAATACAGCATGAAGCCACAGAAAAAAGGGTGTGTTTACATCTTCTGCCAGGATAATGTAAGAATAAACAAAGCAAGTTTTTGAATCTGTAATTGTCAGGTACACTGCCATCAAAATAAACTTTTATTTCTATTCTTTGCTGATAAATTACAAGTACAGGAAGCCACTAAAACAACCCAAAAAGGAAAATTCATATACGAATTAGACAGACACCAGAGACAAATTTCATACTTATTTTGCTGGAGCCATTCTTTCCTTAACTGTGGGTGTTTGAGAAGTGCTTTTGTTGCAGCCTTTGTTGTTTACAAAAGTGGGGGAAAGCTTTAGTATAATAAGGAAGCATGGTTTTGATTGGAGGCAATATCATTCTCAGTGTGGGCTGACTTTCATATATTACAGTGATTGCTAATACATAACCAAGAAAACCCATTTGTTGATGTGCCATAAACAGCGGTGAGATAGTCTGATCTGACATACTGCCACTTCTGATCCATGAGTGTTTATTTTAGAAATGTGGATGGTCTTCTAATTTGTAAAAGGGAAAGTGAAAGATGTTATGCTGGCTACTGTGATTGCTAATATCCTGATCTAAAGGTCTTTGTCCTTTCTCATGTATTTTCCTTGTGAATTCTGAGTGGTGGGCTGGATTCAGGAAATGCATTGGGCTGCCAGTGACTTCCTCGGCTCTTAATGCAATTGATCACCCCACTGTAATACCATAGTCTTAGTATAGCGTCACATTAAAATTGTGAACATGGAAGAAGATGTAAATCTATTGTCTCAAAAATTAAAAATAAAAGCATTAAAAATATTACTTAGTGCCGGTTTGTGGCATTGAATGTATAAACTAATTTATTGTTCTGGTAGTCCCAGAGTGAGAACTGTTTCAGCTGCAGTGGATCATAGCAACTAAGGTTGCCATGACAACATTAATTTATTATTTCCAAACTTTGCTAGAATTTCACCTTCTGGACTCTTCTGGATTGCATTCAGCTTTATAGTTATTTCTCATTTATTAAGGTGAGGCACATTTAGATATTGCTTACATAAATGCCCTAGGATTATCTTTATGAAAGTTACTGATATGACATTAAAAGCATAGAATGTGGGCATTGGAAGGAGACAATGGATACTGTGGTGTAACATTTCCCCCAAATGCAGTAATCCCTTCCACAGTATCCCAGCCAACCAGCTGCCATTGGAACCAGGAATGAGGAGTTCATACTTCTGTGATGCTGAGGAGTTCTGCGGACAGTAGTCTGCAATGCTCCTAGATCTTAAGCCCCTTTGTATTGTATCTGGACCTTCTCTCATTTGTGGTTGGACCAGTATTCATTATCAAGCACAGGTGGTCAGAAATACTGAACTCTGCCTCCCCAAAGCTCACCCCTTCATTTTCTGTCGCCCTTTGGAGTGCCACAGAATAGACCTGCACTTTCTGTGGGCTATTTCCTCTCGAAATCTGCTCTTTTCAGGGGTTCCCTGGTGGTGTCGTGGCTAGGCTTCGGCACTCTCAATGCTGCGGCCTGGGTTTGATTCCCAGCCAGGGAACCACCCCCAGCCCCCCAAAAAGAAATCTTCTCTTTTCAGGCTTACGTGCTGTTTTAAAAGTGAGGCCTCTTGAACTCAACACCCTACTCTTGAGTTCTCTGACCAATAGAAAACACATGGCTGCTATTAACTCCCTTATTCAGGGTACTGTTCTTTCATTAACCTAATCAAATACTGTGTTGGCCTCCATTTTAAATCAGTGGCAGCACATGCTAGTTTATATCCAAAGTCAAATAAAACGGCCAAGTCTTTTTCTTAACAACTGCTGCAAAGCCAAGTCTCCTTTTATTCTGTCCTCGTGTAGTTGTGTGAACCTGTATAGAGAACTTGACACTTATCCTTATTACATGTTGTCTCTTTTGGTCAAATCATTTTTTCTTTCTTTCTTTTTTTTTTTTTTTTTTTATATATGGGTAGTTCCCTGGCTGGGAATCGAACCCAGGTTGACAGCACCAGCGCCGAAGCCTTAAGCCACTACACCACCAGGGAACTCCTCAAATCATTTTTTCTACCAAGATATTTTTGAATTCTAATTTTTAAAAGCGTAGTCTATTGGTGGTACTTCTTTCACTTACTTATCATTTACACATTTGAGAGTGTACTTACTCTGTCATTGATAAAATGTTGACCGAGACAGGGCAAAGACAGACTTCTTGATATCAGTATGTGAATTTTGTTAGTTTTTTAAAGAGCAGTTTGATAATCTTTTGCTTCTGTTTACTTTCTTATCCCCAGATTGTCTCAGAGGATACAGTCAGGGAAGATTTAGTCCAATGCCTTAGTAACACTACCATTGTTGACCCACTTATTGCCACTCATAGAACCTCTATTATGAGGTGAAAAGAAATTAATTTGGAGTAACTATAAGATTGTATTAATATTTCTTTTGAAAAATTTACTGAAAAGCCTATCTAAATAATCATATTTTAAATTTATTTAAAAAATAATTTTGTAAAATAAATTCGTACCTCACTTATAATTTCAATTCATATGAACTTGTTTGGTTCAAAGAAATTGGTTTTTTGTACACCATTCAGTTCTCTTTATGGAATCATTGCTCTAAAAATGAATTGCTGGTATGACAGGAAATCACTCCTTAGGTGTCACTCCAACACATCATTATATTCACACCTTCTGGGATAGACAGTCATCAGGCTGAGACATGTCCAAACAGTGTGCAGGCGTCTATGTAAATAGCTCCATGACAGTATCACTAACATGACCATGACAGAAAATGAGCTGATGGCATCATGTCACTACAGATGTGTGTTTTCTCTAAGTGGAAAATTCTGTATTATTTGGAGAGAGTTTTTTAATCCTGCATACAAACTCGTTGACTTTTTACATTAATATCAAATGTCTGTCAAATATATACATGTGTTTTCTGTACTGTATTTCATTGTATTAATGTACAAAATAGTTTTTTACTTTTTTTTTTACCTTAGACTCAGTGGGAAAAAAAAATGAGGTTGGACAATTCATTTCGTGAACTCATCCTAGAAAAAGTGCTCATACCTCATTCCTGAATATCACTACGGTCACCTTCAAAGTAGTACTCCCCTTGGGAAGCTATGCACAGACCCCAGCGCCTAGTCCACCCTTCAAAGCAATTTTGGAACTCTTTTTCTGGAATGGCCATCAGAGCTGTCGTCGTACCCAAAATCTGACAATTAAGTTCGTGAACTCGTCAGTGTGCACTTATGTTGGCAGCACTGTACGAACAACTCACCAACGTAAGCGCACAGTGGTGAGTTCGCGAACTTAATTGTCAGGTTTTTGGGCACGACGACAGCACTGATGGCCAGTCCAGAAAAAGAGTTCCAAAATTGCTTTGAAGGGTGGACTAGGCGCTGGGGTCGGTGCATAGCTTCCCAAGCGGACTACTTCGAAAGTGACCATAATGATATTCAAGAATGAGGTGTGTAGCACTTTTCCTAGGATGAGTTCGTGAAATTAATTGTCCAAACTCGACCTCATACTTTAAAAGAATAGTAGCACAGAGGAATCCAAATCTGTAATAAGTCAAGGAATAAACTATCAATCACTTTATAAAAATACTGGTATTTGTGTAAGACTTTATATTTTTCAAAGTACTCGCTTTTTTTTGAAAAAAATTTGCTAATTGTAACAATATGCATACTCATTGAATTTGCAAAAGATATCAAAATGGATAAAAAAATAATGGAAAGTCAGCTAAAATTTCACCACCCAGAGATTGTCATCACTAGCATCCAGTGTGTTTTCTTTCCAGATATGCATGTATGTGTTGTGGTAAGTATGCACACATGCTGGTGTGTATGTGCGTGTGTGTGTGTGTGTGTGTGTGTGTGTGTGTGTTTAAACTAGCCTTGTGGTGAGCATAGGAAGTCTATATTGAAGAACAGTGTCACATGGTAGTTAAAAGTGCTTTGTAATGAGATGCTTTGAGATTCTAGTCCAGGTGATGCTATTTATATAGTGACTATAAATCACTTAAATTATCAAAACTTCACTCTTTACTTCTATAAAATGGGGATAATAATACTATGCACCTAGTATATTATAAGAATTAATAAGATAATGTGTGCAAAATATATAGCACATGGCTCATAGTAAATGCTCAGTAAATGAGAGCTGTTATTATATAGGTTTTCTTGTCTGTTTTCCTCACTTAAATTCTAGGGTAGCAATTTCCCTTGTCATAAAATATGATTTGAAAACTATTTGCAATGACTGCATAAATTTCAGTATGTGAATATACCTTAATATAATCATTTCCCTATGCTTCCCAATTTTTTGCTGTCATAAAGAGCACCACAGTTAATGTCCTTTATGTTATCTTTGTGCATAGACAACAGATTCAAAATGAATTACTAATGGTACTTTATAAAGAGGCAGAAAAAAAAATAGCAATTCTTTACAGTCTACTAATGTACCAGGTTATATGCTAGGTTCTTCACAGCAGAATTCTCATTTAACTCTTTTACAACCCTATTGGGGTAAGTCTGGTACCTCCATTTTTCAGATGAAAAAGCTCTGAGGGGAGATAAGTAGTTTGCCCAAGGTCACAGAGATAGTGGTGGTAGAGATGGTATTTGAAGCCAGCCGTCTGATTTCAAAGCTTAAGCTTTTCCATTCTGGCATGCAGCTCATGCCTATCTTTTTAAGCTGGCGGAATGAATGGTTACCATTGTGCCTTTTACAAAATGTCACTTGGTGCCACGTAAAAGATAGGACACTTGGCTGGAACTCTTGGCTTACTCAGTATAGTACTTCTTGTGTGCATATGTTCTTATATGTTTTGGAATCAAGCCTCATTAAAATAAGGTGTAACTAAAGGAAATAAAACATGATGAAAGCAAACCTCAGGGAAGAAAACATTTATTTAGTCAGTAAGACAAAAGTCGTCTTTGTTTTAGTTGTATGGACTACACCAGAATTACTTATTTCCCTAAGAATCAGAGAGTTTTCTATAAATCAGTATAGGAATTGATCAATAATAACAACCAAAGTAAATTGATGCTGTCAAAAGAAATTGTAAGTTTCATTACTTGCATTTTAGGAGTTTGAAAGGAAAAACCTTTAGACTTAGCTATAAGGTGATAGATACATCAGGAAAGTGCTATAATAATTGCTATAGGTCTAAGTGTAGATATAGGGGAGACATAAAGTGTACTTGGAGAAACCTCTGGAGAATTACTTGGTGAATTGACAGGTTGTCTTTAAAAAATCAGCCATTCGGAACTTTTATCTTGACAGCTCTCAAATCTGACTTACAGCATGCCGTATGGCAGTCAATTTTGTAGGAAAAAAGCACGATTAATATGAAGATCAAAGTATAGGTATTACCACCTAACAGTTTCTCAGAACAAAGGAACAATTGAAGTTGTCTTTTAATAGGGTAATCCTGGTTTGTCGTTTTATAGATTTTAGTTCTTAGAAAAAACAAAACAAACAAAAAAACCCCCACCCTCATATATAGTATTTTATATCCAAGAGGTACTCTGTTGCACTTCTCACCAATTATTGCCAAGTCCAGAAAGCTATCTTTGGTTTTTGAGTTCTTGAATTTTTGTAGCCCTTGAGCTTACACATTCTTGCTTTTGAATTGTTCTAGTTTTCTTCAGTCATTTAAGTTCTTGCAAGAGGGAGAGAGTGTCACTCATAGCCCAATAACTATAAAGGCTTTGGATCTTGACAGAACCAACTTGGCCTGTTGAGGGTCTGTCCCTGATGGTAGTATTGCAAATGGGAAGGGTCCATCATGTTAAATTTGGGCTCTCTACACAACTAGTGAGTAGTTAAAACTGTGAGCAGAGAATTGAATATGAATCTGCAGATTGGACTTCAGATGTGGCTCCATCACTTAGTCTAATGCTGGGCAAAATGCTTTGCTGTCTCTGAGCCACAGCTTCCTGAGCTCTCACATGGAGGTCATGACTACTGCATAGTCAAAGGTCATATGGAGGATTAAATGTATTGCACAAACCACTCGGTTAACTCAAAAGTGCTTTTATGATTAGTTTCCCAGTTTTAATTAATGGCCACAGGTCATCCCTCCGGAGGAGAGAAGCTGATTACCATTTAAATTATTTTCAAATGAATAATGGGAATATTTGTAAAATATATGTAAAAATGCACCACTCCTCGGGCTAACCTCACCAGACCCTCCTAACTTGTTGCTTGTACTTTATCTGCTAATAATGGGAAAAGCCCTTTCTCTGCCCTGGAAACCCCTGGTGCCTAGCTTGAAGCCTCAAAGCTCACTCCGTGGTTATTCCTCTGATGAGGGAAGGCAGTGCTTGGCAGCAATAGGTGTTTCCTTTGAGTGCAGTCAAGACATGTACAAAAATAGGCATTATGTTGTTCCAGGATAGAAGCAAGCTTGTATAGTTGATGCATTATTGTAGGTTTCAATACAAAAGACCCAAAAAGACTATCAGATAGAAAAACATATTCCAACAAGATCACATCATAAAAAATTAAAGGAAACTCTTTGATTATTAAACTAATCATATTGCTGGAGGGAAGAAGGAAAGAGAACAAAAAATCAGGAATTTTGACACTGGGTAGTGTCCCTGCAAGCTTCATGGAAGTTTCCCTTGGTTTTCCCCCCAGATCTGGGGATGTTGGTGAGAGCTCAGAAACTACTTCTGAGCCTGACTGCAAACAGTAACTCCTCACCCTGGAGCTGCCGTCACTCCTTTTCCCTGAACTGCTGTGAGTCAACCTTCTTGCCTGTACTGCGTCCCAGGCAGTTACTTTCTCTCAGTCCTTTAGAGGGACAGAATTTGTTCATGGCCCACCTTAGCCTGGGCTATATACTGTAGGACCTTCATGAAGGTTTTCGTGCAATTGATGATTGAAATGGCTCTTTGATGGTCCCCAGAGATGGGAGTATTTGACCCGGTGCTGGGCATTTTAGACATGCCTCCGTGACTACTGAGCTCTAGGGAGCCAATGGAAGGCCCACGGATCCCCAGACTCTGTGAGGATGCTAGCTGGGAATGGCTAAACCTACTTGCTATACTTATTTTGAATCATTTTCTAAATGTTATTTCTCCTACACTGGAAACTATTGTGAACTTCCCTCATTTGCTCTAGTACCACATTTCATTCAGCTCATTTCTTCATCAACTATTTCTTCAGGGTCTACTCTATATGAGGCGCTGTGAAAGGAGTAAAGAGTAATCAGACATTGAAAAGGAGAGAACATTACATACCTTTGATAGAAAACAACATTATGCCTTCACAGTTGGGAGAAGGGAGACATTAAGTATGTAATGATTTTTTTTTTTTGCTGTACCTTTTACAATAAATTGGACCACATAAAAATCTATACCAATATTCATTTATATAGCAAATCCCATTATAATGAAAGTTCTTGTTTTCTGTGATTTGGGCAAGCATCATTAGAGCACACTTCTAATACAAAAGATGCTGAGCAGTCTCTTGGAGTGAGCTAAAATGGGATTTGACCTATATATCAAGCTTTTCATGGTTTTGATATTTTTCATTTCCACGTGTCAACAAATACCTGACTTGATATTAAAGCCAGTTAAATCAATTTTTCTTGCTGTAGTCAGGTACAGAAACATATATCCAAGAGCAAGATATCCCCAACAGCCATGTTTTGTTGAGTACATATACTTTGATCACAGACCTAGGTAACTACCTTCAGATGAATAGGATGAAAATATCAACATAGCTGTCATGAGAAAAAAAGGAGTGCCAGAGAATATAATCTTGTCCCTTGCCCCTCATTTAAGCAATCCCATAATTTATTTGTTCGCTTTGACTATAAGGAATGACAATATGGAAAAAAATCTCAATGGCGGTCGCTGTTCTCCAGGGAGTCAACTTGAGCCCTTCTCCCAACTCTCATCCAAACCAGAGCATGTGTGAACGTAGTAGGGGGTACCAGTGAACCCAGGCATCTCCTACTGTAGGAATCATTGTGAAGGAGAGTGGGGTAAAGCCTGTTCTTACTCTTTCTCCGAACTTTTAACAGCTGAAAGATTTCTGCAAGTTACCTGTTACTAACTCAGTGTTTCTAGAAACAAATGGCCTGAAGTATCAATCTATAAAGACCAACAAATTTATTTATTGTTACCAGAAAAGCCTAACTTCCCTATGTATTATGAATAGAAGAGTGATTATCATTCATTGGGCCCCACTGTGTGCTAAGCTCTTACTATCTCACCTCTCATAGGCAAAATGATGCTCCCAGGCATGTGTTGTCATTTCCGTTTTACGTGCAGCGTGGCCTGCTGAGCAACTCACTGAGGGCACCAAGCTAGAAAAGGCACAGGCTGGGATGTGAACCCGTTTTTCCAATCCTAAAGCCCTTTCACTTTTAAGTCAGGTAGTTTTCCGTAATATATCATGAGATTGAAAAACACAGTTTTTTCAAATTGTTAAAGTAACACATGCTAATTACAGGAAGTTTGGAAAGCAGAGAAAATTAAAAGAAGAAGGAAAAGGTCACCCATAATTGTTTGCTGCAGAGATAATCACTACTAAAATTTTAATTGTTTTTCTTTCCAGGTTTAAGAAAGCTATGATTTATATACCCAAGAGGGTATTGTACCTCAGAATTGTAATCTTTTAAGTTTAGGCATGTACTTCAATAATGTTGCCATTGCCTAAAACATTTTTGCAATCCCTTTCAGAGCTAATGTAGGAACTGCATTCCCTATAGATTCCCATATTCAGGGTGCTTCAATAAAGACATAGCAAATGCAATATATTCATTACCAGAATACCTATCAAAATAATATATATTTATATCTCGTACCATTTCATGCCTTTGAAAATTATATGCTGCAAATATTTAACCATCCTGTAAAGAATACCATCATTGCCCTCTCTAACATCCATAAACATCTTGTGCTGACTTCTATTGTGGTGGGAGATGGAATTTATCAAAAGGCTTTCTCCTGTGTCAAAGATTGATGGACATTTTGGGGTATGTTTAATAAAAGTCTTTATTAAACATTAAATCTATACATATTTAATATCTTATCTGACAACTCATGTTATTTATGTCATTGTCAACACAACAGTATTTGCCTTTTGTAGTTCATAAAGAAAATCAGAAAATTGTTTTTGTCAAAAGTTTGAAAAGCATATTTTAAAATCAATTTCTTTTTAATGGAAGTATTATACTCACTGAATTATTCTCCTCTCAGGAATTTCTGTGAAAGCAAATATATCTAAGTGTGATGAACTGATCTTTAAATAAAGTTAGTACATCTTATGTCGAAGTAAATGTTTTTCAAAGATGCAGGCATGTGTGCACTCACACACACATACATAAGAGAAAAGATTATTCTCAAAATGGCCAGTAGTATACTTTATTAAAGTTAAGAAAGTCAACCAGTTATGGGCCAGCTGAGTTCTCATCTCTGGATTATTGCATTAAACACTGTTACTTTTAGATTACAAACCTAACCCTCAACCCAAGCATCTCACTAGTTGTCTAGTTTCTGCCTTATTTTTCACAGACATTCTTATCTGTCCCATCATCTTAGCATGCAACCCCTCCCACAGACTGCTGGGCAGCTGGGACACCAGAACCCTGGACTTTGAATTGGTGCAGAATTCTTTGGAACCACTCCCAGGGCTCAGATGGGGTAGACAGGGCATTCACAGTTGTCCTCAGGGCTGTACTCTTCCCTGGTCTTCTGATGCCAAGATTTCTTGTGCTAACACTTCATCATGCTCATAGGACTAATTACAAAGTGAAGACTGAGTGTTCTGGTGATATGATGGGCATTGTTCACAGTACCTGGCATTGTGTTCAAAGTTTGTTAGGTAAATGAAGGGTTAAAATATATTCTCTCAAAATGGACTGTTGGGAGAAAGAGTTAGTCTGATTAAAAGAGCATCAGCATAGAATTGTAGATTAGAATCTCAGGGCTTAAGAGCCTCCATTAAGGTCAGTCTTCTCATTTAAAGATGAAACCCAGAAAGGTCAGCTAACTGGAAGGTGACCCAGAGAGCTAGTGCCAGAGCCCAGCACGGCATCCAGCGTCCTGACGTCCTGTCCCATCATCTCCAGTGCTCCCTCCTTGTCGTTCCTCCGTTGTTTCATGGCAGTTGATCTGACTGTGCAGGATCAGTGACCAGAGCATTTGAAACCCCACACAGTGCTTAAAAGAGCGGCAGACACACAGGAATTCTTAGGAACACTTGAAACCATTGTTGACTTAGTGAGTGGTTGGTTGGTTTACTTACGACCTTGGCAACTATCCCTTATGCCTAAGTGCTTACTAGCTAAATGGTGAGTTCCCTGGAGTTGCGTGATTACATATCAGAGGCTATCTCTTGGAGAAGGGAATAATTTTAAAACAACAATAATAACAATAGCTACACTCACTTGTAGTAAATTAGGCAGGAGACCATTGCGGTTTAGAGTCCAGACTCTGGTGCCATGTAGTCACAGGTAGAATCCTTGTCCCACCACTTGACTGTATACTTTTATGAGACGTGTGATTTACCTTTTGTTGTGTGTTTTTCTACATCTGCAAAATGCCAATGGTAGTAGTACCTACCTCAGAATATTGAAGAATTAGCCTATTTGAAACCGTAGAATAATGCCAGGCACTTTCTAAGCAAGTAACACGTGTTTACTATTACTGTTATTAAAATATCATTATCATGTGCTAAATTCATTGCACGAATTATATATTACCCAGTCTTTTCAATGACTCTGTGAGGAAAGTACTATTATCTTCCATTTTACAGTTGAGTAAAATGAGGCACAGAGGTATTAAGTCACAGGAAAGGACCAATCCCATGTCTTTCTGACTCCAGGTCCTGTGGTTGGGTGTGGGTGTGATGGAGATGGGTGGTGTGGCTCCTAAATGTGAGGTCTGACCTCCCAAATTTCCTTTGTCCTAGAGCACGCCAGGATCCAGGCTACTTTTAGGAGTATCTCCGTGGACTCCCAGGTAAGTTGAAACAGTCCTTCCCTTCTCCACGTCCTCCTCCTGTGCACATGGCCAGCTGTCCCTGCACCTGCAGCTGACTCCCAGAGGCCGGTCACAGCCTTAGTCAGCCTCGCGGGGTCTCAGCACTGGAGTTCTTGTGTAGAGGTGTATAGACTAAAGTCACTTGTAGCAGGGCATGGGGGAGGGGCAGTGGACTTGAGGCACTTCTGCCTCACCTATATGCCCCTTCTCCACCTACACTGATGTTTCTGTGGATTTTTTAGAGTAGCTTCATGCATGCAAAATACTTCCAAGTACCACCCCCACTTCACTGTGAAAAGTATTCTACCAATGTCCTTGTGCTGTAGAAAGGAGTTTTGGTTAAGAGTGGCGGCGGGCTCTGGAGCCAGGCTACCTGGCTCTCTCTCCTCTTAGTGATTGCCAGTTTTGCTGCTGCTACCGTTGTTGAAGAACTTGCTCCAGTGAACCTAGAAGTCTGACTTAAAATCGTCAGTGCTCACTCAGTGTTGAGTGGCAGTGGAAGGACATGGGTATTTGAGCGAGACAACCTGGCTTTGTATTCTGCTGCCTAATAATTGTGCAGTCACCTGCTTTCTCTAAGCCTCAGTTTCCAACTCGCTAAGATGGGGATAATTATACCTATCTTGCAAAGTTGTTGCGGTATTTCTATCTCATGTGTACAAAGTGAACTAGTATACAAGATTGACTTTCAATTACATGGTTATTATTGTTATCAATTATTGGCATTTGAATGGGTTCATCAAAAGTATTTTCTGGACAGGAAGCATGTTGTTATTTTTGGTTCATCCTATTTTCCCTAAAATATTTTTATTTTTTTCCCCAACAGTCTTGCTTGTTGAAATTAATTTGCTTAGTAAGCCATATAGTCATTGTGAGAAGATCATCTGTGCTTCCGACCCTGTCAAATGATTCTAAATTACAAATTGAGGTAGCCCAAATTAATGAAGTCTTATTGCACTTTAATATTTCCATGAATGTTTAATCTAAACTTGATTCTTTTTTCATAATTCTGAAATATTCGTAGTAAAACTAACTTTTTGAAAAGAGCTATTAATGTTGGAGGGAATTGGTTGTTTTCGGTGAATGGAATATTTTATTGCCTCATATCTGAACTCTGAATCACCACGAAAACACTTTATTGTTGGACAAAGAGAATTATTATAAAAACTACTGGTCGACGGTCCACCATATGTGTGTGTGTGTGTGCGTGCGTGTGTGTGTGTGTGTGTGTGTGTGTATGCACACACACAGATACACACACAGAGATTCATACACTGCTTAGTTTTTCTTTTTGTTAGGCAACTGAAGGGTTACTATGTACATTCTGGCTGTCTTCTCCCCATCAGACACACAAGGGCACAATCAATTCCTGTTTTTCTTGGAACGTACCAAATAATCAGAAACTGATTATTCTGCTGGAAGGCAACAAACAGCTTGATGGAAAGATGTACCAATTGAAAACAATTCTGATCATATTTTTGTTGGGGGAATGAGATGCCTCCAGCTGTCTGTCACTAATCATATTAGAGGTGAACAGCAGAAATGTTTTGGCCTGCAAAAGATTACTCTAATCGCATGTTGGAACACGACTTCTACTGGCTGCTTATCCCAGAACAATGACATTGGACGTCCATTCTGTAACTCGTCTTGCCAATTGGTAGTAGTCTCAAACATATGTCACATGAGCACACTTAAGGAATTTTCTAATTACAGTTCAAAGGCTTTTCTTTTATCGTTTTATGCTCACTGTGCAGACATCAGTGATTGAAATGATTTCTCCCTCAGCATAATCCTAATGCCAGCAGTTACAAAAGAGTAAGGAGATGGCAATTGAAACTCCCAATAACTGAAGAGGTGTCCGAATTCAATTAGAAGAGGCCTCTCCCATGTGGACGCATAAGCTATATAAGTCCATTTTAATCATGAGCTGTGGTGCTTATCTGGTCATGTTTATTTTGGATGCAAGTGTCAAAGCTGGATTTAGACCAAAACTCCAGATCTTCAAGCCCTAATGACTAATTTGGGTATCTGTTGAATCCCTTAATTCATTTCTTAATTAGTTCCCTCAGAATTAGAGCTGCTTGGTTACAATCATTTTCACAAAATTTTCATAAACGAAACAAATGTACATAGATTTTTTTTCTTCCTATGGCCTTATAGAACTATTCTTGTTATTTTCAAAGTAATAATAACAATGGCAACAAAACTAACTGGTTGCCAGCCAGTAGAGTAGAGTATGAACTGAGACACCAGAGAGCCTAGTTCTGATTCCCAGCTCAACTACTTACAGTCTTGGGACCTTAGTCAAGTTACTTCCCCTCTCTGTGTCTCAGTTTCTTCTTGAAAATGGAAAGAATAATAGTACCTACTTCACAGGGTTGTTCTGAGGATTAAAACAACATTGTATGCATGAACTAATATGCAGAAAACACCATAATAAATGTTAGTTATTAAGTATTATCAATAAGACAATGGGAGACCATTGAATGGGTTTTGCTGGTGCCACAACATTGTCATCTAAGTATGTCCATTTATGAAATCCCTTTGCAGATCACTCAGGACAATAATGAAACATTAGAGACTGTGAAGCTAGAATTAATCTTTATTATTTGTATTTGCACTCCTGAGTTTGGCTACAGGATTAACACTTTTGGCTTCTCATGATTGATCAATATGAGTGTTAACTTGAAATGTTGCTGTGAAATTGCTTTAAATTTTGAATGAACATTTTGATCTCTTAGTACACACAATACTGGTCCTCATTAAAAGGAAAAATGTCCCTACAATATGTAAAAATATGTATGTGTGTGAGGGGAGGAGATTAGGGGCACTTGGCTTCAATAAATTCATTGGAAATCTTCAAAGTATTTTTAACAGTCAAATGTATCTAATATTATGGTTCAAATTTAATGAATATGTTAAGGAGTGAAAATCTAGGGAAAGCTAAATCTAGTAATTTAATGAGCTTATGGCTAATAAGAATTAATTAATATTAAAATTGATTGCCAAAAGGTAAACTAGAATGACCTTTGCTAGGTTTTCTTTTAAACTAAGTTAGGTAGGACCCAGCAGTTCCACTTACCCGCATATGTGTGCATGTGTATTTGTGCATTTTAGAGAAAAAAACATGTATACTCACGTGCATCCACAGACAGGTGTAAAATGTTCTTAGCAGCATTGTTTGTATTTGTCTCACATTAGAAACATCCAAAATATGTATCAATCAGAAGTAGAATGGCTGAATAAATTGGGGTGTAATCATAAGGTGGAATACTATACAACAATGAGAAAAGATAAACACAGTAACACAGATGTATCTTAGAGATAGTGTTGAAGAAGATACAAAGAGTGCATAATAATTTATTCTATTTATATAAAGTGTGAAAACATTCAAAACTAACCTCTGTTTCTAAGGGGTATATGCGTAGTGGCTAAAACTGTAAAGAAAAGCAAAGAATTTATGAGTGGAAGAGTTAGGGCATGTTTACCTCTTACCGGAGGGCACGTGTGCTGGGGAAGAGAAACGACCCGCAGGGCTGCTGGGGGTGCAGGGAGTCTTCAGTTTCTTCACTGGGCTTGTAGTTACATGGGTAATGTACAGCATATTACATCAAACGTTAACGTTTTATGCGCTTTTCTGGTTGTGACCTATAATTTTAAAAGATTTTTTAAAAAGCACCATCACCATCTTTTTGACCTGGGTTGATTTGTTTTTGTCCTGCATAGTTTTGGGCCTCGAGATTCCTGTGGTTGTTAAGTGGCTCTAGAAGTGAGCTGCTACCTTGCTGCATGGCCAAGTGGCCTCCAAAATGGCTGTGCACCCCAGAGAGCTCTTCTCAAGAGTATAGATAGCAGGAGGCTGGGGAGGGGGAATTGATTAGAAGTAGTATTTACATTCATTTTATTGTCATGAAACATTATGATACTGACGGTAACTGTATTGACACTGGCATCATCCCTTGGTCCATGTGTCAGGTGGTCGTATATTACCTAGAGGAGGGGTGTGCAACCCTCTGGCTTCCCTGGGCCACATTGGAAGAATTGTCTTGGGCCACGCATAAAATACACTAACAGTAACAACAGCTGATGAGCTAAAAAAAAGATCCGTGTGTAATTGTTGTAATGTGTTAAGAAAGTTTACAAATTTGTGTTGGGCTGGCCGTATTCTAAGCTGTCCTGGGCTATGGGTGTGACACGCTTAATAGAGGGAGAGAGGCTAGGCCTCCCCTTCATGGTGACTTCCCTACTGATTCTTTGGCTTTGATTATTTTGTGAACTATATCATGCCCGGTTAACTGGATTTACAAATTCTATATTTTAGTTTTAACAAACCCTCACAAACTAACAGATACTTAAAAAGATTCTGCAAAGAATGCCCATAAATTGAAAATAATTTTAATATTACAATCAACAAGAAAATGGCAAAGTTTGTCTACCACATTATGAGATAATTCAAGTGACCATTAAATCAGATCTGGCAAGAAGCTGGCCACCAAATTCTGAATTATCTGGAAGACATATGGATTTATATCCACTGTGATTAATTAATCATGAACCTCGTCGTGTATGTATTTGCTTTGAGATAACCATAACATCATTTCTTTTATTCTTCTTTTCTATTTTGTTCACATTTTATAAGGCATATAACATGTTAATATAATAACATACATATACAAGTTATATACAACCAACCAAACATATTTGAAGATAAAGACTCAAAACATGGACAATGAAAACATCTTGGACACTACTGCCACGTAGTTCAAAGGCTACTCCCTGCTAATAGTGGTAATGTGTAGAAGATGGCAAACTCGCTATTCTTATTTATTGGCAAATGTCAACTCTAAGGCAGTAACATATATTTTACTGTATTAAAACTTTTCCCAGCCACTAGGTTGGAACTGTGGAGTGAGAGAGAACAAAAAGATAGATGTCTATATGGGTCTGGCAGAAGTAACAACCTTTTTAAAGTAGTTATGTTAATGTATTACAGTTATGATATTGTTATATTACAGAGTTACATGCTTATGATTTTGGTATAGATTACCAGCTCATAAAAAGGAGGCATTATTTGTGCCAGACCCTGTATATTTGAATAGCTCTGTTTTTCTGTTTTGTTTATATTCTCTGTAAGATTTTCTTTAACTAAGGATTTTGTATGTTAAAAAAAGAAGTAGAATACCATCAGATAGGATTTGCGAAGTTGGGAGTGATAGAAAGTACTAGATGGCACATGCCTCCTGCCTTGTAGTGGGATGGGCTCTTGACCAGCAGTCAGTAGACCTGGGCACTAAGCCTGGGTATACCACGTGCCAGTAGCCAGGCCACAGCACATAAGCCAAACCTCTGAGCTGCCACTGCCTTTTCTTTGTCATAAGAATGATAGTAGCCATACTTCCCCAGCCCTTACGTGGATCACATTTGAGAGTATCTGTAAAGTGCTGGGTTTCCTACAAACGTAAGGAATTACAATCATGTCCCTTATACTTCTCCTTTAATAAAAGGTAACTTGTATTTTTGGAGTGCTAATGTGCTTAACCTACAGGGTCCTTTAATGGGCTAGCTTAAACCAAAGATGAATCATGTTTAACTTCTTTATGGGAAGCATCCTGGGGTGTCTCACAGAATTGAAGGGAGGGCCCCAACCAGGTAGCTCTGGCAGTTACACCTTAGGGGTTTGTGGCCCTCTTTAAGGTGCCATTGTTAGCGTGATCGAGCCCTGATAACTTCCACCCTCAGGGGTTCACAGTGCCAAGTTTGAGGTCCCTAGAAGGGAGAAGAATTCATCCAACTTGGGTTGATTGACCACCTTTTGACCAGTCAACCTGAAGTGAGGGGACAAGGTCACAGTATAAACAAGATTCCTGGGAGCTCAAGCCGCGCATATCTAGGCCATCTCGGAAAATCAGGGATCCCTGTAGTCCTCTCTCTACAACTGATATTAATGTTTCAGTAACTGATAATGACTCAATTTCTTTTAAGTAGTTTTCATCAAAATAATGAAAGATATAAATTAGAAAGTATAATATATATGTTTCCTTTAATAAATGTCAACACACCTAATTGCCTGGGTTTCTTCTCAAGTTCTTTATTAGCTGGACACTAGACTTGAAATCACTTTCAGTAGATGCTGAAAATTCTTTCTAGGTCCCAAGGACATCCTTCCAGTTAGGCTGTTTCTCTGAAATTTGACTCTACTTCTCCCTTTAGCTGCTATTTTACCTCGTGCTAAAAAGAAGGCATTCGATCAATTTTAGCAGCCCTTACGCTGATGGTCTTTGCACTGACAAACTGACTTGCCCTAAAAATTTATGCCAGGGTGGAAAGATGGTGAGACAGGTGCATAGAGTCTACTAAATACCACAGGCACCATCCACTACTAAGGGCCTTAATTTTGTTTCTCTCGTGAGTCTGTTAAAGTGTATTTGAATATGTCGCAGCCATTCCTAAAAAGACATACAAAGATGTTCCTCATACCACATGTGTAGCATTTGTTCAACCAGGACTCAAGCAATTAACTTGTAATATTTTAAGAATTAAAATGATGAAAATGTTTATATGCTAGAAAAAAAAAATCAATGATTATCTTCCAAAACAAGTTAAAAACATTGCTTTCAAATGTTGCTCTGAAAAGTCCTAGGTAGAATATTGTCTCCCTTGGATTTTTCCCTGTAAAGTTATAAAAAAAAGTGCCAAAGTTTTTGTTTTTCAAGCATGTATACATCTGAAATCAACAAATTTTATATTGTTAATACACAGCGAGATTTTTTTTCTGTAAAAGGAAAATTTCTTCGTTAGAGAAAGCGTACCACTTGAAGAAAGAGATGTGGTAAATAGCAACCATTATTTTACTTAGCTTCCATTTTCAAAAGTGCTGAGTTATACCATAATCTATAGTTTATAACAAACTCTATATATGTTACCAACCCGGTGCCTCAGTCTGGTTACAAGGATGATTCATTATTATTCGTCAGATTTTAAGTGCTGACCCCTGAAATGTTAAACTTGCATTGGCAGCTGTTGTCCAAAGGTTTGCAGATGTCCTGACTAATGCTTTGAAAGACCAGCATTAGCAATAAATCACAGAATACATAATTTTTCAATAAAGTAATGGAAAGGGTTTTGCATCCTGGGTCCTCTAAGCTTTGGAATTTGAAAGTTACTTACATGGGAAATTAAAGTAAAGGGGCAAAACGTTCTCAGGCTTTAACCCTTGAACTTTGGGCCAGCCATAGTCAATAGCAAAAGCATCTTGGTAGCTTTGTTCTCCTAACCCTAAGATCTCTTGGCTCTGGGAACTGACAAAGTGCCAAGTATAGGCCTAATTGTGTTCCCTGTTACTGAGAAAATCTCAAAGGAATTTTCCTTTTCTTTCAAAGAGGTACCTTGAGCATTAATGTTTTCTGCAATAGAAATATTGTTTATAAGACTTTTGCAAAGCTTTCTGAAAAGAGAGCTTGAAGAGGACTCTGGCAGCCAATTAAGAGGTATGTGTCTCTTATCCAGAGCAACAAAGTGTTAGGGAGATGAAATCAAAGAAGTAGAAGAGACGTGGCTTTGCTCTCTATGAGCTTGTTCTCTGATTAATGAGCTGATGTCCTCTTTTCTTCTTTCTCTATGGTCTGCTCAAAGATTCAGCAAGATAGTACATGATGTATCCATGATATATTCAGCTAGCACCATGACTCTTGACTTTGTGAATGTATGTTCTGTTCACCAGTATATCCCCCATCGTGTGCTGTGCCCACTGCATAGTACAGAAGTGTCTGTTAAATAAAGGACTATATCCAAATAGGTCTTTCTGTGACCTATATATTGGTGGATTCTATATTGGACCAGATAATACTCTGGGTCATACTAACTCTGATCAAGGAAATCAGTACTCAACTTTAATAGATTGGGATCTCCCAATACGTAGCGTATTATTCTGGCGGAGGAGCCAGAGACTGAGGAAACAAGTAACCAAGTGTATAAACAGAGTAAATACAGCTACTGCTAAGAGCTACAAAAGACCTACACAGGGTGAGTGCTGTGATGGGATACGAGATTGGAGAAACCAAAGCCTAGAAGAATGTGAAAACACGGTGTAGAAGGAATTGCTAGAATCTTCTAGAAGGCTTAGTTTACATCACTTGGTGCCTAGAGCCAAGGCCAAGAGTGAGCCCTCTGCTTCATGTCCCTTCTCCACAAGCTGCAACTTCTCTCCCAAAGCCACGCAGCTGTCTCCCTGATGTACGCTGTCAGTCACAGAGGACACCAGATGACCAAAAGATCAGCACAAATTTATTGTCAAAGCTGAAAGAACGAAAAAACCTCGAAGACAATGCTCTGGCGACAGTGGGTCAGAAGTGTTATCTTTGCATTTCAAGGACAGAACATTTAATAAAGATTTGGGTACAAAGTGCACATCACCCTCCAGGCACGCTGAACTATGTCAGCTGGAAAAGTGTTCCTTAGAGTTTTACAATTTCCCCTTTTTTCCTAAATTAAAAAATGCTAATGTGCACTACTAACTCTCAACAACACATGATATTATTGTATATAGGGCAAAGAGTAAATAAGACACTTGCCTAATGATATAACAGTTCATTTGAACTCAGCAAGCTGGAAGTAATTTTAGCTTGTTTTCTTTTTTCCATGCTTCTTTATGGAAATAGGCCACAGTCATTTTTATTTCACCATTCTTCATAACCTTATAGCATGCTTCCTGTTTATGCTGTTAAGAGCTGTTTTTAAAGACCCTCAAGGGATATCCTTTAATACATTCTTTTTAAAATAATTATTCATCTATAGCACACTCTTAGAAAGTCTGAGAGTTTGGAAATACAGAAACTTCTTAATGAGAGATGCTTAATGGCCTATGCAGAGTTTTGCAATGTTTACATCTACTTCAGTTAATGTAAATTATATTTAATTAGCCATTCTGAAAAAGTAGTAGATATTTTAGAATAGATTCAGAACCTAAAACCCACCATTTGGCATTTATGTATAGTATTTACAGATAAAATACTATGAGTAGTATTTATAGATTTCAAAAAATGATTGCAGTAACAAAATCAATTCTTAGGACATTTATAATAATATGAAGAATGTGTCTTATTGAGGCATGAAAAATAGTTATGTGGGACAAGATCATTTTTATAAAACATTCTTAATAAACTTTAAAGTACCATACAAAGGTAATCATGGTATTGTTATTTTTACATTTGTAACACGCAGAACTTCTGGGCTGAATAACGAGGCCCGTAACTAAGTTTTACTGCTGAGAATGTTCCTATTTCAAATGAGATTTCCTTTTGCACACTCCCCGAGTTCCTTATTTGGCTTCCTTCACACTGCGCTGAGGTTCGCGCTCCCCAGGCCACCTCTGCGCCACTGGAAGCGCTTCTCCTGATGCTTTAGGAGGTTTAAGTTCTAGGAAGGAGCCGCAGCCCCCATCACACGTGCACAGGGAAGGTGGCGGCCAGGAGCCCCCTCCCGCACACTGAGTGACTGAGAAGTCACTCGTTTCTAGTTTTAGATGGCCTCTGTGGTGGCCCTCCGACAGGCCGACTTCTCCACAACTTCTCGGCCATGATACTCTCTTGACTCTGCTTGGCACTCTCTTTCCGCTTCGGTGTCCTCTGCAGGCCGGTCCTTAGTTCCTAGTTACTTCGGTTGTTTTCCATAGTTACTCGTGCATTGGTTGTTTTTCCTTCCGCCAACCCCCATGGTTTAGTTGGTCTCTGTGTTCCTTCCTCCCCTCCCAACACCACAACCTCTGCCTTTCAGCCTCTTCTTTATTTCTCCCGAAGTCAACAAAACAAACAACAAACCAACCCTAGAAATTAAAAACGCGTCCTGAAACTACTCCTCCGCCAGCCTCCCACTGCCGTTTTTCCTGGGTGGAAGCGCCCTCACCCACAGCACTTCTGGGTCGCTGCCGGCTTTGTTCTCTTCGTGGGAAGCTCGTGTGGAGCGGGTGCAGCAGGGGGCCGAGGGTTGGGGGGCGGCCCAGCCCTTCCTCCTAAGTGCTGGCCCAGAGAAGTGCCTCATTATGCACATCAAGGACCAGCCATGGGAAGCAGACTCCCCGAGAGTCACCATGGGCTACACAAATATTACTTCCATTCAGCCTGACCTTTCATTGTGCTCTAAAATGACTGAAAATTCTTAAGTCATATACGGTATTTTTCTGGAAGCAAAAATAAATGGGGTTCTTTTAAGAAGCCACACTTGAACTTTTGCCCTGTTCTTCCTTTTTGAGTCATTATATCCAGTTCAGGGTTTCTTTTTTTGCGTGTATTTTCCTTTTGTGAGAAATAGCTAATTTCTCTGCTGATAAAATGATGAATCATAGAAGCAATGTCATTGCTAAAGATAAGGACACCTCCTAAGATCTTAAAGCACTTGGCTCTGGGAATTGAGTCTTGCAGACATTTCTTAAATGTTTACCGTGTGCCAGGCACCAGCTGACTAACTTTAATTCTGTAACTGCTTTAATGTAGGAACACCCCTAATCCTCACAACAACCCTGTGAGGTTGGTAAGATTGTCATTTGCCCATGGGTTATGATGTAGACACTTAGGCATAGTGAAGGAAAGTAACTTGCCCAAGGTTACCACATTCACAGTGGTCAGGGCCTGGTCTTGAACTTGGGTGATCTGCTTTAGTGCCCACGTTCCTAACCACTGAACAAGCTACCTTAGTGACCGAGTGCGTCATGTAACCTCTGGGAGCCTAAGCTTTCTCATCTCTGAAGTGGGAATGCTAACACCTACCCTAGTAAATTGTGGTGAGAATCCAATAAAATAATTATTTCAAAAGGCTCCATAGATTGTGACATGCTAAAACATCAAGTTTAAGTTTAATGTGGGGTCTAAGTCCATGTTTCAGCATGTGACCCTGAAACAAATCCTATTGGGCAAGGTTTAGGCCAGTGGAAGAGAGGTGGAAATCGAGTCCAAAGATGAAGATTTAGAAAGTCCACGGACAAAAGAGACCCATGCTTCCAAACATGGGATAGGAGACCAGAGCCGGACCCCAGAGTGGTGAGATAGGTGGTGCCGGAAGAGGAGGCGGACCTGGGCGGAAAAGGGAAGGGGAGACAGAGGACAAGCCATTGGCAGATGGAAGCTTCCTTCCTCCCTCGGAAGCTGGGCCTGCTTTCCCTGCTCCCCAGCTCACACACGCTCTCACAAGTCAGTGTCAGGGATCTGAATTCTCACAGTCCCTTGGGGGATGTGACTAGCCTGAAGGCCTGACTTTTTGTGATTCTTTGGTGCTTTTATGTATCTTAGAAATTGAGTTCTTCCTGGGTTGGGGTTTTTTGTTGTTTGTTTTGTTTTTTGTTTTGTGTTATGAGACTGGTGTTTCATACCCAGGGTCATTCCGTTTGGGGGTGGGGGGTGTCTTCCAGGCAGGATTTACAATCATAATGAGCTATTTTTTTCCTCTTTTCTGGATAAGAGCAATATCCTTGCCATTCAGTCTCCAAATACAGCAAGCAGTCATGATAGAAGAATATCCTTAAGTTAGGAAAGAAGTTGGCAGCCTCAATGATATGAAAGTGTCCAATTTAGAAAACACATTTAGAAAGAAAGTTTCCTGTAAATCCCTTTTTAAATAAGATGGAATAAAAATGAATAAATAAAATACTTAAAATGAGTGGTTTGACAACACATTCTACTTTCTCTCCTTCGTCTTGCAGGTACTTGTTGATTTTGCCTGAACTTCAGATGCTGTTTCTACCATTTCATTAAAATGTCAAACTGCAAACTTGTTCTGACATCTAATTGGGAGCATAATTTGGATGATAGGTTTTCGAGCCGATGCATGTAATCAGAGCACTACAAGAATGTTGCCAGGGACTAACCATCTAGAATCTCTTTAAGAATATTGTTAGCTGTATAAAAAGACTACTTAACACAGGGAAAAGCAAAAGAGCACCAAATCCCTCCAAAAAAGAGTCAAAATGGAATATATAAGCCAGTTATGGCTGGAGGTGTATAGGGAACTTCTAGTATAAGATCATTTAATTGATTAAGGTGTATATAGTTAATATTCATCAGAATTATAGACATAAGCACATCTATCACACTTGACCAACCCAACTGTGCCTATACAATTTCTCTTCATGCAGTACTGAGCTGAGCCATATACACTTGCTATGCATGCAACTCAAACAAATTAAACTACATGATTTCCTTTGTAGGGGGTAGTTTGGTAATAAGAGGTTTTTAAATCCTTTAAAATGAGTTTATTATTTTTATCACAGAAATTTTATTTCTAGGAATTTATGCTAAGGCAGAAGTAATGCCCGGACTTGAGTTAATGATTTTATTACAAAATCATAACCATACATGCTTATGGTTACACAAATAATCCCCCTTACTTTATGAGCTGGTAATCAATACCAAATCTTTTATTACAAAATCATATACATGTATGGTTATGGTTTTGTAATAAAATCATAACTCAAGTCCAATGTTACTTCTGCCAGACCCTGTATATTAAATGATAAAATCATGTTATAAAAAAACGAAATACGCACAGTATGCTTGTATTGTTGTTACTATATGGATGTATTCTTTGAAAGTGACCTGGAAATATATATAAGGGCTTTTGAAGTCATTCTCTAGGTGGTACAATAATGGGTATTTAAAATGTTCTTCTATTTTGTTTCTGTCTTTAATTTTCTTACTCTAAACACATACTACTTTTATAATAACAAAGAACTAAACAAGTTAATTTTTATTTGAAGAAAAGAAACGTAAGGCAGACCATATGAAAAGGACTGACTCTGGATCACTGGAGACCCCCGTGATGCAGATTTTCAACTGAATATATTGGTAAACATTTGAGCTGATGTGCCATGATTTGAGAACAGTAATTGCTCTTTCATACCTGATTCAGCAGACATTATTAGCTTTCTTCCTCATCTCTGCGAAATGAAGGAACCCAACTTGTTAGACCATCTCTGGGGTTTCTACTCCCAAATCCCAGGGCCACACTTTACCTAGAGAAACTGCTAAGTCAGGGACATCCTGCATGTCTCATTTTTGTAAGCTGCCACATGATGAAAGTATATTATTAATAAGAACTCATTATTGGTAGTACACTCAAACTAACCAGTCTGCAAGATCATCCTTGATTTTATCCTGTGCTCCTTTGAAGAGGGACCTTCACATGATCTAGTTTTTCCATCATTTTTTGATTACCCTAGTTTTGAACTTTTGGGAACTTACAGTGAGGGCCACATGGCTTAGAGCTGCTCAGTGTTTCGGGGAGCTTCAGCAGTATAGGTAGAAAGTAGTGGAAATAGACAGTGGCAAAGAATTCACTTCCATTAGCAAGTATAGACCCAGTCAGCTGTTAAACCCTGATAACCTCTCAACCTCTTTCTTTTAGGTACCAGGAAGCCTTCATCCACCCACCCTGCACCCCGGTTTAGTTCAGTAAGGTGAAATATATATTTTTCCTCATGAATCAGTCTTGGCAGATGTCATGGTATTACAATCGGTTTCTCCTACCTCTCAGAAAAGAATTCACAGTAAACATGGAGGTAAATTACATCCAGTAGACCAACTTCTTAATTCCGTAACTTCTGAATGGAAGTTAGTAGAAAGAGTATTATGCCACGAGTTAGGATCAAAACCCATTATTTTGATCCTGGCTCTGCCATGAATGTGGTGTAGAACATTAGAGAAGTAACCCAGACTTTTAGTTCCAAGTTTTCCTCTTCTGTAAAGTGAGAGGGTTGAATTCAGTGATTTTCAAGCTTCCTTCCGGCTCTGAAATTGTATGAACATTATCTACAAAGGCCATTTATTGTTGCTGACATAACTCAAGGCTGACGGCAGAGGGTCTATTAACAATCCAGCCCTGTGACTCCCCTGCCTCTTATCTCTCTTGGTCCAATAAACCATTGTTTTCTTGTTTATCTTTCTTTTCTTATGCCACACTAAATAATTTCAGAGAGAATCTCATTGTGGCATTCTCTATATCCTCTAATGCATGATGTGTCTTTGTGACTAGGGAAAAAATTCTTAAAAGTAGCTACTTCCATTTTTCTTCAGTTTTAAAAGCTATCCCCTGAGAACTAAATGTCAGCACAAAGATCCTGCATTTGTAATCATTTCTAACCTAAGCTATAGAAGTCTAAGGCATAATTCAAAGCAAAAAAAAAAATCTGCCTTGAGATAGTGGACTCATAAGTATGTAGTATGATTTATTTCTGTAATTTACGAAGAAATTAAAATACTAAAAATTTTAGCAATATTGTTTTCTCTGTCTACATTGAATATGTAAAATTGAGTTGCTGCACTGGCATGCCGATCCTGCATTTGTAATTATAAATACCATATTTCAAAATTGAGTAATAATTTCAAATGAATTTGCTATAAAAGAAAAATTAGATCCCGTTAATGAAAGGTTTTACAAATCAAATACTTGTGTGTTTTAGCTTTATCTCAAGTTTATAGACTCTGAAATATATAATACTTCTTTTACATACATACGGAGGATATCTGTCTTTCTGTTTCTGCATAGAACACCTAACCCAAACAGACTACAAAGAGACTACTAATTGCTCACCCGAATATCCATTCTTTCCTTCTTCCTCAGCAACACACCTCTTTTGTTAAAGGAGGCTATGTGCCCGGCCAAAAGGCTGCATTTCCCAGCCACCCTTGCAGTTATGGGTGGCCAATGGAGAAAGCATGAGATGAGTCTTTCAGGAAACCTGTTCAGTGGGAGTTGACTGGGCTATGAATTTCCTGACTCTGCTTCCTCTATGCTCCTTTTCGTTGGCTCCTTTATGAGCTCCACATTTTCCAAGATGGCTGGGGCAGCCCAGCCTTAGTCCCAACCTCCTCCTCAGTCAAGCCAGCAAAGAGAAAGTCCAATTGCCTAAAGCTCAAACCGAACCCCAGGTTTGCTTCCTCTTGTCCCGATTGCCTGTTTAGAACTGTATCACATGGAATGATGTGCTGATGGGCTCATCCTGAGTCACATACCCCACCCCCAGACCTATTCTGGAGGAAGCTTCCTGCTTCCTCCAAAACAAAATAAGCTTTCATGGCCAGGACAAATGGGAGTGGACAGATACGGGATGACGAAAGCACAAATACCCACCCCACCAAGTTTGCCAGTGTCTTCTCAGAGTTATTATCGTCACTTATAGTCACTAGGAATGAGGTAAGTGATCATTTCGTTTGCAAACTTACACTGAACAATGATTTGGTCATTGTATTCTTTTATGGCAAGTGAAATTGCAATCTCAAGACCACACCCTTAATCTAGATTAGATGTCAAAATACGTATCTTTTAGTTTTCCAAATTAATGTCTTGTAGTAAGTTATATAACTTCCCTTTCACATTACGACCCTACGGATGGCTCTCCAAAAAGACAGAATAAAAATTTGCCAACAATTTTTTTAAACTCCAAACAATTGTATCTTCCAATATAGCTTGTTGATGCAGCAGAGGACATTGTTTCCGAACAATGAGTTGTACAACAAGTTAGAGCTAAATGAAATTTAAAACGACTTACAATAAACCCTGCAAAAGTGGTACTTTAAAATAGTAATGTCAGCAAGCTGCCTATTATGTAACCATAATACCAAGTGCTCTGAGTTTAAATGAAGGAGCTACAGGGCAATGACAAAAAATATTGTGGTCTTCAGTTTTGTATGAGTGACCACAGGGAAGTGATTTTGAAGTGATTTACTGTAGTAGCATGTTGGGATATGGTATGCAACAAGACAGATGATTATGGCCACAGTTCTGAAAATGTTCAGATGGCTTTCAATTAGCTTTAGGCAAGGCTTCTTCTTGCAAGAGCCAGTATTGATTTTTCAGATTGCCTCCCAGCTTTCTAGCAGAAAGGCCAGTCATGTCAATCCTTGAAGCCACAGGCGGTGTCATTGGAGGGTGGACTGCAGCAGGCTTTCTTGCTGTGGCTAGGGGACTGGCTCCATGGACTGAAGACAGTAGGAATGAGAGTGTAGGCTCTGCAGTTAGAGCAAGACCTAGGGCCACTGGCCCCTCCATGTGTACCAGCAGATCATTTAAGTTCCTGGAGCCTCAATTTCCTCACTGTAAAATGGGGAGAATCTATTGAGAAAAGGCATGTAAAATTTCTACCTCAGTGCCTTGGATATAGCCTAAGTTCAGTAAATGTTAACTATCATTCTGTTTTCAGAGTTGACCTTGAAAAGAAGGAGGAGTGTCGAGTTTTTCTCTCTTTTTTTCCTCCCTGAGTTTCATTAAGAAAAAAAGAAAGTATGAAAGTGAAGAGGTTGCGTTTGGGTTGGCTCCACGTGACAGTGCTTTTCCTTTGTTCTGTGGAAAAGTGAAGAGCTGGTAGTGGTAGATTGTAGGTGGCTCAGGGTCTTATCCTGTACTTGGGGTGCAAGTTGGTTGCAAATAGCCTTTGTGGGAGGATGGTGTCATTGCATCACATCTAAGAATGGCAGCTACCTGCTGTGGGAGTAGGAAGGACCCCAAGAAGTAAGGAAAGCCTCAGGCTGCAGATGGCACCATGTCAAAGACCCATGACTTTCTGTCTGTCCTTTTAGACCTGCTGGCAAGAGTGAGCATCTCGTATAGCAGGACCCTAGGACCATAACCTTCATTTTACGAATGATGGCACAGAAGCTTAGGAACGAAAAGTAATTCAAAGACCACAGGAAGAGTCAATAACACAAGCAGGACCTAAACCCCAAGTTCCTGATGCCCAGATAATGACTGCAGCCACTAGACTCAACTGGTTATCCTCAAAACCCCTCCTCAAGTTTCCTATTAATTGCCAGTCTTATCTAACCACTGACAGACAGGAATTCATTCCTTTCAGCAAATCAAACTAACCCCCACCCCAAATATCAACATCTATACGTTTTCCTATTGTGGTCACTCAATTTCCCTTGAACAGAATCCACGTTTCCTGCCTGGGCGGTCTAAAGTAGCCGCCAGCTAAGCTGTTGAATGGGAGCAGGGCTGGAGGCCTCACTGTCAGTGTTAGGACTTTCTCTCGAAGCCCCTTGTTTTTAGCCAGCACCCCAGACTGCCCTCCTTAATGCCTGAAGTCTCCGGCTTCTTGGGTTCAAGTCTTCTAGAGAATAATCCACCCGTGTCCCACAGGGCTGAGGAGGCGTGCTTGCCTAGCTCCTCTGAGTGGGGTGGATCTGTCACCCTCCAGATCTTCCTGGGGCTCTCTGGGGGCCAGAGTCCTTTGGACTCTTGTCCTTGGGCCCTTAAGTCTCAGTTGCCTCTGCTGCATCTCGTCAGTCACCCACTCCTCTGTTTTGGTTTTCAGAATTGTTGTGTCTTATCTCAACCATTTTTGTCTCCTCTCGCAGTTGTTGTCCTTCTGCACTTCCGCCTCTTTATTTCTTTCTCACCAAACTAGTGGGGTTTGGAAGAAAACAGAAATTAACGTATCTGTTAACCACTGTCATTTGCCCCAGAATGATACTAGTTTTTGTTTTTGTTTTTGTTTTCTTTTTTTTCTTTTGAGTTGAGGGCCTTGGCCTTCAGTAGTACAGAGAATGGGTTAAGGAAGTCTCAGTTCTCATGTGTGATGAGTTACCCACAGCAAAAAACACACCATATGTTCAGTCCCTGCCAAGAACCTTCTTGAGAAACAAATCTTCTCAGGTTTTGTGTTATCACCCAAAATTAACCTCACAGCATGGTTCACAATCATGTTTATGAAAGTGTTTTGAAAATGAAATGCTCCACTATGAAATCAATGGATGGAAATCTACGAGAACTCCACGGGAGAGGCAGATTTGTGTATTTCTTCTGTCTGGAGCACTCGCTGGAGGAAGTGCCAAACGTCTCTCTCAGTGTTTGTTCTTAGATACGCTAACCAGCAAAAGGAAGCTTTCCTCCGAGTGTGTACATACTGGGGATATGGGGGAATAAATATTTGTTAAGTAAATAAACGTAATGTATGGTAGAAGATTTTGTGACTCTAGTAACATGTTTGCAGTAAAAACATTTGAAGGCAAGACACTTTTCAAAATCCTGAGGAATTAAAGTGAAATGAATGGCACATATTTTGTTTTGTTAAGTACTAAAATTTTCCATTAAAAAAACAAATATATTAGCTCGTCAGTGACTTTTCTCCAACAACTGATAAATTTTAGTTAATACTACATTATTCCTGGTGCTCTGACATGCATAATTGTTACCAAAGGGATTCACTAATATTGTATTCAGAGTTGATGACTGATTTACATGGCTTTAAGCTGAAGGATGAGGCATTAAAATTTTTGTATTTACTCTCCTCCGTCCCTCCAGTGAGGGATTATAAATTGAGTTTTTACTTTGATGCAACTACAGTTCAGCCTTATGAAAACAGAGCTAACAATAATGTAGACCTTAGTGTAAGGTGGTCCTTGTAAGGTGGACTTCATCCAGGAAGTATTAGATTCTAGAAATATCGGAGGAATTTGGTTATAAATCCCCGCAGAGGGTGGATCTAGTTCAGTTTTGTTCAATTAATGGTTACTTTCTATTGCGGTTTAATGGGCTTTAAGAACTCTATTTGGCTCCTTTTCTGGTTTGAGTAATTTCCCAGTTCTGTGTCCATCTCAGACACAGAACTGCTTGAAAAAGAACCAGACGTGTTTCTGTGTCCCACCTCTTGCTTTGTGTTAGTGCTGGGACTGTGTGACAATGCCTCATGGTTTACAACTCAAGGAGGGGTCCATGCTGCATTTGTATTCCGAGTTTGCTTTACTGTGTAAGCAAAACTGATGATGTAAGGACGAAAGGAAAGGCCATATACTCGAAGACATAAAATGAGTTGTGCAAGCTCTCTATAAAATACAGAACATTTGGGTTTTCAAGCCACTTAATAACCAGAAGTTTAAGGGGGAAAAAAAAGTCAAACAAGCTGTGTGTCCGTCTCTTTCTTAAACATCATTCCAAATAACTGGTTTAACTAGTTTTTCTCCCACTGTATTGATCAGCAGCTCCAGCCTCGTGCAGACACAGCCATAGAATGCCCTTGTGAACACGTTGCTTTTTTCCTTTCTCAAAGCCTGGGCTTTAGAATAGCCGGATTTAATGGCAGGGGGCCTCAGCCGCCGCTCCCGCGGGCTCCTCGGAGAGGGAGGCATGATTAATCTCTCCTCTTCCCTTTTGATTATAGAAAAAACTCGGGTGCACTGTAGCTCAGTGCCAGCACACCTGAATTCGGGGGGAAGCTCCCCAGACAATTGAGCTCTTGTTCCTTAGTCTTAGGGGCCTGGGGAGAAGTGAGGGCGAAAGGGTAATGAATTCCTCTAGGTGGTGATAAGAGCTACATTCCAAGAGGATTAACAGCACACAAAAAGCCTACTTCTAGGAGGGAAAAAAAAAACAAACTGGAAAGGCAGGGGGGGAGGGGGAACACCCACACTGACACGTAAACACAGCCGCACAGGGAGTTTATGGAGTGTGTGCTCAAAGCCGCATTCCAATTTTAACTGTCAAAAAACTTAGCTACTTTGACGAGAACATCTACATGTTGTACACGACAGGAATGGTCTTTACAAGGCTTGGGAGCATTCTTGTTCAGAGGAAGAGCCTGTTTGGTTGTAGCCTCTGCTTTGCTTGGAAGAATTCCATCTGGCCTCTATCAAGTGCTTCCTGGATCAAGACTCAGAAACATTTTCAGAATGCCTTGATTTCAGACTTTTCCATCCTAGAGGAGCGAAGAAGAGGGGATGAAAAAGTCCATTGTGATTTGTTTAATCACATCTGAGAATAGTTCTGCAAGTGGAAATTTGGCCCCATTTAAACTTTCCTCCAATAGCGTGATCACTGCATTGAAATGTGGGATCTTAATTGTGCAACTCCAGTCAGGGTCCCTTATATGTGCTTCAATGGATATATTTGGTGAAACGTAAAGGCAGTATCATCCCTGTCTGCTAATCAAGGGCCAGAACCAACCCACATACATCTGCCTAGCTGTTTTTCACTGCCTGTTATGAAAATGAACCTCTCCGCTTTCGCAAGAAGTCACTACCCATAGAGCAGAAAACAAGGGCGTGTGGATGTGGTCCCTGGATCTTCTAACCCTTCACCACCCCCACCCCCCAATAGCAGCAATACCCCACGTTTTCAGACTTTAAATCTAAACACCCTTTGTATGGCTGGGTCCCCACTTTCACAAAGAAATCTAACTGACTTTAGCTTATCCCTAAAAAATATCATTCTGGAGGTGTTTCCCACACAGACACACTGTTCTTGAAAACTAAACGCATAATCAGCTCTTACTGAAGTAGTGGTTTTTATAAGTACCGTGCTACAGTCTAAAACAGAATTATGCCACACTATTGTAGGAAACCATAGCTTTTACATTTTCTTGGCCAAACTCTGGTCATCTTTTTACTGAGAGGAGAACATTCCACAAATATGGAAGTGGTCCTTCCGTAAAGATGCCTGGTCCACATTTTTGGATGACTGAGTCCATTGAAAGTGTACCCTCTTGATGTCAGTGCAGGCTCAATGAAGTTAAACATTTGCCCAGTGAGTTTGTTTTTGAGAGAAGTCACTTCAAGAAAGGCGTGTTGGAGCAAACCTAAGCTTAGCTAGCCATGAGTAATTATTTGCCTACATCCATAATGTTAGCAATGTGAATTATTAGCTCAGACCCTCTCTTTGATCCCAAAGAGGAAGAAATGCATTGGCCAAAATCATGGATTTTGATGAAGGCTCTTTGTTCTTTGTAGAACAGTATGTTGATGTCCCTCACCTTTGTACAATGAGGTGACTTTAGCCTCAATCTCCTGACCCTAGAAATGGAGCCATAGGTCTCGTGCAACGGAACCAGCCCTGGTAAAGAGTGGTGTTTGGACATCTTCTCCTTGCTTACTTGCTTCAGTCTCTGCCACTGAGACTGCAAAGCCTAGTTATCGCCAAGGATTCTTGTCAATGTCCTTTCTTCACATTTTTTTTGTGGGGGGTGGTGGTGGGGGGGTGGCGAGGGTTGTAGAAAATACAAATATCTTTTAACTGTCCATAGGTGTATTTTAAAGTGTGCTCTGAAATACGCGAGAAAATGCTTTTCAATTTAAGAGAAAATAGCCATGACTTCGTTAGTTATTTGCTGTGACCAAACAAACCAGATTTTAGCAACAAAGGCAGCAACCCTTGATGTCTTGCCAGGGTTGTGTTTCGTAGCTAAACATGACATTTAGGAAATGTCAACTGTGAATGGCCTTTTAAAAAATTGTAGTAAAGTATGGTTGGGTATACGTACAATCCCTGACTTACAAGAACCTGACAAACAAGTGCCCTTCCTCCATCTCTCCCTTCTCAGGATCCCTTTCATTTCTCCTCTTTGCCCTTCCATCCCCCGCCCGCCCCGCTCCGCGCCAGAGCCCTTTCAGCACTGCTATGGAAACTGCCTGTGGAAAGCCCTGGCTCTTCTGGGAAAACTGTGCTTTCTAAAGTAGAAGAAGCTGTGTACAATAGGCACAGTTGACCTTGACCCCAGAGATAGCTCCCAGACAAGACTCCCCAATATTTTCTCTAATGTGATACGATTCTTTTTAAGTTCATTTGTAATACTTTTATTCATTTAGACTTATAAGTATCCTTTTTTTAAAGATCTGATGTCTGTGGAAAAGGAAAAGAACCTTCGTTCATGTATAAGATGTGCATGCGAAGTGACCACGTAAACACACAACCTCTGCATATGTGTTGTACTTTAAATCTCACGGTTTACAAAAGGTTTCCGCACAGATGGTTTGTTCTACACAGCTACTTTACAAATGGTGAAACTGGGACTCGGAGAACTTGAAATATTTGAGCTGCTAGAGGCAGGACTAGAAACTGAAAATTTAAGTTCTGAATTGAGTTGTTGTATTCCGTATTCCAGTGTGCATGTGAATATGCTTGGACATATATGTGCTTTTATGTGTACACACACATGCTCCTATCTCTGCCTTTTTAAATAGTGGCACAAACACATTTGCAGATGATAAGCAAAAAGTATAATACAGAGAATCTTACCCCACGTCTGACCTTAATATTCGATTTTTCTAAAATCCTTATTAGCTGGAAGGTGGAGAGTCGGTGCCTGGATCTTACTCACGTGAGCTGTGAAGATCGGGAGTACTGTGTGTGCCTATAAAACACACGTAAAAATCTGAGCATTAAGATATTACAACTTGATTAAGAAATATCTATGTAATGATTGATTAAATAATTAATAAAATTCATGAATTACATTTCTTTTCATAGGCCTAAGACGAGTAGTGTATTTATATCTGTGGTTTTGAATTACTTATAGTCAGTCAGTCAACTCTTGGTAAATGGGTGTTATTTGTATCTACAAAGTGTATTCGAATTCCAAAACTCTTGTCTAAATATTATTAGATATTTCCCTGGGATAACCTTTCTGATTAAAGCCCCAATAACACAGATTTGAAACTGAAAATTATAAACATGCATAGAAGCACATTATACAGTTCTATTTATAGTAATAATATTGGTGGCTCTAAACAGATTGTCTCGCTGGCAGTGAACACACAATGGGAACGTCATAAGACATGAACTAGTGCCATTTCTGAGATAGAAAATTCTCACATTTTACATAAAACCAGAAGTAAAAATGGTTCCAAGAAAAAAAACATGTGTTAAGAATTATGTGTTTAGCTTAGAAGGAGGGAAAAAAATTGGGCTATCACAAACATTGCTTTTTTCTTCCCAAAGTACAGAAACAGTTTGCACTCCCTGATTCCATGATGTCATGCTTTGCATAAGAAATGATGAAGGAAGTGGAATCACGCAAACGAATGATGAACTTGTTATCAATTAGATTTCACAGGACATCAAAATCTGAAAACAACGTGGTCAATAGCTACCTTAAGGATCATAGCACGATTTCTTGCTAGAATCTTGTTTATGATTAAAATTGTGTAAAGTTCGACCTGCGTATCTTCCTGACAACCGTTACCTCGTCCTCCAATGTTCTTCACAGGTGCTGAACGTTGCTCCACTCACTTTTATTTTATGGCCAGGTTTTTGGACCTGTATTTACCCTTCCAGTCTGCCTCACTGCACTATTCCTGATGGTCATTTCATTGGCGGCATCTATAGAATTCTAGTTTGGGCTCTGCTGCAGGCCATAGCATTGCTGGGTAAGGGAGGCCACTGGGAAAGCAAGCCAAGCCCAAGGGCTTGCGAACTAACTCGCAGCCCAACCTCTCCCTTTCTTTGGAGACAGGGAGGCAGGTACAGAGACCAGCAATTTCTGACTTTTGGAACATCTGGAAAGGGGAGGAAAGCCACTGTGTAACTGATGTGACTTTTTAAAATATTTTTCATTAAATGCCTCTTTTCTTAGTTTAAAGAGGATTTCAAAAGCCAATCCAGACCAGACGACTTTTTCCATACTTTAATATACCCTGGCTAAATTTGAAAGCACAGGATGTATTTTATATAATGAGAACAGGGAAACTTTATTCCCACTTTGCATGAAATGCCAAGTACAGTGACTCGGTTTAGATCCATTTATATTAAGGTAGACCATGATAATATTAAGTGTGAACTAGCCCTGGGTTTTGAAGTTTTTGCAGTTAATTTTAGAGCATCAGTATATGTACAGGAGCAGTGCTTGTCCCAAGTGCATCGCAGACCTCATCTTTGAGACATGACAAGGATAATCAGTTTGACTTCATAGTTGAAGGCACCCAAGCACACGGAGCCTGGGAGAAACTTGCTTAAGCACTGAGACAGGGAAATTGCCCTCATGTCAAGCAGCTAATGTTCTGTCACTTGCCAAACATTCCTGCTATAGGTTCATGTTCTGAAATTTTCATGAACCAACATGATGAACAAACTGTGTGGTCTGGATTAAATAATGTCGGCCTAAAAGCAAAGAAGTGAAGTTAGCCAGGTGTCCAGATGGCAGAACTCTATTTGGAAAGCGAGCTTTATGTAATTTTTGGTCATTTCTTACCATCTTAAGAGACCATTTTCAGAATAAGTCATTCATTGAAGGATATATATAGCACATAGGTTTCAAAAAATGAATTGCACAGACATAGGCATGTCATATAACCTGGCCACAGAATTATAGCTGTTTGATGAAAATGCTTGGATTTCTTTGACTTCCAGCGTTGTTATGACCCACTCACTCCTCTACCTATCTTTTTTATTATTCAGTTGGCTAAATCACCCCAGAGCTAAACTTTATAGCTTATAACACCATGGAGTTCACGTACAGGAAAAATGTGCCTGAAAATATCATGAACTTATTACTACTCTTCATCTTGTGATTGACTGGACTGTTCACTCATGTGCAGAAAACCAGCAATTGTCAACTGCACACGCACAAACATGATGGTTCTTTCTGTCCAAGGCAGAGTGCCATTTCTCAATTGGATCTTCCAGCAACATCAGCAACTAATACCTGAGACTCATGAAGATTTGGTCCGTGTTGCATGTTTAAGAATTTTACTTTGAGGTTTTAGAGTAAGCTCCAAGCTTTTAAATAGGAGCAGAGAAACACAGCGCACGCAGGGGTTACTTACCATGGCAAAACAGGAGAGAGGAAAATTTTGACAGATCAAGCTTGGTCTTTTTTCAGATGGTGGGGTCATCTCCAGGTGTATTCGGTTTCTTCTTCTTCCTCCATGTTTTACTGGTTACCTAGGCTGGATCATATTCCTTCTAATTAGCTTTTAGTGTCAGACTTTCTTCTCCATATCACCTTCATCACTCTAGTCAGACTCTCATGGTTTCCACAGACTCTTCAGAGTGGCTCTAACCAAATCCGAATATTATTCTATCCAATATGCATCCCACTCCCAGTCTAATATTCATAGAACATTGATATGATGACAGTGTTTACATCTTAAAAATATTCCACAGTTCTGTATGTTGTTCTACAGCAAATCAGGTCCAGAAATCTCAGCCTAGATTTTTTTATGGTCCAGGGTAACCTGCCACCTTTTCTCTTCTCTCTCCTCCAAAAACCAACTTCGTTTCCTGCTGCCTACAATATGTTGGTGCTCAGGTCAGCATCTGAGGAAAGCCAACGCCGCTCTCATTTCTGTGATGTCTGTTTTTGGAATGAGGTATATTCCAAGATAAGGCTTGTTTGGAGTCCCTCTCCCTCTTTCCTTCTAGCTCAGTAAACACGCATTCATCCAGCCTTGGCTCAGTTCCCATCGGCCCCTTCCAATTCAACACATACTTACCGAGCACCTGCCATTAAATTGAAAGTCACCCCCCAGTGTATGGTGAGGAGTGCAAGGCTGTGTGGAAGAGGGTCTCCGCTGTACTGCCTGAGTCTGTCTGAACTGCTCCAGAATTCCGGATGCTTCCCTTTTGAACGTCTGCAGTACTTAAAGTCTAGGCCAGTGGGCTTCAGAGTGGGCTACTCAAAATAACCCACTGTGATGTGGGAGGACACATTGGAACTTAGGTTTTCATGTTTATGTTTCTTTTCAAATTTCTGTTTTTGAGTATTTTTATAAAGTACAGGTGCTGTCTGGAAAGAATCCAGCCATAAATGCCTCTATTTTTTAATATTAGATGGCTGGATACTTTCCGGACAGTCCTTGTATGTATTAGCATAAAAGTACATGTTTAACGTTTACAAACGAATAATATACTTATATTGGGGGTTCATGGGCAAGCATTTTTACTAAGGGAATGAATGATCAAAAAATACAGAGAGACCCTCAAATTCACAACAATTTCAATGGGGTTTTAGGTGAGGCAACTGACCCAACCTAGTCCATTCATTCTCTCATTCCACAATTGTTTACTGATCCCCTGCAGTGAGCCAGGCACTGTTGAGAGAGAAAAGGCAGGCCAGAGATAAAAATGTCAGCCTGCTTTGTGATCTAAACTCGCTGGAATATGTGGCCTCAGATCAGGGCCAGGATGGTTTGCTAAAACTTCACCCCAGCAGTAAGCAGACCGGGGCGCAGGCCCAGTAGAGAGTTACGCCCCCTTTTCTGTCTCCCTCCTCCCTAGCCAGCTTGCTGCACCCAGAGCTTGCTGCACGACCAAGAGCAGGCAAGAAGGCAGAAGGGTCCCAACAGTGGACAGAGGTGGTGGATCAAGTGGGTTGTACTCAGTTCATTCTTCTAAATGCATCTGTGAGACAAGTCACTTTTTCTTACAAGGAAAAGGCAGGTAGCAGATGGAAAGAGGTCAGCAGGGTTCCCCTAATATGAGGGTTCTTCTGTTAACAATAAATACGTCCCTGTTGTTTCCGCTTTATCACCTCATAATAAGCCATGTTGTCTGTTGTTTTCAACGTATCTCCCTAAGAACCGCGCTCTTTTCTCTTTTGCCAAAAGAACAAGAGGGAACGCATAAAACCTGCTGACAGGATTGTGAATTGCACGAGCATGCTTGAAAGCCGGAGAGCTGCGCAAGGCGCAGGGCTCCATGCCATTGCATGGCCCTGCCCAGAGTTCATGATCACATTTGCCAACATTGACAGAACAGGGCCGTGTGCATGCATGTGTGCCCGTGTGTGCATGTGTGTGCGTGCGCGCATGTATGTGTGCGTGCGTGTGCGCGTGTGCGTGCGTATGTGTGCGTGTGTGTGTGTGTGCACGTGCGTGTGCACGCGCGTATGTGTATCTTTGAAAAGAATGGTGTCATCTGGATACATTGTGAAATTCTTTTTCTAGTTCCACCCCCTTATTCCCTGTCTCACACACACAGAGATAAATGCACACACAGTTCCTACCATTAAATTTTACAATCTCTGGCACGTTATAGGATGAAAGACATAAGTCAAGGCATGTGGTTGTGAAAAACAAAGCAAAGGGAAACAGAAGCTTGTTGCTTCTCATTGCTTGGAAGCCGAAAATGATTTACCATCATTTTGGAAAGAGGGAGAAAGAGATAAAGATGCATTGGGAACACACATGGGCCCTGGATGAGGGAACTTGTTGAGGTCATGTAGTCCATCCTCACTTCTTCCTCCCTGCCCTCACAGGGCAGAGCTCTAACATGATTTTTCTGGAAGAGTAAAATGTACCCCATTCTTAAATATATCCACATAGAAAGGGATTTCGCAACCTTCCTCGATAACTAATTAAAATGGTTAATCATAGACTCAGAGAACGCTTTTCTCCAAACTGTCAAGGCTTTCTCACTTCAGGTTAAAATAGTTTCCTTCCCATAGTGGAAGGGACAGTTCATCATCCTTTGTCTGATACAGTGATATTAAGTTGACCACTCGATTTATGACTAAGCCAATCCTACGCCATCATATACCTATTTTTGTTTACCTTGAATCCTCTCTGTGGCACCAGTCTGCCTCCGCTCCAGTTTTCCACATTCCACATGAGTTGTGGAAACTAAATAAAAGGATCACATGATGTGTGTTTCTACGGTTTAGCCCAAATAGTCAGCTTTAAAAATACATATATGTAATGCTAATTCAAAAATTAGCCCTTTAGCTGTCTATTCTGATTTCTTTGAGGTCTTAGGACACTGACACATGGGTCTTTAGGATAGAGAAACCTTCATCCAAAGATACGAATACTGTAAGTTTCAGGTCAGGGCAGGAAATTTTTTGACTAAACATTAGTCAGGCTATCGATTTGGCTGCTGAGAGAAAAGCAGTGGCTTAAAAACATAGAAGTTAGTTTCCCCCTATGAACAGTCTAACTGTAGAGACTGAAGTGGGAGCTCCGCAGTGATGGGGACGCGTCTTCTTGTTGGTCTGCCATCCTCTCTTTGTGGCTTCCATTTCCAGATCTTGTCACACCTTGTCGGACAAGAAGGGGACAAGAGGAAGTGGAAAGCACCCTTCTCTTTTTAAAGGTACAGCCAAGAAATTGTGTCTATCACTTCCATTCATGTCCCGTTGCTCAGAACTTACCTACATGCGCATACTGAGCTGCCAGGGAAGCTGGGAACTACGCTTTTAGCGGGGTGATCAGGTTCTGTTACTAATGGAAGAAGCAGAGAATGGATTTGGGGGTCAACAGTTAGCTCTGCCCGTGGCTTTTTAGAGCCTGCCCGAGAAGTTCAGCTAGGGGGTTTGTAAGCAGCGTAGACAGGACATAAAAAAGGAGAACATCTTGCTAGCAGCCCAGACTACCGGACAGGCTTGGCGTTGCAACCTTGTGGGTCTCAGGCCCGGGGTTCCATAAGGGGCACACCTATCCTGCAACTGGAAAACAAGTTTAAACTTAACTCCAAGAATGTCTTTTGGCTATACAACTGAATTTAAATGATTTTCTAGTTGAAGTTTCCAGACTAAATTGAATATAAAATCAAGATCACAACTTTGCTCAGTTACTGTAATTTCAGGATGCAGAAATCACGCTACCCCATCCCCTCTTGGTCAGCTCATCCTATTCATCTAAGGTTTGCTACGCCTCTTGGAAAGAAGCAGTCATGTGCATTTGAGGTTTGTAATGATAAAAGTAAGCTTTTTAAATGCTAGTAAATTAAAATTTTACATTTTAAAAAACTGTACTACAGTTCCTACCTCACTGTAAAATTTACACTACTTTAAGAACATTCTAGGAAAATAGCCATAAAAGACACTTTGCTGATTGCAACGCTATACATACTCCATCTGGGACTTGCATGTCGTGTTTGTTTACATGATTAGCCGGCACTTTTTCCTGTTAGTGTCCACATTCATCTTTCTCATCTGCAACCCTGGTTTTCATCTCAACCTGACAAGACCAACCTGGATTTTGACAGTCACACTGGTTTTTATCTATTCAGACTGCTAGAAGCGAAATTTGATTTTGTTCCTGGCTTTTGTTATTGAAAAAAGTAATAAAAAAAAAAAAAAAAGAAAACAAGGCAGAATTAGATCAGGGGCATCCATTATTTTAATCGGGAACAAAAAAATTAATATATAGCCCTACCTAAATATTGGATTAATTGAAGTATACAGGGGATGCTAAAAATTGCATTTAAAATTTTGGTTCTCAGCTAATCATTTTTTTTCATATACAGATATAACATTGGTATTGTCTATTGTGGAAATGATAATATAGTAATGATGAACATTCTCATTTGCTGAGTGCTCAGTCAGTACTTTTCCTGCACTGATTTCTGTGGTCAAAGCTTCGCCTCAAATCAGTCCCACCCAAACGGTGTGGCTGCCGCACAGCAGAGGAAGGAAAGTCTAGGAGTTGGCAGGGGGAGAGAAACCCTGGATTTTGCTTCCGTATTATTATTCCTGTTTGAATAGATCGGGCACTCTCATCAGGGGCGATCTTGCCCCCAAATTGAAAACTGGTTCTTGGGGAGTGAAAAAATTGGAGTGAGAGGGAGATGGTACTATGGAAAAAAGTCGCTGAGATGCTCTGATGCTGACTTTGAAGACGAGGGAGGACAACACGAGCTAAGGCACGTGGGCAGACTCCAACATCTGGAAAAAGCAGAAACGTATCCTCCCCGGAGCCTCCCGAAAGGAATGCAGCCCTGCTGGTTTTAGCCAAGTGAGGCCCACGTAGAATTCCGACCTCCAGGACTGTGAGATAAAAATTTGTGTTATTTGCAGCCATTAACTGCTAATTTGTTATAGCAACAGTAGAACATTAATCCACTGAGTTTCTACTCCTGTCCAATGAGTAGAATAGAATGATGTGCCCCAGGTTTTCTTGTAAGCGTTAAATAATCTATGAAGAGTACTTAGCATTGGCACAGAGTGACCTATCCTGGCCTCGCCAGTGTCCGATGGGCAAGGTTGGCACTCTGGGTGTACTTGTGTCATGGTTAGGTTGCTGATAGTCTTGTTTCTTTGATTATGTCAGTGACAACAATCAGAGTTTTATACTGACCCTGTCAGTTTAAAGAGACTTTGGAGATTTCTCCTCAATAAATCATGTATTGATTTTATATTTCAGTTTTAATGACTTCCATGTACCACCAGTGCTTAGGTCCCACCCCCCACCCCCGAAGCTATTCTTCCTCTGTTGTCTTTTCCCTCTTCTGCCCTGTATGAGGAATCCCTGAAGCCTGGGAGGGGCCGTTGGAGAGGCGGGCACCCCGCAGGAGCAGAGAGGAGAGAAGGGCCAGCTGCCAGCACCCCAGTAAGGGGTGTGAGCAGCGGAGGGCTGCCATCCCATTGAGAGGCCTCGCAGGGGAGAGCCACACTGGGCTGGGAAGGTGTGCTCAGTGTTCTGCTTTCCCTTTGTAACTTAAGGGAAGTGTGTGTGTGCACGTGCGTTGTCGTTTTTCTTAACTGACTAAGAAAATCCCTCCAAAAATGAGAATCTTCACAATGTCACATTCACCTTGAGGCTCCATGAAGACAGTTGGGTAGAGCTTGGTATAAATAAAGTGAAAGCCACCGGTTTTCTCTCTCTTTGTTAATTATTTTCACAGAGAACAGCATGATTACAGGTAAAGAAACCAACAGAATTATAGTCCTACCACCCACGTGCTAACACTGTGTGTGTTTATATACACACACAGCATCCCGTGCAATAGCTATTATTGTTCTCATTTCCTGCTGTATCACTATGAAATACATAAAATAGACATTATTACCCCCACTTACAGCTAAGGACCCAGAAGGGTGGCAGCTGTACTGGTTTCAGTGGGACAACAATGTGACTACTACATGGGGCTGCTGCTAGCTGGTTACCTCAGCAGGGCTTTCCGGTTGAAGCCATGTTTTGACACGTGGTTTTAAGTCCTTGAGGCCCACACATTGGACATTTTCTGTGAGCTCAGAGACGCTTAGACCCTACAGTGATGTATTCAAGCTAACAGAGTTTCTATATGGGTGGTGGATAAATCAGAAAGCTTATGTCTTTATTATTAGGACATTTCTTTCCTCCTAAGGACCAGGGCATCACCGCCCCAGTATCAAGGGCTCACAGACGTCTTCTGCCTTCCACACTGGTCTGATCCCCGCACTGCCCAATGTTCTTCGTGAAATATGCATCTGGCCATTTCACTCCCTTGCCTGTGACCCTTTGGGGACACCTTGCTACGCTCGGAATAAAGTTACCCTCAGAATAAAGTTAAGGCGCCATACCTAAGTCACAAGCCTCTCTCTCTTCATCTCTTCTCTCTCCATTCAGTTCTAGGGATAGTCAGGCCTGAATATCTTTTGCATCTGGGCATTGGTGCGTATTCTTGTCCCTCTGCCGATGCCGTGTTTTCCCCCTTTCTTCCTTCTTTATCCTATTCTATTCGTCTGGTTAATGCAGGGCCCAGTTTAGATTTAACATCCATCTGGAGGCTTTCTTTGACCCTCCTAATGATGGTTATTTGTTCCCCACCCCCACCTCCAAGTCAGAGTGCTCTAAGAAACTTTGTACTTCCTCTATTATAGCTTGTGTTGACTTGTGTCCTGTTTACTTGTCTGGTCACCCTCACCAGAATCAGCGTTCTCTCAGGCCAGAGTCCATATCTCATTCACTACTCTTCTACTTAGTATTTTTCACAAATCTATGCATATATCTACCCATCTATATCTATCTATCTATCTATCTATGAAAGTACTCCAGATTTTTTTCTTAAATAAATAGAGAATGGAAGATCTGTGTTCAAGTCCTGGCCCTGCCACTTTCCAATTGTGTGACTTTTAACAAGTTTCTTATATACTTAGGACCTCAGTTTCTACATTTATAAAAAGATGATATGAAGTTCTTATCAAATATGAGCACACTGAGATTTTCATGCAACTCATTAGTCATCCAGAAACCATAAATCAACAATCATATCTTGCAAATGATACATTGGGAGTATTGTGATGGATTTCGTATTTTGAACATGGATTACTTTACTCTGTCCACTTTTATACATTAATGACAACCAGATTCATACCTGTTTATGTGTTGATATTTCTGTCCTTGATCTCAGGGTTTATTTTCTGCAGGATACGCTCTTCATTTGTACTGATTGGCACTTCCAAAATGAGTCTTTTAAGCCTGAGAAAATAATAACTTCAGTTTATGTCCACCGTTTTGTTCCTATGTTTGTTTTTAACCTTGAAGGGTTAATGAAATCTTTTGCTATACTAAGAATTTTAAGTGAAAGAAATTAAATAAACCATTAGATGAGAATAGCAGTATCAAGCAAGAAAAAAATTGCAAACTTTTGCTGATTATTCATAGACTTGAGTTGGTAGTAGACATAATACCGTATATTAACTGTGTGGAGTATTTGATATGAAAATAAAAGGAAAAAAGAAAGCTACTAACATGCCAGCAGTAAAAGCATGACTGTCAAATGTAAGTCGTTGCAATAGCTCACACATGGTGTCTGCTGGGTTGACTTCCTGATGAAGGAATCTGTGTCGAACTGGAAGATTGCATTTGAGCTTATGTGTTTTGGAGGTCGCTTCCTCCTACATTGCTAAACCTTATTATCATAAGAATTAGAATCTTAACATGTTTCAGGTACTTGCTAGTAAATGACACATTTAGATATTTCATTAACATATAATCTATAAGAATCTGAAGTAGTAATTTACTAAGAGTTTCTATAGGTATTACTAATTTTTTTTAAAATTTGCTCTACATTTTCTGGTCATTGTGACAAATTCAAAATTTAATGATAGACTGAAAATTTTTCAAAAATTAATTCTGAACTTTACTGCAAAGTCTTGATCAATATTATTGAATGATATACGTAGTGCGATAAAACATCAGTATTCTAAGTAAACTCACTACAAATGATTTTTAATCTCTGTTCTTAATTGAAAATTTTCTTGCCCAATGCAGAATTTTTCTTTATCATTGGACAAAACTTTATTTGGCCTAGTTTTATAGGCTAATTAGCATTAGGGCTTTTTTCTCTCTCTCTTCATTATTTTCATGTATTTGCTGCTTATTTAGCAATACATGATGATCTCTGACCTCCCGGTTCAGCAAAGCCCACTTTCAGGTCAGATGGCCATGACCTTGTGTGGACAGAGCATAGTCTATTAGCAGCACATCAGGAAAACACCAAAGACGAATGGATTTGTTGTTTCTCTACTGACAAGTTACGCTGAGCTCAAATCACAGCCAATGAAATGACTTGATGACTCAAATTCTTAGTACATAAGCTTTGATTAAAAAATATCTATCCTTTTCACTAAAATAAAAATGTATTTTTATTTCACATGGAAAATAAACATAGCTTATTTGGGGACAGCTTTTGCATTTGATTATAGATTACTTAAATTATTTTGCAAAAAGTAGATTAAGGAAATTTAAAAAGTAATGCTTATATTTTCATGTCTTAATAGAAAGGGAATTCCAATTTTTGTGCTACATATGAGGTATATGGATATGTAAATGAGAGTTTAAATCCTAAAAGTTACTTGTTATACTGATGATCAACTGAATAATATTATAAATTTGGCTATATTCTTTAAAACTGTTCACTATTTCCATCATTAACATCAGTGATTCTTAACAGTAGATGGTAAGGGATATAGTTTATAAAAAAATGTCATACTTTGTCTCATAGCTCTGATTTTTTTTAATTACTATACTTAATTTGATATTTCAAGTAACACTATAGGAAAATAAGAAAATTTTCATTACCACAAAATTAAGAAACCGTTACTAATCTTCAGTTAAAAAAAAAAAAAAAAGGTTGGTCAATGGCAGAATTTTTGACAGAGAAGAAATAAAAGGAAAATGAGTTTTTTCTGTGGTGCAGGAATCCAGACATTCTAAGGAGGGCAGAAGTGTGGGTGTCCAAACGCCCGAGAGAGGACACACACTTGGTGAGGTTAAAAGGAGGAAAAAGTATGCATTGCCTAGAAAAGTTTCTTGTACATAGTAGTCACTCAATAAATAGTTTTGAGTGAATAAATAAACTAAGACCACCCAATCATATCAAGCATAGTATAATTTACTAATTTTGTCTGATACAATATACAAAAGTGACACAAAGGTAATTAGGAGGAGTGATGAGAGACTGTTTGGGCATCTGCTGGAAGTCTTACTCATGTTTAAATGAAAACAGGATCTCAGATACCAATTTATCCCACTGATGTTTTCATCTTTGGGAAGGTAAAGAAAATGAAGGGAACTGTTATTTTGAATCCAGTTTTAACCAAAAAGAGATTGGTTGCTTAAATGGAAGTGGAAGGAACATTTATCCATTTATTCAATAAATATTTATTGAGTGTTTGCTATGTGCCAAGCACTTGGGAGGTTGTAGCCATGTCATTTTAGCTTTTGTGATAATCAAGGAGCAGATATGTAGTACAGTCTTTAGGAGGGAACTTTCAGATATTCAGAGAAATAAATGTGATTCTATAGCCTGATACCCTAAACCAAGATGACTAAAGAAATGAGGAACCCAACCATTAAGTTCAGATTAAGGCCCTCTTTATGTGCTCCCAAAGCTCCTCAAACCTTTCTTCTCAAATCCAGTATGATACTGGATCATAATTACCTTTGTATTCATCTCTTTTTATTGTGAACTTTAAGCTTCAAGAGGGCAGGGCTGCATCTGCCATGTTTATCTTTGTATCCCACCAAATAAGACAGTACTTGGCACATTGCTGACACCTAATAAATGGCACGCACTCAAACACACACACACACATAATTCAGTATACAAATGAATTAAATGATAAACAGTAGTGAAATTTCTGATAATATTAATCATGAACACTTTTTCAAATCACCAAAGATAATGTGTGTGCACCCCCCCGCACACGCGCGCGCACACACACACACACACACACACACATACACAAAGTCTAACCGTCCACATATTTTGAATGATTCGAATGAGAGGTTTGAAAGTTCTAAAAATGAGGAGGATGGATGCTGCAACTACAAAGGGCATGTTCAAATTAACTGAAAATATAGAAGACCATTGAAAGAAGAACGCAAGGAGAGGCACGTAACCAAGAACAAATACCAAAGAAAGATAATGCCATTACAATAATATCAGGAAGCCTAGAGTTCAGAGTGAACTGAAGAACGTAAAAAAATTCTAAAACGAAGGAGACTTAAAAAGCTGGCAAGGAACAATCCTACAGAAAATGAAGTCCTACAGGAATGACGAGGCCAGGCATAGAAAACTGGAATGCTTGTGATGTCAAGTGTGTTGTGCCTGCTTTGGATAATAACATAGTTATAATTTATATCAAGACAAGAATACTATTTTTATCGTATTTTTATTGTAGAATTTTGTTTTACTTAATATAGAGAAAAAGAGTAGGAAAGCGATAGGATCTCGGATGAGAGAGCAAAAGACGATTCAGCTCTTCTTACCCTTGCCTTTTAATCAAGGATCATGATTTCCCACCTGGGAAGGGTAGAATGAAATGTGCTGTGAGGGAATTGAGGTGCACAGCAGTCCTTTGTCACAGACTGGGGTCTCCTGGCCCACAGGCCTGAGAACCTCATACCCGTGACGGTCCCACTTCAGCCAGCCAACTTGGAATTTTAGCAAAGGGAGAAATCTCAAAAAGCCTGGAGACCGACAAAAAGAAGAAACATAAAATCCCAGCAACATTCTAGAATTTATCCTGAAACTTTTGAGAACACTCAGAAAAGAAGGTGATAATCACTAGATACAATAAGAAGTCAGGCAAGACTAAATGATTTTCCTGTTGAGTAATGGGAATGCAAGATGAAGAAAATGAGATATGGTGTGTATGAATTTCATCAAGGCAGTTTTCATAATATATCACTATTTCATTGTGGATTTCATGAAAAAATATAAACTGAGTAAAGGAAGAGTTAAGTGAATTCACAACTGGGTTTACATAACCAAATCCAAACAGTGCTGAAGAATGGGTCTGTGTGATCACAGAGGGCGATCTTTAAACATCTACTCGTGTTTTATTCTACATCTCTCTTTGCCAATGACTTGAATGATGATGAATTTTATGAAAATAACAGAAATAACAGACATCTGTCGAACTCTTATGTGTCAAACTGGTCTATTACTCTGTTTGCATTTAATCTTTACAATAATTCCATATAGTTGATAATTTTATCTCCACTTAATAAATGAGTAAACTGCAGCATCAAGAGTTTAAATAACTTCCTCAAGGTCACACAGTTCTTCGGTGGCAGAGCTGAGTGAGACTTGGGCCCAGACTGTTTACTTAATGGCAGAATGGTGTAAGTTACATCAGTGATACTTGTCATCTTTGTGAATGCTCAGAGTGAAATGTATGTATAACTAAAGTGGAATGTTACAGATTCAGTGTCTACGAGAACTCTAGTAGAGTGGGAAAAAATTGGCCAAATTAATAAGACAAAAATAATTTGAGCAAGATATAAACTCATGCACTTGTGTTCCAAAAAATCCACTATTACGTAAAAGTAAAGACTGGGGAAATGGGACTTACTCATAGATCAAATGAGGAAGTCTTGGGCATTTCATTTAATAATAGGCTCATTCTGACCAAAGTACAGTGTGCTGTGATCATCAACAAAATGTAATCTTAGGCTGCATTAAAAAAAATAGAATAAAGCCACAGAATGACTCTACATATATATAGATATATGATGTATGTCCTACATATGAGGGTGAGAAGACTCAACACGGTGTCACATGAGGAATGAGTATACTCTCAAAAGTAAAGTTCTAAAGGTCTGACAATACAAAATGTCTTACAAAATAATTTAGGAATCTATAAAGTCCTTTCCAACTCTTATGTTCTATGATTCAGTGAATGATTCTGTACTAGAATAGAGAAAGGATACTTAAGACAAATCTGTTGTGGAAGAGGGGTCAGATTTACGGTGTGTCGGAAGGAGGACTAGGAAGAGCATTGCATGGGCAGTTATAGCAAAGCAGTTGACTGAGTTTTGTCTAAGAATTTACTCAGTTATTCTTGTGCAGAAGAAGTTGTGTTAGGAGGCATTGAATCTTCATTGTGGAATTTGTTTGACCTGAGGCTAGATGGCCACTTAACGAGGATATTGGAGAGGAGATTCACTTATAGTAAGGAAGATGGGAGACCTCTGAGTCCTTTGTAATTTCAGGATTACAGAAGAGAAAACCAGTTACTAGACTCTGAAATAAGCAGTGAGGCATGGATGGTAAGTGTTGAAGCTGCACTAGCTTGCAGATCTGTGGCTTAGTTGAGACCTGGAGATGCTTTGCATGGGAGTTAGATGCGTTACAAACTAAATCAGGCACAAAACTAAGTTGGAAGATATTTGTTTGTGCTCTCCTGGTATTGTTTTCTAAAGATTTTTGCTTCAGATGGTAAGTCACACTATGTAAAACCATCTATCAGCAGGCACTTCTGGCCCTGCCTGCAGGCAGGCTCTAACACAACAACGGTTCAAAGTATCAGCTAGCCCTAACTTGGTTTCAGTTTCCATTTCAAGCTCTCAGACAACACCCGACTAAGAATGAGACCAGGCTAGGTGCTTCATGGGAAACTTAGGGTAGAGACTCAGGGAAAACTACAAACCATATTGTCTCCCCTTTTGGAATCCTGGAGTTACAAGGGACTCAGAGGTACCCATCATCCTGAACTGTAAGTCAATCCCTTCTCCAGCATCCCACTATGTGGTTGTCAAGTCTTTGCTTGAATAAATTCTGTGATGGGAGACTCAGTCCCTCCTAAGACAGCTCCTGCCATTTAAAGACAACTATATGTAATGGGAAGAAAAGGAAGGGAACACGAGGAGATAGCAAGTAAAGGAAAAGGTGAGCAAGAACCTGGGAAAGTGTGTTCCACAGTGACTTGTCCCTCTCTATGAAGTGGAGGGCAAAATTTGAAACCTTGACATAGCATTGTTCTTCCCATTGATAATTTTCCTGCCCCATTCAACTCTTTGGCCAAGCCAACTTCATTTCTGATTCTAATTCTTGTGAATGCTAAGATGTCTCAATTGGAATGAACCCACTAAATAATTTTTAAATGATTCCCTCATTTGCATTGCACGAGATAATGGCAGCAGACAAGTGGGATAAAGCACAAGCTTGGGAGTCAGTTTCAGAGGTCTGAACCCCTGCCTTGCTGTTCACTGGCTCTGGGGCCTGGGCTTGGCCTTAACTTTTCTACTCCTAGGTTCCTCATCTATAAAATGGAGATAGTAATGCCTACCTTGCAGGAGTATTGTGAGGACTCACTGAAATAGGAAGAGATGAAATCATCCAGTGTGGTGCCTGAGGAGGCTTCGTTTTGTTTGCTGTTGTATTCCCCATCATCTAGCACAGTGCAGCTCTTCAGTAAGAGTTTGTTAAATGAACACTGAATGAATGAATGAATGAATGAATGTGCTCAGTATATGATCGCTCTTGCTATCATAAGGCAGTGCTTTCAGACATGAGTCTTTGTGCAGAGTGGCTGATTATTCAGAGGTTTCAGGAAGGGGACTGCTTTGTCATAGCTAAATTTATTTTTTCCCATCATGTAGCATAGCTTCAAGATTTTTAAAAATCTGAACAAAAAGTGTGACCATTAGGTAATCTGTGTAGTCTTTTCTCGGTCCTTACCACATGCTTTCCACTAAGTATCTAAAGTGGTCTCATGTCTAGTTATATTGCTTGAAAGCTTGAAATGAAAAATGAAACCAAGTTAAGTGTGGCTGGTAGCCATTCAGAAGTAGATTTTTTTAAGTAGATTAATTTTCAAAGACATTTTCCTCTTTAATACTTCCTCCTATTTTTAAAAGAAGCATTTAGTAAATCAACAAGGTGTATTTTCAGTGTCTGGTTATATTTTCTAAGACAGTTTGGTAAATTGCATAATATTAGCTATTGGTCATCTCTAAGGGTATAACACCAGGTAAAAATAAAACCAAATGAAATCTTTAATGTAATTTATGAGTTACTTTCCTAGATCTAAATGAAACTCAGCTACAGTGTTATTTGTTTTGGAGCCTTTAATATTAGTCAGATTACAGTATATGTTTTTGTAAAACTAAAAGGACAAAGAATCAAGTTACATCAAGTTGAAATGGTTTTTAAAAATCCAGTTTCTAATTCACCATTTCAAGAATAATAGAAAAGAGGGTCTAGTTTCAGAACCTTGTAAGCAAAAATGACAGTGGGGTATGATGGAGAATTGGGGCGGGGTGGGGGTGAGAAGGAACTCTCCCATTTGCTAAAAGGAAAATGAAACAAGGATGTTTTCTCTTTGCTGCGTTACAAACAGGACAAGCATATAATTAAAACCACACCATATAACACCTTTTTACATACTGCCTTCTGATGTCATCTAATTGCTTACTGTCTGCTAATCTTATCTTCCTTTGGGAGCTAATCTTAAAATTATACTGCATTACAATGACCTAAACACATTATATCTAGCCAAGACACACAGTAGACCCCCAATAAATATTGACTGACTGTGTGACTATGCAGGTAGGCTTTTTTTTTCTGACCTCACATATGACTTACTTGTTTCTGCCCAAGAGGTTTCAGTTTTGCTTTTCCTCTTACTGAACTGCCATTCCCATAACTGCCAGTACTGCCTCAATGCAGTGGAAAGCAACACCTCCTCTCAGAACCCCTCTCTTATTAAAGCCACCTAAACTAAAGCCATCTCGCCCATCTCGAAGCCCCTTTTATAAACATGATTGTAGTCATTTCATAATGATTTGCTTAAGATTCTGTTCCTGGCACTCTTATTTCTCTTGGTTCTGCACACACACACACACACACACACACACTCACACTCACAACACACACCATACCCACAATGTATACCCATCAAAAGAATGCATGTATGCAATGGAATATTACTTAGCCATGAAAAAGAATGAAACATTGCCATTTTTGACAACATGGTTGGACCTAGAAGGTATTATGTTAAGTGAAATAAGTCAGACAGAGAAAGACAAATGCTCTACAATTTTACTTATATGTGGAATCTGAAAAACAAAATGAACAAACAAACAGAAACAAACTCATAAATACAGAGAGCATTTGGATGGTTGACAGATGGGAAGGGGTTGGTGGATGGGTGAAAAAGGGATGGGATTAAGATGTACAAATTGCCAGTATACAAACAGTCACAGGAATGTAAAGTACATCTTAGAAATGTAGTCAATAATATTGTAATAACTATGTATGGTGTCAGATGGGTACTAGACTTACTGGGTGGATCATTTTGTAAGTTATATAAATGTCTAAATCAAACTTGTCTAACCCTCATGTGGCCCAGGATGGCTTTGAGTGCAGCCCAACACAAATTCGTAAACTTTCTTAAAACATTATGAGATTTTTTTTACAACCCTTTTTTTAGTTTATCGGCTATCGTTAGTGTGAGTGTATTGTATGTGTGGCCCAAGACAATTATTTTTCCTCCAATGTGGCCCAGGGAAGCCAAAAGGTGGAAGAACCTGGTCTAAATGTTATGTTATATACCTGAAACTAATATAATATTGTATGTCAACTGTAATTGAAAACTTTTTAAAAGATTATTTAAACAATAAATAAAAATTTAAAAAATAGGCATTGAGCCTTATTTCCCGTGGAGACATACACTCCACATGCAGTGCATGGCCCATGGGGAGCACAGTCAAAGGCCTGCTCTGCAGCTCAGTAATGAAATTTTCAGTGTTAGTAAAAGTAAGACAGCCCGCTTGCCTGTCTCTATCTGTCTGCCAAGAATGGGTATAAATGGAATCAAAGCTGTGAGAGATGGATCTTTTTCATCAAACAAGTGACCAAAACCTAATAGATTTATGCCTCAAAATTGCTTTAAGGTAGATTGGATGACTAACAGAAAGTCTTCCAAAGGGAAATAATATATGGTGTTATATTTATTTGAGAGGCCTCTACAATATTTGAACTACTGTACAAAACAGTTTTGATTTATTCAATCTTTAGAAAAATGATTTGGAAGAGATTAAACTACATATTGTAAGGCTTATAGGCCATCGTAAGCATTTGATACTTTCCAAACTTCCCCCAATATGAATTGAGCCTTGGGGCAGGGTGGAGCTCAGCAAAGTAGAGGCCGAGGGTTCTGGCCCTGGGCCTTTCACGCTGTAAACTAAAAGAGTAAGCAGGCTAGCCTGCCGTGCAAAGGTTTATAAAGAACCCGTAGCGTGCATGTGGGTGTCAACAGCAATAAAGACCCGTATCTACAGGTGGAGTTAGAGGTATATAAAGGTGAAGTTAGTGGTTAAATGTGTTTAGCATCTGGTTGGAAACCAATTGTTTTTTGTTTTCTCATACTCCATAGAAAAGATAAAAGTTCAGTCGTTTTGCTTTGGACAGAGCTTAAGCTTTGATAGAGAGAAACTAGAGGGCTAGTCTAGGGATTGAGTTATTTCCATATAAGGCTCTGTGGTAAGAAGAAATAAAATGAGAAGTTGGGACAGTTACCTGGTTAAAGAGATGGGATACCTGGGGTCTGAAGTGGGGAGATGTGGAGGGCTTCGGTGCTCGTGATTCGACCTTGAGTCTGGGAATGACTAAATCGCTGTGGGGTTGGAGACGTGGGGAGAAAAGGATAGGGAGTGGGTTGGAAGGTGTGTAAAGTGATGTGGCCAGAACAGCATCTCATAATGCTTGTTTTAATAGTGGCATTTAAAGTGATAACCCAGTACAAGATGTTGAAAATTAGGTAATAAATTATTAAAGACTCATTGCAACAGAGAAGGGAAAAATAAAATGAGAGGACATTTATTCTTTTCTTTCCATGTGTCTTTCTTGAACACTTCATTGTCAAAGGCATTCTGCTAGGAAATTTGGAAAAGAGAAAGGAGAAATAGAATTTATCAGAGCCAGAATTTTTAAAAGAAAGCAGTTATTTTTATAATTCATTAAATCTATGACTACCTTGGATATCTGAAGCACTTTTAAGATATTTATTAATTTCCCAAAATAGCACACTTCGGGTGACAAATTTCTATTTTTTATTATAGTTAGACATTGAAATTAAGTTCACTAAGGTAGTAAATATGACCTAGAATTTTGAGCATATCGTAAAATGGTCAAAGTGAATTTTCGTTATCTCTGTGACAGCATTAGCATAAACTCAACGACATTAACATCCTTTATTCATCTTGATACAATTACCTGAAATCGGAGTTTTAGTAATTTTTAGATTGCTCTCTCACTGCCTCTAAGACTTACCTTGAACATTGCTCTTTCTCTGTTGTAACTGCTTGTTGTCCCCTAAAGACAAGTACCTGAGCTATGAACTTGATCTCCAGAGCACCAATCACACCTGGTAGCCACAAGGCAGGGACCCGTGACCTGGCATGAATTGCTGAACCATACTGTAAAGAAAGAGGTATTACAGTTTTGCATTTACTTGTGCTTATGCCGAAGTTTTAAGTTCACAGAGAGTAAATCACCTTGTGGACATAGAGCCCTGAGAGTTTATATAACCTCCTAGCAGTGCTGCAGTCAGGCCTTGGCCTTGGGCTCCCACCCACACCTCCCTGGTGTTGCCCCAGCCCTCCCACAATGTGGCAGTGCAAAGGGAAGACTGTAGCCATATGAGGCCAATTTGTGGTCAGCAGGTTGTGTTGCAAGGGCCACTTCCATCACTGCATGACCATGACCTCTCAGAGCTTAGTTTATCATCTGCAAAATGAGGGTAGTATGGGAAAGCAACCACATAGGCTATGGAGGAATCGAAAGAGGCTATTTATCTATTTGGTATATTTATTTTGTAGCACTTACTATGTATCAAGCATCGTTTTAATCACTTTTCAAATATAAATTCATTTTATCTTCATTACCACCCTATGAGGTAGTTTAATATTATTCTGATTTTACTAAGGAAGAAGCAAAGGCATAGAGGGGTTAAATAACTTGCCCAAATCCCAAAACCAGTAAGAGGCAGAGTTGGAATTCAAACTTGGTAAATTGTAATTACTTATTTTCTATCAAAGAAGATAAGGAAGAATCTAAATAGCAGAAACCAGGCAGTGTTTCCTCTTTCCGATCATTTAAGGGCCCAAGGTACTGTGGTTGTTGACAGAGACACCTTAATTAAAACAAATGCTTCTGCCACACAGCTGGCTCTAGGGACTTTCTAACCACCTTTGACCGTGGGTCGTTAGCAAGAGGGGCTGTAATGGCAGGACCAAGAGAGGGCTAACCTTGAAGAGAAACATGGCCTTTCTAAGAACATGTTGATCTTGAGTGTTAGTTTTTTTAAAAATCAAACCAGCAAATGAGGTGATGTATATAGGACTAACCTGCCTGTAGGTAGAGCAAGCCTGACAGGTAAGAAAGCCTTCTCCATGCTGCCTCCCCCCCCCCCCCCATGCTCCTCACACTAGCTTTCCCTGGTAAAGACGGACATTCACCATGAGAACTTCATCCCTTTGGGGGAGAGCATGACCCCTAATCAAATGTATATAGAGTACCCCTGGACATAGTAGTAGTACGTTATTGATTTAGTGCAAAGTTAGCTGGCAGACGCTTCCAGTCAGGTCTAGAAGCAGGAACAGGTTGTAGAAAGGGGAGGGAGCAGAGTAAAGCTCCGACGCAGTGCGAGGAATGTTGGCTGATGGACTGGCACGGCTGCACTGGTGTCACCGGAAGATGAGAAGCCCTTAGCCGGGGAGTTCCCTGGTGGTGTAGTGGCTAAGGCTTCGGCACTGGCGCTGTCAGCGCTGCGGCCTGGGTTCGATGTCCAGTCAGGGAGCTACCCACATACCAAAAAGAAAGAAAAAAAAAAAAAAAGATAAAAAGAAGCCCTTAGCCACACCGTACTCAGGAATTGACCTTTGGAATGGTGACTGCTGTCCCCGCCTGTGCTGTCTCTTAGCCTCTGGGGCAGTCAAGGGAAAGGTTGCAAATCGGTCTTAAACTGCCTTTCCCAAGGTAAGGACTAGCAAGGACCTGAAGACAAACGCGCTGGGAAGTTTTATAAAAAGGAAACCAACAGTTTCTCCTCTGAGCCTCAGGTGGCTGAGGCCACCAGCTGGTTACTCGGCCACACCCAGGATCCTGCCACCTACCCAGGTTTCCTACTCCATCTGCGTCACCGTTGAGATGACTTACTGGTCATAGCATATGCAAGTTGATAAAGGTGGCCAGTTGGGGAACAGGGCTTATTTGCCTACTGAGAAAACCGGTAGCTTGGACCGTGCACTGGGAGTCCTCGTTTGGATCACCAGGGAACCTTAAAAAGTGAGTTGAGGTTGATTTTGTTGGAAAGCCTTAGGCACAGTAATGGGTGGGGGAGGAGGCGTGAGAGGGGCTGGCTGCCTGTGAGTTCTCTTCTGCCGGGTCCGCTGTCTCACTCCCTGGTACATCCTACACTGTTGTATTCAGCCAGTGCCTGTGAGGCTTCGAGGAAGTAGGACGAACCTGACTTTCTCTGCTACTTTGAGAAAATTATGAAATGTTTACTAGGAGGGTTCTGGCTTAGTGAACTAGAAATACCGTGCGTTTGTTCAAACAGAGGTTTGTGAAAGCAGGATATGCTCTGAAGAGATGATGGCTTCCTCTACCAGGTGTTCATTCCATGACAAATGAGCCACCTTCCCCAGAATTGGCTACGAATGTATACCTTTTGTTTCCTACCCAGGAAACAAAAATCTTAGGATTTCTCCTTGCCAGCACAGAGTTATATTCCAGAACCGCATGAATGGTGGAGTTTTTTGTTTGGTTGGGGTTTTTTTTGTTTTGTTGTTTTTGTTTTTGAGATGAATATGCAGTGTTTTCCTTAAAAAGATGCTACAAAAAGTTTTAAAAAGCATACAGCCCCTGAATCCTTGCTAACTGGGAGCCTGCCTCTAACCCTCTGGGGTACCTGCCTCCGTGATGATGAGACTTGCAAGCTGGGCACGTCACAGCTCCAGTGTTGTTTTGGCCAAACCTTGAGCTGGATAAATTCCAACTCTAATTTCCTGAGTCTACATTCTGATCTTCTTGTCCGCCTCCTCTACTGGCTCTTCTCTGTTTCTGTGTACAATACCTGTCTCCCTCCAATGATACAGGCTCCTTTGAGGGCCAGAACTCTGGAGCCAGAGGTCCAAGTTCAGATCTCAACTCAGCCTCTCGCTAGCTGTGTGACTTGAGTAAGTACTTACTCCTCTGTGCTTCCATCTCTTTTGCTATAAAGTGAGGATAACATACTTCATGGGGTTATTATGAGAATTAAATGAATTACTACATGGAGAGAGCTTAGAGCAGTTCCTGCCGGGTTCAATAGGTGTTACTCTGTAACCATCGCCAGAATTCCGCCTGGTACATTGTAGGTGTTCAGTAAATGTAGAGTAATAAGAAAAAACATGGTTCTTTCTGTAGGCAGGGCCTGTAGCTAGTTGGAGAGCTGGGGGAAAGGAAAGAAAGGGAAAGCATGATGTTGTTTCTTTTTCAATATTTGGGGTGTTTGTGGTAAGGTACTTGGTGACCTGGGGTGTGAAGGAGAACTGTGGTCTTTTGTCTGAGCCCCTCTGGGACTTGGGATTTGCTCAGTGGGCGGTGGAGGTCTTGGGGGCACGGTAGTGTGATATACTGGGAGAGAGCCTGTTATGGTGTGCTTGGAGAGGGTGCGATTCATTCCTTGGAACCTCTTAAGTCAGGCCACTTCACCTTTCCCAAGGCATCTCTGAGGATGAGCATGTTTTAAAGACTTGAGCTGATGTCATTGCATTTTAAAAGAACTGAGCATAATTGAATTGCTGATACACGTGGGTACTTGCACCAGGCCTGGGTCACCTACATCTCTATGGAAACGCATGTTTGCTTGAAAGCCCAGCCATCAGGAAGCAGAGCCTTCCAAGAGCTAACTTCGGGTCACTTTTTTAAAAAAGGCATTTATTTATATTCTCAAGCCGTCAGAGGCCTATGAAATGAAATAATTTCCAATTAAATAGAAAACTCGTGCTGTAGATTAATGCTAATAGAGCCTGCCGCGCACCCTCCCCCAGCACTTGCCAGGCCTGAGATCCACTGCGTTTATTTTAGCTATCCTTTGCTCTTTCGCTCCCATTTGCATTCTGCTGCTGTGGGGAGGTGGTTTGGCACTTTATGCAAAAATGGTTAATCTTCATTCATACGCATTTGCCAGTACTAAAATGGAAAATTCAAAGCAGGGCCTGCCATAAAGTGTGCTTTGTGCAGCTCTCTGCCGTCTCTGTGCACAGCGTGTACAAGGACACGCAGTTCAGATGACTCTGCCTGCTGCACAAGCACTCAGGCCCGATGAGTGGGGGGACTTCCTCCCATAAAGGTCTGATGCTCGCATCAGCACCTCTTGCCCTAGATGTGCTCAAATGATATTCTTAGTCATTGGGAGCTTTTATTTGCCGCTGGAAGCAGGCCTTTTCAAATCAGTATTGACTGTTAATGACCTGTTTAAATAAAACATTCCATTTTCTTTCTTCCCCCCACAAAGGGCTTAGTAGGCAGTGACATTTCTAAACCAAAGGCTAACCCTGCTTTTCAAAAGCCAGAGCTTTTAAATGTGAAATTTTGTCTGACATTTGCCCTTAAAATGCTTTTCAGTGAAGTTGTTATAACAGTGGGTTTAGTGCATTGAAGTGTCTTTGATAAAAATGCAACCTTGAGATGATTTTCCTCTCCAAATTAAACAAAAAATGTCTAGGTAAATATCTTCATACGAAATTCATATTTCAGTCATCATCCTGTGTTTCTTTGTTTATGTGTCCTCATTCCTAATAATTAAAGCAACTTTCCTCTAAGGAGCAAGGCACTGCACGTGAACTTTTATTAAACTGTGGGAATTAAATCACAGAAGAAAGAGCTAAAGCACTTAGAATATGAGAGACCTCAGTAATTACAAGACCAGATGAGGAACAGCAGAAAAGTTGAGGGAAAGGAAAGAGGGTACAAAACATAAGAGAGAGAGATTAGACAATGGAAAAGTTAAGCAACAGGAAAACCCACATAATGTTAAATTTAGACAAAGTCCCAGTTTTATAGAACAGGGCTGGACAAGATATCAATTGCAGTCCACCGGTGGAGCGCCAAACAATTTCGGGGTGACCACCTGAATAATAAAATAAATAACTAGTGGACCATGACACGTGGAGGGAATGAGAAGTAGCCCTTGCCCGGAAAAAGTCTGCCCAGCCCTGTTATAGTAGAACCTTGTTTCTCTCTTAAGCTGGCATGCAAGGACCCATGATTGTGTTAGGCGACTGGACACGTAGTCCCTGACCAGTTTAAAGGTGATCTTTACAGGAAAATTGCCGTGCACATTGGAGACAGCACCCCCACCTTGTATTTTTTTAAGGTGAATTTTCAGCTTTCTGCAACCTTAGCTGCTTAACATCACCCCCAGGGCCCTTACAGACTTGAAATACCTGAGAGCTGAAAAGGACCATGGAGGTCATGTACTCTGAAGGGCAGAGAATTTACCACGCCAAAATATGACTGTAGGAGATCAGGACATGCTACCCAAAATACTATTTTGACATACTGATTATTGTGAGCTATAGGCACTTGAAAAACAGCAAATGCAGTGAGAAGCTTTCTCTGAACTCCCTTATCTGCCTAAAGACAGATCCTCCACAAGGAACTTGGGCTGTCACAAATCCCCTCCCTGGGAGTTTCACCAACCAAGGAAGATGGACTCCTGTCACAGGAGAGGAAACTAGAAGTCAGCGCAGACACACTTTGCTACAAACCTCATACCTCCCATGTGTTCCTCTAAGGACCCACTCATCTTTCCTAAATGTCATTTACTGTCCCATAAGAAGCCGGCACTCCACCCCTTTCCCTACAGTTAAAGTATTTAATCCTCAATTCTTAGCCATCTGGGGGAGTTCCTCATTTTTCCCTGTGCATCTCCCATGTATACAATAAGGTATAACGTTAATAAACTTGTTTGGTTTTCTCTTGTTAATCTTGTATTACAGGGGTCTCAGCTAAGAACTCAGAAAGGTAGAGGGAAAATTATTTTTCCTTCCCTACAACTCCATCCTCGCTGAGGAGACCCGAGGCCCTCATGCTACACTGTAACAATCTAGAACCTTTACTCACATGTCCCATCAGGATTAATGGTGCCCTGTGCAGCCTCTTCCACTCTATTAACACTTACCTGTCCTGTTTCCCATTCTTAGCACTGTCCTTTGCTAAAGGCCAATTGATGGCAATAGAGATTGAATTACAACAAAATGGATGGACCTGGAGATCGTCACGCTAAGCGAAATAAGCCAGACAGAAAACACCAAAAACTGTATGACTTCATTCATATGTGGAATATAAAACTAATCTGTGATATTGCACCTTCTTCCAGAGGTAATAGCATGAGTAAGATGAGTAAGAAAGCAGATGTCTCTTAAGAAATTTATTACACAGGTTAGGAATTAGCTTTCTGGGAGACTGCTGGACACTGTTTTGACTGAGGCCTTTTGCTAGTTCTCCAGTCACACCACACAGGTGACTTCCTGTGTCTTCCTCTTTGAGGCAGCCATGAGAAAATGCCTCAGGATCTAGGGGATCACACACTGTCTAGGACTGCAGAGACACTTTAATTACTTTAATTTGGACAGAAGAAGCAGTTAAACATTAGACCCTGGAGTGTCATGGATCCCCAGGGCACCATTGTGGAGCCAAGAAAACAGTTGGTTGGCCAAGGGCCCACTCAGTGCAGCTTCTTATGCTCTCACCTGAGGTAGGAAGCCGCAGGAGAACAGCCATCTCTGTACAGCAGGTATGCTCCTACCCATTGTTGTGTGAGGTTAATGGATTTGCTGTGTTGTTTGTGTGCCCTTCATGTGTACGAGGCATGCATCAGATGCCTGTCCAGCCTGAGAAGGCAGGGCACCGGGATCAGTTTAATTCTTGGAGAGTTCTTGCTGCAATTCATATACAGTGAGGCCCATGATTTGTTCGTGATGGTTTTGAGGTTCCATAGGCACAATGGTTGGGGCTCTAGAATCGGACTGCTTGGGTTTGAGTCCTGGCCCTGACTGTGGGGCTCTGGGTTTAGTGACTGGATATCGTGCCTCAGCTTTCGCATATATAAAATGGGGACACTCATAATTTCTACTGTATAGGGATATGAGGGTTAAATGAGAAAAGGTGTGTCAAGCACTTCGTTCCTGGCATATTATAAGTGTTTCATAGTATTTAAAAAATTTTCTTCTGTGTTTCCTCTGGTTCTGTAATCCAATTCAAGAAAAGTGATGTAATACCTGAGAACAGGAAAGCGAACCTAAGAGCAGTAGTGAGCTCCAGGGAAACGAAAGTGAAACTCGTTACCTGCACAGTAAGACGGGCAGGAGGGCAGTGAGAAGGAAGTCAGAGAGCAGTTCGGTATTTTAATACCTCGTTTTTACCTCTGTATATTTTATAGGGTTACATGAGAACTATAAATATATACACTCCTAAATCTCAGTTTGGTAGTTGATCAGATTGTCATATACAGCACACTTCACTGAACCATATTAATCAGAAATGTTGAAACAAACGTATTTGCCAGAATTTGTACTATTCAGGTTTATTTTTTATGAAGAATATTTATCTTTGTTGTCAACTAATAGATTTTCTGACTGGCATTAATGCATATTAAGTAAGATCTTTGCATAATGAGTTGCTCAGTTTGCTATAACTTTGCACGTGAAGTAATTAGTGGTAACCATATTTATGGTTCATTAATTTTCCACTGGAGAAATATATAGATGATATATTGGTGATAAATGGTGAAAATCTTTTCTTTGGCATTGATGCCTTTTCCTAATAAGTTTTTTACTATGGAATATAGATATATCTAGAAAGAAGTGAGAGTAATCTGTTATGTCATAAATAAAATTTCAGTCAATAATTTCCTTGATCTTGTGTGTGTGTGTGTGTGTGTGTATGTGTGTGTCCTTAGATAAACAAATGCTGTCCAGAAAGTATCCAGTCATGTAATATGAAAAATAGAGGCATTTATGCCTGGAATTTTTCCGGACAGGCCCTGTATAACTTTGATGATGCCTGTATAGTTTTGTAATGTTATAACTAAAAATTAAAGTATAATTTAAAGGAAAATTTCAAATAATACTTAAGCTATTGAAATGTTGTGTCAATATCAGGACTTGTATTTCTGGTTATCTTAATTTTATATTGATTATTTGATATGCATGGAACATGTGTCCGAGGATTAGAATAGGTAGGCCTCAGTGATTGGTTGTCACAAGAACAGTCTTAAGTGATAACAGGAATTAGAAACCAAGTTCTTTGCCAAGAAGCCAGAAGTCCCTATCCTTTCCTGTATCTAAAGGTCTTGCGATCGAGCTATGTTAGGATATGGGCATCAATCATATTCAGGAGTGACACACTATCAAGTGTGGTGACCGCACGTAATGTGAGGGAAATAGGAGGTCTGTTGGCCTCAAATGTTCATCACTCACTCACAGCACTACAGGCCTCTCAGGCTAACCCAGGGGTCTGCAACCATGAGGGCTGGAGTTTCAGGTTGCTGAATTTGGGGGCTGTCATTGGGAGGGGGTGACAATATGTTCTCCTGAGGCAAAGTTTTCTAACCATTAAATTAAACAGTTAAGATTCATATTGAGTTGACCAGACTGTCCCGATATAGTTTGTAGCAGGCCTTGGCATCCTAAAAGAATAGGAGCACAGCACAGTTTCACTTGCATAGGGGAAAGGGAGTCAGTTCAGTAAACGTAATGGGTACGTTACTCCATGCCCATGTGAAATGTGCTTCTGAAGATTCTGGAAGGGCTAGCTCCAGTCTGGGACTGTGGACACTCAGCAAGGACCTTCGGCACCTGATGATCAACCTTGCCTTCTCCATAGTTTCCCTAGCTTTTCTCCCCATCAAACAGGACCCAATTTCACTGTCTGGTCACTTGTACTCTTAATTCTTTAAGGCAAACCAAATTTATGTTCTATTTAGGATAAAATCCTTCATCTAGTTTCCATAACTGGAGCTGGAGCTGATTCCCCAGTCCCCATGTTAATCACCAGCCAGCAGAAAGCCTTGCTGTGGAGAGAGCCCTGGAAGCCACCTGTGGAGGCAGCCTTCACGCGGGCAAAGGAAACTCCAGAGGGTTACCTTAACTTCCCATCTGAGAAACCTGTAATAGCCTCCTAGTTCTACCCTCATAGCCAGCATTTTCCTTCCACAAAAAATCATTTTGTAATTAATCTTACTGGCATTACTACCAAAAAAAGAGCCTTCTCTGAATCAGACTTTGAGATTAAAGAGAAAGGGAAGAGAAAGGAACTTGCTAAGAAAACAAACATATATATATATTTTTTATCCCATGAATACTATATATACATTTTTTTCTTCCTATGAATTCACCATTCCATGCTGTCACTTCTTTAGATCTCAGAAATTGTCTGTCTTCAGTAGAACTCCTCCCTAATTCCTCTGTGGATTAGAACACTCCAGCTTTAGAAAATGCTGCACACCCAAATCCTAGATATCAAAGCAAAGCAAAAACAAAAACACTTTTTTCTCTCTGATTTCACAGATCTATAATGGCAAGATTAGATGTGTCTAGAAGATTTAGCTAATGAAAGGAATCGTGGTTCACAGATCCATCTGAACAAATAGCACTAAATCCAGCTGTCACCTTGAATCCTTTATAGTTCTATAGGTATAACCTGTCCCTCTCTCTCTCTTTAACTCCTTGCCTCCTTCCGTCCCTCCCTCCCCCACCCCCATTCTCTCTCTCCCACATGCACACTATCATACACAGAAAAACACCAAAAATTACAGGGTATACATGAGGCCAAAACTTCCATTTGAATAAGAAAATCAACCACCCAGATGTCTTCAAGTATCATGATAGTAAACTGTCTTGTAGGCATTCTGATGACTGATCAGAGGTTTCCCTTTTCATCTATGGTTTATACACAAAACACCTGGTTATTTATTTGTCTGTGTACCTCACATGTTATCTCTATTCACTGTTGTAAATAATTAGAAAAAAAAATCCTGTTGTCTTTTACTAGTAACTCTCAGGAGCAGAAATAAATGCGAATGAAATTCAGATATTATTTGCCAGCTAGTATTATTTACTTTCTCCCATATGCCAAGTCAGAGGATATACAATTCATGGTTTCGAAGTTATTTAAATGGGAGCTGTGTTCAGTGGTGTGCACACTCTTAGCAGAGCCCATGGGAAGGAGCTGTCTCACTGGGGATCGCATATGCAGGTCTCTCCAGCTACTGTGCCCAAATGCATGTGTCTGTCAGTGGTACTATCATTTGGAAACTTCTAAAAATAAAATCTTAGTGTTTCTAATATTTGGTAATACATACTATCTACGTGGATTCCTATTTGAGTGGTAATCAAGTTAAGATTTCATACTGCCAAGCTTTTATCCTAAAATCAATGAATGATAATGGATGTGAATTTATAGTTTATTTAAGATATAGATTTAAAAGAAACTGGTGGGGAGAACTTGGAGAATTTTTACAAGTTATCCCTAAAATGTATCAACTATAGATACCTCTGCAGCAAAAGTCGAAAAGAATATAGAAAAGTGTTTCAGTGGTTCTTGATTGACAAAAGTATTAAACATACAAATAGGTAGTATATTGATATCTTGGCCTGTCTAGCTGCTAATTTCTGAACCAATCTGTCTGCTCATTTTAAGTCATTTATGCTCTATTTCAAAAAAGCGATTGAAACTATTAAAGACTTAAGATCTAGCTTCCATAATAATGGTGAAAGATTTAGACCAGATGAGAAGAAAGAAAATACCACAGCTTCAGGTTAAAAATATGTAGATAGATGTCAGAATGGCCCATTCACAAAAAGGATTGGACACAAGAGGCAGAAAAATTAAAGAATGTAGGGAAACAGCAGGATAATAGGCAGTTTTAAGGGTTCATTTGAAACTCGAGATCACGAATTAAAAATATGATGAAGGCATATAGATGTTCATGATATGTTGGTAAGTGAAAAAGCACATTTTGAAACTTCTATATACATACAGTGTTTCTTATGTTTAAGTCTCAAATAATTTCTTGTTTCTTCCTCTAGTGCATAATGTAGTTGCATACATGCAGGAAAGACTCAGTAAATGTTTGCTACGTTAGCCAGGGGGTGATAAAAACTTTAGGACAATAAGGATTGTGATGATAATGCTTAGTTTAAATAGGTACACTTTTCCTCTTCTCACTGTTCTGGACCACCTTTCTTTTTACACAATAAGAAGAAACACAGTTTATCCATCTGTCTTTGTCATTTTTCATGTCAATACAGTATGAATAAAATATTTTACATTGTCTTCTAGAGTTATCGTCACGTGCTTTTAGGACTTGGATAAAACAAGCGCTTAGCTTGAAAGTATTGTTACATCCCAAAATGGTATTTATGATTATGGCAGAATGAAATTATTTACTGTTTTCGAAGAGAGCATAAAAATAACACATTGAGAAATCAATTTTAACACTTTAAAGTTAACCTTTCTTTCCTCTTGTTTATAGGGCTATTCCACTGGAAGCAAGATGACTGAACTCAATACTCACGTGAATGTTAAGGAGAAGGTAAGAAAAAGTTGTATGTAGGTTTGGAGAAACTCTAGACTGGATAATGTCGCTAGCTGGTGAAACCTGTTATAATGGAAGAAGGAAAAAATGGTTTGGTGGGGGATATGTAGTAAGTTTGACATACTAGAAAACCATTTAACAGAATCATAATTAGCATTTACTGAATGTGTGTTAAGCATATTACATCTATTTCCTTATTTAAGCTTGGCCATAACCCCATAAAGTTAATACTATTATTACTCTCATTTTGTAGAGGAGGGAATTGCAAGTCAAAGAAGTTAAGTAATTTGCCTAGATTCACATAGCTAGTAAGCGACACAGTTGGGATTTAAATCAGCAGTGCCACTCTATAGTTCATGCTCTTAACCATCATGCTGGTTAAATCTAAGAGCTACATTATTATGTTATGTTTCTAGAAATGGCCTCATATAGAGATACCCAAAACCTACCTAATGGTCATGCTGCGTAGCCTTTAAAGTTTCTTTCAGCCCTGAGAGTTCATGACTCTGAAAATGCCCCCTTCTCATCAGTGATTGGAGGCTAATTACACTTTCGAAGTCCTTCCAAGGCTTGTCTTCCTCTATGAAGTTTCCTCCAGTTAAGAGTCACAATCCCTCACTTGCCACATAGGCTACCTTGCAGCGTTAGCTCCAATCAGATGCGACTGTGGAGATAAATTCAGACAACCCATTCATCTGGCACCAGGGAACTGAGGTCCTCGAAGGGATCAAAGTGGGAGAGCCCGGACTGGCATTTCCTGCACCTTCCACATGGCCACCTCCCACTTCCACTAGTCTCTAAACTGGTTAAGGACAGGAGTTGGTCTTTCATCCCTTTGTACCCTCACAGTGCCTAAAACACAGAGTGAAGGATTACAGAAGGAACATTTGTGGAGTCCTTACTGTTTTTTCTTTCATCCAGCAAAGATGTATGAGATCCCTATTTTGCGCCAAACACTGTTTTAGATGCTGGAATATGGCACTGGACATGTAGATGAGGTCCCTGCTCCCAGGGAGCTGGCTTTTTAGGGAGGGAAACGTAGGGTGGCAGTGGGAGGTGATTATTTTAGATGGAGTTGGTCAGGGCAGCCCTCGCAGAGAGGGTGATATAATATTTGAACTGAGATAAAGACAATGGGAAAGAAACACTGCACAAAGATCCACGGGCAGAGACCTCCAGGCAGAAAGGCAAAAGGAGATGGGCCAGATGGACTAAACGGTGTTTGGTGAGCCAGTGGTCAGTGTGGCCGAGTGTGGCAGGCAGAGGGATGGTGAGGGGAAATGACAGGGGAGAGTATGGCAGGAGCCCGTGTTTGTAGAATGTTATTGGCTCCTCACCCATGTTCTTGAACTGCCAGTAGATCTGTGGGCAGAATCCAAGGTTCCATGAACTTGGATGGGAAAAAAGACATTTCATCTTCACTAACATCTAAATGAAGATTAGAATTTCCTTCAATCATGAAAGTAGGCAAAGGAAGAAAAAACAAAACTCTACAGGAGTGGCAAGAATACCTGTGACTCTCACAACTAGAAATCATAGGTAACTTCATGTCAAATTACATTTGTAGCAGTTATCTTGAATATCGTTTGTTCATCACTACTTCAGAATTACTATAGTTGTAGGACCTGCTCTGTATCATGGTATTTGATGTCGATAAAGAAGCACACATATTACTGTAGCATACATTCGTTATTTCATTAATATTTTAAATTTATGTCAGTAGGAATGGTTTCCTTTGTAATCATATGGATTTTATTTCATGAATTTGAAGACATTATTCTTAGAAGGACCCCATAGGCTTCACCAGACTGCCTAAGGGGGTCCATGCCCCAAAAGTTTTAGAACCTAAAACAGAGCCATGAAGGGCTTTATTCAAAGCAGCTGTTGAAAGGTGGTATTAAGTAGAAGCGTGACTTGGAGTGATTTTTTTTTTAAAGCTCACCCTGGTTTTGTCAACCCGTATGCTACAGTTTTTTAAATCTTCATATTAAGTAACTTTCCTGTTTGGTGAGGACACAGAGACTTGAGGTAGAAATCAAAGTCAGAACGAACCCATTATCCCAAATCTCTGCAGACATTGTCAAAACCAACTTGCACCAACATACAATTTCTTTAGAGTCTTATGTGTTACCTTAAAAATTGATGTACATTTTTATACATTCTATTCTATAATATACTCAATATATTATTTTAATACAAAACTGATTTTAGTTATTGACCACTCCACAAACAATAGCAGAAATATGTGTCCCTTTTATATCATAACTTCATGCTCTCCCTGGCTTATGGTCATAGATGCAGGTGAGCCTTTATTTTCCCCAGTTTGAGAACCTGGGTCTGGCACTACTGTGCTGACTGGCCCCTTCCCAAATGACTGTTGATGGATGAGTTAAACAGCTCCTGAAGTTGGGCTATGGGAAGGAAAAGCACTTTAAGCAATCAGACTCATAGCAATTGATTCCCTGCAAATTATAACTAGTGGACAGACCAATATGGTAGGCTCAGCAGTCAAAGATAGAGTGTCCTATTCAAAACAGAGGTGGCATGGAGCCAGTAAGAGGAAGAAGGCTGATCTGTCAGTACACAGGCCACAGAGGTTCAGTGTGAACACTCCATACAGTGACTCAGGCACCGCCACATTATCCACCTGTCACGGTCAATGTCACATGTGCATATAGATTAAAAGTATATCGTGTTTTTGCTATTGCACTTCAATAACTTAGCAAAATGTTGGCATTATTTTGAAAGAGGGTGATATTTAAGTTGTAGATATTATTAATCTATATGACAATGAAAGTAGAGCTTCTTTAACTCAATTAATAAATTCCATCTTCCTATGTCAAAAGGTTAACCGATTTCTCAACTCAATAAAATAAATCATAATAAACAACTGAAAATTCTGGTCATTTATAATTTTGCATTGATTTATTTTAGTACATTTATTTCCTTTAGTTATTAGCTTTTATGGCCTTTATATGATTAGTTTGTTTCTCAATCTGTCACACAGAGCAATGACATTTTAGTTCTGAAAATTAAGAAGAATAACAACTGTTATGTCTTAAATTATAAATTATAAGCTTTTAGAGATCTGAGAACAGATCTACGTGGTGTTCTTATACAACATCTAGTCAAGCACTGTGGGAAATTGAATACTCAATAAAAGCCTTGAAGTGAAGTGAGCTCATCATTCATCTCTAGTGGGTCCGCTGTTGCATGAATTGAAAAGGAGTGGGTGCTTTGCTGAGGATATCAGTTCTGTCCTCAGGCAGCTTTTAATTCAAAGGAGGAACTAATTACTTAAGGTTTAATATTTAAGACACCTGAAATTTACAATTAACACTCTTTGTGACTACTTAATTTTAAAGTATCTTTATAATATTGGATTATAACTATAAGGATTAAATGGAAATATTGTTGGAGTCCAAGTTCCATCTCCTTAGTGTGACATGTGTGATCAGTCTCCTGTGTGATCTGACCCTCACCTGCTTTTATACCTTTTTCTATTGCCACTTCCCCACACACACCCTGCAACACCGCAGCCGTCCTGACCTTGAATGTTTCTGCCTCCAGGACTTTGCAAAGGCAGTTTCCTGTATCTGCACCATCTGTCTTTCCTCCTCAGCACCCAACCCTCACTCCTTTTTACACACCTTTCAGAGAACTCTTTTCTCCTTCCTTCTGCCCCATCTGAATTATTTGTACTTTCTCTGTTCTCCTTTTTTGCTATTGTGATCATTAGTTGTCAGTTTCCTCACGTAAGACTATGTGCTCCTTGGGGGGACTAGGCCTTTCACATAATTGACCCTCAATTAGAATCAGATAAATGAATGAATTGTAGCTGAATGAAAATGCCTGCTTGATAGTTAAGTTCTTTAGAGACTCTATTTCCCATTTGTGATATTTTGCAAAATCTCAAGCCTTCCTGAAGACTGAAATATGGGTTCATGGAAATGTCATCTCATTTTAGTACTTACTCTCTTTGCTATTAAATAAACCAAGTTTTAAATTGCTTCAAAGATCAGAACTAAGGTTACTTAGGTGGTTCTGCAAAAAAGCAGCATCCTTATGAGATGCTTATCAAATGTAGGTGCTCTCAGGTAGGTTTTACAAAAACAAGTGAGATCTTTTGGTGAGTAATCAGTCATATCCTGCTTAAAAAAAAAAATGAAGGAGGGAGGGAGGAAGGAAGGAAGGAAGGAAGAAATCCCCATATCTTACTTTGTTAAGGAGAAATACCAGAATGAAATCTTTGGGCTAATCAGGGATTTTATATTTAGGCCATACTCACTTTTTACAGCTCTTTTCTAAAAGACATGTTTTTACAGAAATTCAACACTAGAAAATCACCGCTGAGCTAAGGATGGGAGTCAGTAGTGACTATTTTAATAACGTTATTTCCCGTATGAAACACTAGGATCTAAGCTAAATTGATTTATAAAATTTTAGATATAACTCTCCACTGATAAGAAAGGGTTGTTAGCACTGGCATAGACAAAATAAAATTTTTAGTTAGACATTTTCATGCATTATTATCAATTAGTTTAAATAGAATACAATTCAGCAATAAAATTTGGTGATAGAAAGTAAAAGGAATCCTTGTGTGTAGAATGGGGTTCATGTTTCTGAGTGTCCAGCTGTGGACTGATAACAAATTCCCACTGAATACTAATCCCTAAACCACCTTGAGAACAGTTGGAAAGTGAGCTCCGGGAATGTAAAGAAAAAGCATGGAGCTTGGAGGCCGGCAGAGATTATTAGCTCCCCAATTACTAGGCGAGGCACCTGGATCAAGTTCCTTAACTTTTCTGGGGCTCAGTTTCCTAGTCTGCAAAGTGGATGTGATAATAACACCTACTTAATAAAGTCATCAAATATAATAATAAATGTGGAGCTGCTGACTGAGCTCTTAATCATATAAACTTCGAAGGACCTAGGGGAGCTCATCCATTTATAATTTAAAAAGTGGAAAAGGATCTCGAGTTACCTTAAAATATAAATTCACATCAAACTGAGCTTAGAAAGAAAACAAAATAAAAAGTCCAAAATGAGAAAAGGACCATAAAACTGGACTTGACTTTCTCAAACTTTGATAGCTATTGCTGAGCCACATAAAAAATGTGAGCTTAGAAATTGTGATGCTATGGAAATGAGGAATTGCTGAGCTGTGCCACTTACTGTGAATAGCTTTTAGAGCTGTTAAGGTTATCGAGGTAAATTGGGTTGTAAACAATAATCATATAGAGTCATTCAAACGATGCCGGAGGAATAGAAAAGGAGACAAGAGCCCACGGTGGGAACCAAGATGGGTCATCTCAACATTTCTGCCTCTGACTGAGATAGACTGCATCCTAGAGTCTGTTCACAACAGGTGAGCAGATGTCCCGTTTTATTTATTTATTTTTCCTGTGACTGCCTTGATCTCTGTTTTAAAAAGTACCGAAATATAGTTCAAGTCTTTATGTGGGGATGGAGTATGGTCAGAAAAACCCGAGCATTTGATTAAAAAGATTTTGGCAGGATCAGAGAAAGTACAGAAGAAACCCATCATTGTGAATCTTTAAAATATTAACTCTATTTAATAAAGAACTCATTTCATGGCACTTGGGACAAAGTTTAATGATATGCAGTTGTTTTAAAAGACCAAACCTTGCAAACTTTGGGGCACACTGTAATTTCATAACTTTTTAGGAGTGTTGAAGTCAATTTAGCCCAATCTTTCGATTTAAACAGCAAGAACACCAGCCACACACACAGCTTTCAGGTTTCACTACAGACAGGTTTTTGTCATCATTTCCTCACAGGAAACGGTCATTAAATTTCCCTTTCAAAGAAAGGGGAGACATTGACAATAGTCATTGCCTAATGCGTATGTGCAGAACTGCTGTTATTGTTGCTTGGCAACTAGAAGAGATTTGACGAGTCGAAGGAACTGAATGAATAAATGGAAATGTCAGCATCAGTTTCAGGGGATAAGAAGAAATTTACTATTGCAGGATTAGCATCACATTGCTTTTTCCAAGCTAGACGATTCGAATTCCCAGTGTTTCTGTTCTACTTCTCCTGCTCCCCTCTCCGTCCAGCCTTTCATTTGTAGCCCCTTTTGTACAGTGGCAGAGAAGTATATATATATGAATGAATGACAGACAGTTAATCCTAAAGAATACAAGAGCATGTCAAAAAGTAAAACCTTTGGCAGGAGGGAAAGAGTTACCTCTGTAGGCAGTCCCTTGGAATATATGGGTATTTTACCAATATTCTAGTTATTTCTCACAATAACCCTTCATATTAAATTATCCACTTTTTTCAGATTAAAAAAAAATGACAGGGCTGCAATGGTTTCTTCTCTTCTGACCTTGAGCACTAAAAATGTATCCAGGTAGATTAGATAGGTAGATAGACAGATAAATTGATTGATTCAGCACTTTTTTTAAAAAGTATACTGTTTATATTATTATTAAATTCATTTTTTCTCTGTGAGTGATTTCTCTACAAATTGATTCCAAGCTCCTTATACACACAAATGGACTTTTTATTTATTTGTGTATTTAATAGTTTCTATAATAGTAATATCATAGACCTATGATTGCAAATATTTGTTAATTAATATTTAGTAAAATAATGGAGCCATGATTTTTTAATGATGATTCTCAGATATTAGGAACAGGGAGGAGGAACTGGATTGGAGCGCGCCCTTCTGGTTTGGGACAAGCATTAGAATGTCAGTGGGGAAAAAGATAGGCGTAATTAAATATTTGCGTTCATTTGAGTCCTCCAAGAAGCAGATGCCAAGATGGGGTTGGCTGAGCGTGAGATTTCTTGGGAGCCAGGGGAGCTGGTAAGAGCTTATAAAAGAAAAAAGAAAACGAGAGGAAGGAAGCACCACCAGGTGGAGAGTCCACAGACTTCCATGCATATCGGACATCTTTGAAAGAAGAGGGAGCAGAAAGGAAAACTGGGTAGGCAGTCTCAACTTGCAGTGCGGTTCTAAGAAAGTTCCGCAGGCTGATGGGGAGCCCTTGGGCCACGCTGCCTGTGGAGTGACGAGCCCTCACTAGTACTCCACCACCTCAGTTGTTGGCTGAGACCACCCCGCTGTGGGTGCTAAGGCACTGGTGAACCCAGCGGGTGGCAGCTGGGCTGTCAGTCAGCTATGCTTCCCACAGCAAGAGATGTCCCTAGCCACCACAATATGTGACAGTGTAACAAAATGTCATATTTAAAAAGGAAACCGAAATACCTATTTTGGAATTCAATCATGTAAGAGAAAAGCATGTGACCCAATGTTTATTGAAGAGAATTAATAAAAGTTCAAGAACCACTGCTCTAAAGTAATTAGAAAATTAAAATACAAACTATAATTTCCCTTCCCTTAGTAAGCTGAGCCATACTGCCACTAGTGTAGGGAGCCTTCTCGACTTCCAAGGCAAACAACAATTTAGTAGCCTTGTTTTCCTTTAAAAGCATACCCTATTTCTAACCACGTTTAAGGAAACAAAGGGATACGTTAATGCTACCGAAAAACTGTGTCCTTCAGTAAGTACACTGTGTCACCTCTCTGGGCTTCAGTTACCTTATCTGCCAAATGGAGAATTCACGTAGACAACCTCCCAAAACCCTTTCCAGCTCTAAAGCGAGATGAATCCGTGGTGTCTTCGAGCTCATAGGGGTCATGCAAGACCAAAAAGGGGGCTTGTGCCACAAATCAGAGAATCTAGGCACAACCTTAGTCCTGATACAGAGCAGCTGCCTCAGTTTGAATGTAGCATGTGACCTCCCTGTACTCAGTTTCTTGTAAAAAATAAAGGAAGTTAATTAAAGCATCTCTAAGGGCCTTCTACTATTCACTGGGATGACATTTCTGTTGCCACCCTGTCTACAGATCCTTCGGAACTCTGCTTCTCAATTCTTGAAGATTAATTATCAATGAAAGTGTACTAAAATAATTATGGGGGATAATTTATATAACTTAGAGTTAACATTTGTCTTTTATTGTGGTAAGAACATTAACACGAGATTTACTTTCCTAAGTATACGGTACTGTATTAATTGTGGGCAGTGTTGTGCGGATCTCTAAAACTTAATCATCTTGCATAACTGAAACTTTATACTAGTTGAACAGCAACTCCCCATTTCTTTCTCCCCCGAGCCGTAGGCAGCCACCATTCTTTCTCTGCTTCTGTGAGTTTGACCGGGTGACTATTTGAGATGCCTCATAGGAGTGGGATCCATGCACTATTTGTCCTGTGATTGGCTTATTTCACTTAGCAGTGTCCTGGAGGTTCATCCATGTTGTCACGTATGACAGTGGCTCAAAGTGTAATTTTAGTTACATAACTGAGGCTGAATGCACAAACTAGCTTTAACTCTGTTTACTGCTTTTAGAAGACAAGCGAACGAACAAACTCATAAAACCATTGGAAAAACGAGATCTGGTCAATCAGATGATCATCTTTACTGGTGTTTCAATCAGCATGCCTTTTGTTAAATTGGTCAAAAGTATTAAAATTTAAAAAAAAAAAAGGTATGTGGATGAACAAACACACTTCCTCCAAGGGGAGAGTGTGTTTCTGATTTTCATGACGTTTAGGTGGTCTCTTTCCTTCACACCTCAGTGGAGAATACCCAAGGTTGCTGTATTGTAGTTTAGAGATTAACTTAACTCCTTTATTCTGGTATTAACTAAAGGGTCATTAACTCCTTTTTTCTTGTATTGATTAAAGGGTATTAGTGACTTACATGTTTGTGGTACTCTTTATCTGAAAAGTTCTGTGAAGGAGTGAGAAAAAAGTCCACAGGAGAATAGGTGTCAATAATTACCTCTCCGCTCCCCACCCCAGCGAAAACCTTAATTTCCAAAGAAAAGGAGGAAAGATTTTGTCTAAATAGTCTTTGTTGCAGAAGATAAATGAAAACTTTCTTACTTCTCTATTCTGGATAAAACACCCAAAAGCAAAATGTCTTAGAAAAATAACATTGCCTTTCTTGCCTTTACTAATAAATCCAAATATGGATTTCATCAAAAAAAGTATTTACCTAAGTCCTAAGACTGTGTGGGTATAATGAGCTTGTTGAAAACTCACTTCCAATGGCCCCAGGGGCTCACCCTGCCCTAAATTATGTGCAAGTGTAACTGGTAGCTCTGGGAAAACACGAGGAAGAATCAAACACAATTACAGAAAACATGCAGGTATACACCGAATACGTGCTAGCTAAAGGCACGAAATGAAATATACGTTAAGCCCACTACTTGCCTCTGTAGAAGTTAGAAGGGCAACTGCTACTAGTAGCAACCATTTGAGATACATACTCATACATGTGTGCGCGCGCGTGTGCATGTAGCCACGTAGAAACCACAGTGACCTTCTTAAATACGCAAACATCACTCTCCTCTAAGTAAAATTCAACGGTCTTTAGACTAAGGCTCAAAATTACAAGATGACCCATTACAAGATGCACACTTTCGCCCTATGCATTTTTATTTTTATTGTTAGACTTATTGGGGTGACATTGGTTAGTAAGAATTACATTGGTTCCAGGTGTAATATTCTACAGTGCATCTCACCACCCAGAGTGACTTCTCTTTCCATCACCATATATTTCGCTCCTCCTCCCTCCTCTCCCCGCCCATTCCCTCTTCTCCTACTCCTTCCCCACTTGCCCCGAAATAAACATTAAACTATTGATTGTGTCCACGAGTTTTTTGTTTGTGTGTTTGTTTTTGCTTTGTTGCTTAAAAATATGGAAGGCTTCACGAATTTGCGTGTCATCCTTGCGCAGGGGCCATGCTAACCTTCTTTCGCTGTATCGTTCCGATGCCTTTTTGATCCAATTCATCTAAAACCCTCTTCCTTGTGACATTTAACACTCTAACGAACCCGAAGCCTCCTTTCTTTGACTGCGCTTCTCGTCCCTCAGTTCTGTTAGTAAATGTATATTCTTCCTGGAATAGTTCATCTTTTTGCCTCTTCCCCTCTCTTGTCTTAGTCTTACTCTCCCCCCCGCTCAGTTTAAATGAACATCAATCCTTAAAGGGGACTTTCCTGGCTCCCTAAGATTTGTAGGTCCCCCTGCTAAAGGCACCCAAAGCATCTTTACTTCCCCTTCTATAACATTATGCTCATCAAGTGTCTATCTTTCTAGATAATCAGCTCCAAAGCAGGTCAGGGGTTGTGTCTGTCACGGCCTCCCATTCAGCTTCTAGCACAGTCTGTATGTTGTGACTGACTGACTGAATGAATGAATAAACAAATGAACATGGATTAAAAGGTCAATATCAACTCTGAGGGAAGTTGTTGTGGCACTCTGGCCTCTGTACTTGACTCTGGCCCATCCAAAATCCAAATAAAACAATTTGGACAAGATGTAGGAGATGTTAGCTAATTTTTAAAACGATACAAAATTGGAAGGAATGGCTAATGCATTCCCTGTTTTGGGTGGCAAAAAGCAAGATTCTAAAAAAATAACAGCTGAGTAGAGTGATGAGTCGGGACTTACAGGTTGAAATTTATCCAAGATGAATGCAAAGTCCTACCCTTGCATTCCAGTCACTACACAAGTATAGGACAGGGGATACCTGTCACAGAAGCAATTCAGGGTGTATTAGCAGCAGAGTCAGCTCTGTTAGAAGCAGTAATTGATGTGGCTCCTGAAAGTGCTAATGCCATCTCAGATTTCTTTAATGGATATATAGGGTCCGACCAAGACAGGCAGGTCCCACAGTCCTCTGCTCTGACCCAGCCTCCTTGGCAGCAATGTGTTAACAGGGCCACATTTCAGCAGGCTACCCGCAGAGGAGCTTGCCCAGGGGTTCGAAAAGCTTGGGCAGCACAGCTTATGAAAAACTGCCAAACAGCTGATGTTTACTACGTAAAACTTGGAATTCTGGGGAATACTTTACTTCTTTGAAAACAAGGAAGGGCTCGTTTTTAGAAAAAAACAGGACGGTGGAACTAGGACCGAGGATCGACAATTTCTGATCTAACCTTGGTCCCCGGCCACACCGCCCTGCACACGCCCGATCTCGTCTGTCGTCTGTCGGTAGCTCCCAGCGCTTTCTGGCCACACCCTTCCTACCACCAACCGCTTTCATCTCTTCGCCTCTTTAACGTCTGTTCTTTGTTCTCCATTGGATCTCTCATCCCATAGCCTCTCCATAGCCTCTCTCCTCCCCCTTCACAGACCTCAGATGCCTTGGTCTGCTGCCTCAGCCCTCACGTCCCCAAACCTTAGGATCTAACACTGTGTTTCTTACGGTTTGTATGTAACCTTGGGTCATTCATTTTTCTCTGCTCCTGCTTCTGGCTGAGAGAGAATCACTGGGGAAAGCCATGCCAGGCGGCTGCATGACAACTCCTGTTGCCCGGCATTAGTGGGCCTTACGCGGTGCCCAGTAGGCCGTTGCCTATTACATCCCCCGAAAGCAGCTCTAAACCTTTTCCCACTTTTTTTTTTTAGCCCAAAACAAACTCTAAAACTCTCACACAGAGGAAATAATTTCCTTAAATTTTCTTCTTCACAATCTCAAATTTTTATTGTATCTTCACTCTTTCTTTTTCTCCTTTCCTCCTTTCTCAGAAGCCTGGGAATGAAAGAGAACCATCCCCCCTTCCTTTCCACAACTTGCTTTTCCGTGTGGATTTTGATACCTTTTTCTGTTTTCATTGCCTCTGGGACTTTGTTTCATAATTTATCTCCTGTCTTTCCTCTCCTCAAATTGTTTGTCATTGTCTGCCCCACCCTTCGGTAGGTGAACATAAATCAGATACTTTGGGGAGATTAATTGTGCAGTGATGGTCTTAGATGCGTTGGGAGAGGAGAAACCACACCAGGGAATCCAGCTGAAGGCTTTTTCAGAGTCCAGGTGAAAAGCAAAGGGAACCTGCAGTGAAAGAAAGAATGGAGAACAGGTGAGATTCAGAGGGGCTTCTGTTGTCAGAATCACTCTTGAGTTAGTTGTTATTTATGACTTTGTCTTATTTCCTAGTGTTTTGTCAGCTCCTTTGGGAGCGAAGGTTATCAGATTTATCTCACTTTCCCTCACAAAATCTGACTTTAATGAATGAACGGTTAGAATTTCCTCAAAACGTGTGTATTTTGGGAGAGAGCTGCCCTCTGAAAGGTACATTATTAACAAGAAGATAGTTCATGAGAAAGGGAAAGACATCCCCATCTAGGAGGAAGAAAGTAGACCTTTGTACTAATTTCTCATTGCTGTAACGAATCTCCATGAAAGTAGTGGCCTCGAACGACACAAACTTATCTTCTAATTCTGGACTTTCAGAAGTCTACCTAGGTCTTATTGGGCTAAAATCAAGGTGTCAGCAGGGCTACAGTCCTTTTTGGAGGCTCTAGGGAAGAATTTGCTTTCTTGCCTTTTCCAGCTCCTAGAAGCTGCCTGCATTCCTTGGCTTCTGGTTCCCTTCCATCCTCAAACCCAGCCGTGGCTGGTCAAGTCTTTCTCACACTGCATCACTCTAACGCTGACTCTCTTCCTCCTTCCACTTTCAAGGACCCTTGTGATTACATTGGACTCTCTGAGAAAATCCAGTGTAATCTCCCCATCTCAAGGTCAGCTGATTAGTTAAAATCTGCAACCTTAATTTACCATGTAACCTAATTTAATCACAGGTTCTTGGGGGATTAAGGCCTGGATATCTTTGGGGATCAGGGCCATTATTCTGCCAGCCACATATTTGAACAAACAGCATCTGCATCATCACCTAGGAGCCTGTTAGAGATGCAGAAGCTTGGGCTCCACCCCAAGCCTCTGAATTAAAATCTGCATTCTAATCAGGTCCCCAGGGGATTTGAATGTACTTTAAAGTTTGAGAAGCCAGAGCTAGACAGACTCTAAGTCCTACTTTAAACTTCCTATGATTCTATGAAAACTGCATTTTTCCCCATTTTCAAATCTTCATTATTCCCTCTAATGCTGCTTTCCTGGGGGTGGGGGGGGCGGGGGAGTTAATTTTGATTTGTACCCCTGGTGTTAATTCCCCAAAAAGTCAGTCAAGTAGAACATGACAATACCTCATGCATATTTTTTTGCTGGCGGAAAGTAGATGCTAGGAAAGGCAATTAAATGATAGAATTACCATGATGCAAAGGCACTGGTCTGCAAAGAATATTTTCTTCCCCAAGAAGATTCACAGGAGAACTGCCTTCATTAGTGTGAAGGTAATATTGGTGGCCCAGCAAGTGAAGCAAAAGGTACACAGATGAGCTGTTTTTAAGGCATCACTGAACGGCTCAGCCCTAGCAATGGGACCAGAGCTGATTATAAAATTCCTTTCAAAGTTGCAGGAATGGCAAACCCATAAATATATAACTCTGGCTCTGACTAGTGTAAAAAGGAGGTTGCTGGCTGTTTGATTACTCTCCTTACTGTTGGGGATAAGCTTAAGGTCACCTCCAAGACTGCAAGCTCCTCAAGGCCAGGACCAGCCATATGCATGCAGTTCCTGGGACTTAGGGGCTACTCCACGCATTTCAGGCTTGAATACTTTCTAGTACTGTGGAATACTTTATGCGGAATTACAGAGATACACTGAAAAATGGATTATTAAAATGGAATACGTATTTTAGTAACCACCTTACTAGGCTTCCTACTTCCTTTTGTTCATTCAGTTGTTCATTCATTTATTCAGCAAACATTTATGCAAGCTTGTCCAACCTGCGGCCCACCGGCGGCGTGCTGCCCAGGACGGCTTTGAATGTGGCCCAAGACAAATTTGGAAACTTTCTTAAAACACTATGAAAATTATGCGCGGACCTTTTGGCTAGCTTATCAGCCATCGTTAGTGTAAGCGTATTTTATGTGTGGCCCAGGACAATTCCTCTTCTTTCAGTGTGGCCCAGGGAGGTCAAGAGATGGGGCACCCCTGCAGTCATGAATCTCAGCTATTGAATGCTACCCATTGTTCCAGGCCCTTGGGTATAAAAATAGGGTCCCTGTCACTCAGGACCCCATATCCCAGTGGGGCAAATAGTCACATCAGGAAATAATTATGGCAACATGAGTGCTAGAAGTGGCATATGAACAAGGCTCATGGGCCTCTCTTCTCCCATCTGTCATGCACATGCTAAAGGGATTTATCTTTAAAATTGTCCATTTCTACCCTTTGACAATTGGACTAATTATCTGGCTTTATTGTCTTTGTTTTCAGCCCTAGCTACTAATGTTGCCTCTAGGAATTTGCTACTTGTTCTAGAAAATGAAACTCTCAAACTAGTTCAGGTGAAAAAAAGGTTATTATAAGATCTGTTAGGGTCACATGGGACTTAGGAAAAGTCGAAGAAGCAGGAAAAGCAGAAAGGGAGGCAGCTCCAAAATGCTCTGTGTTCTCCCTTTGTGTTGAGCAGTCTGGACCCCCAGGGCAGAGAATCTGATTGGCCCACTCTGTCTTTTCAGCCAGGCCACTTCCTGACAACCGTGCTCATTGTCACTGTATTCTGATGGCTTCCTTCATATCACTCCTTTAGCATGAGCTGCAGTTATATATAGTTTTAATTTTTATGTTTATGTCTGTTTTCCTCTCTAGGTTTGGTGGTGACCTTATCTGTTTTGTTACTACCATATCCAGCCACTCATATAGCACTTAATCACACAGAGGGCATTCAGTGAGTAAATATGTGAAAGAATGAGAGGGAGAAAAAGAAGTATTGTTTCTCACCCTTGAGATGGGCTTCTGTATGTTACCAGCCAGCTTGCAGGAGAGGAGAGATCGAGGAGAGCCTGGGTCCCTGCTCCGCCAGGCTGTGGGGAGCAGTCTCCCCCAACTAAGTCTTGGCAAACACTCTAGCCACGTGTTCTTTCAATTGCAAAGAAATGCCAACCTTTACACCTAGAGAGACTCTTTTCTTTTGTGGCCCAATGTAAATGCTCCCACCCTTTTCTTTTTAAAATTTATTGAGCAGCTAATATATGCCAAATTCTATATCAGACACTTTGTATGCATCATCTCTTTTCATTTGTACAGAAGTTCTAGCAGGTAATATCCTCATTTTACAGCTACAGAACCAAGTTTCACTGATTTAAGCAGTTCATCCAAGGTCATAGAGCTACTAGCACATAGCAGAGCCAAGAGTAAAACATGATTCCAAAGTTCCTTCCATGATACTTGGCTGTCTCCCCTCCTCTTGAAAACGTAACTGCTCCCGTCTCTGTAGTACCACGGTACCTTGTTCCTAAGACAGCACGGCGTTTTTGAACACTTCCAAGTACAGGTGGCTCTGGCTCCAGTGCTGCACTGTCCCTCTCAGAGGAGGAACTGGTTTCCCTTCATGTCCTCAGTGCCTGTCACTTAGTAGGGACTCAACCAGCATCTATTTGCTGGGCTGAGCTTTGGAAGGGTAGACGGTTATGATGCTATTTCATATTTTTAAAACTCCACAAAATACCCTGAGTACCTTTATTATAAAGAAAGTAAAACTATCGAGTCTTACACATATTTTTTCCATCTCTGTTACTGAAATTAAAGAACATGTGTATTCTCCCTACCCGTATATATGTTTAGATCACATCACTGTCAACTGAAACACCCCTGTTACTGTGGATGGTAAATGTGGAGGGATGGGATGGTCCAGATACACTGGAAGTATGTTCCTTTGACTCAAAACATCAACCTGGTATACCTACAAGTTGGCATTCTCTCATTCAGCAAATAGTTATTAAATACCTACAACATGCACATTGTAGGTCACATGGGGTGAGCATGGTGATTATGCAAAAATATCTGAAAGGAGGATTCTACCCTATGTTGTTTACCATCTAGTAGACCCAGCATGTACACAAACACTTAGAATAAAAAGCAGAAGGTGCTAAGTGCCAAGAGGCACCAACTGCTAAGGGCTATGGGGAAAAAAGGAGGCAGGGATGACTTCTGGCAGGGATGGTTGAGGACTTCATTGAACACATGCCATTTCAGCTGCAATGTAAAATTCGGACAAGCAGACACTGGTCAGCTCACAGGCAAAACTCACGCAGAGGTGAGATGAGAGGCCAACACCGGGCGTGCACTTGTCCATAAAGGGCAGAACAAGAGAGCCGTTTGAAAAAGTGGATTGGAGTCCAATTGCTGATGGCCTTGAATGCCGGGTGGTAGAGATTTAACTTTATTCTTAAGGAAGGAGATTAAATAAATGGTCATGACTATAATTTGGGGAGAACAGTCTGCTTGCAGCCTCAGAATGAATTTTTAAGGGAGAGGCAGAAAGCAGAGGGAGCAGTTCTTTTATTGTATTTGATAATACTGAGTCTTTACTGATCACACAGCTGTGTAGGTGGAGTGAAAACTTTGGTCAGAACCATTTTTGAAACTCAGACATAGTCTAGATAACTCATCAATAAGTCAAAAAGAATTTCTAAAGAGTCATCACATAGGCTCAAAAAATTCACAGTGTGAATGAGGAAATCATCTAACAGTTCTGAAACCGGACAACTCAGGTACAGAAGAGGTACGTTAATGTAGGAAGCTGAAATCACACAGCGTGTGAAAGCCACACTGCCTCACTGCTTAGCGTGGGCGAAATGCCAGCAGGGCGGGCCTGAGGCAGAATAGGGCGAAACCTGCGAGCCAGAGAGAAGAGGAGATTAAAACTGAAGGTTAAATCAAAACAACTTTTGAGGTGCAAAAGGCAGATTTCTCAACAGCAAATTGAATTCACCAAACCAGACTTAAATTAGAGAAGCAAAATAGGGGAACGTGATTTGGGAATGGTAAAGCAGTTGCTAAATGAACTGCTAACTAGCAATCTGATTGTCACCCAGCAGCCTGTACTACTGTCTGGTTGGCCCTCCTGGACTAGTCTGTTTATAGCTTGAGAACCCTTGAGGGATGCAGTCAAGTGCAGCCTCAAACAATGGGCTTCCACGTGAGGCTGTAGCAGTAGGCTCATCAGCTTGGGCTGTGGCACTGAAGTAAAGGCTGTATGCATCTGAAGCAGCGCCCAAAACAGTCTCTGCAAAACAGCCACTGCAGGCATGACTTTTATGAGATCCCCGTATGCGAACTACCATTAGTCACGCATTGATCGATCCATTCCTCCAGGAGCTTCATTTCCAAATGCAAACACAGCCTTTCAGCACAACTTCACTACAACACTGCCTTTACCATCCCTTCCTTTTATCTAAAGCTATTTGGTAATGAGGTCTTTTTGAGGTATAAATGCTTAGACCTCTTATGAACTGCTGCATCATGAATAGTGACCCTGTGAGGTTCCTGAGTACACATGATTTCTCCATCTTTATCAAAGACATTTTCAGAGGAAAATAAATGTAGTAAATATAAATAAGAATGTGAAGAAACAATACTGCTCTCTTCACATTAGCTAAACCCATTGATTAAAGCCGAAACAGAGCTTGGCCCAGAGTTCACTAGAATTTAGCATTATTATAGAACGTCTCAGAATAGGCAGGAATTAGTTTGTCCTCTTTTTTTCTCAATTTTTAAAACTTAACATTCTTGTCTTAATTATATTCCTCTGGGAATTGTCTGCAATATTCATAGTTAGATTTGATATCAGAACTCAGTTATTGACAGTTTTCTAAGGCTATGCTCAGAGCTAGGATCTATAAAATGACAAAGATAGATGTTTACTATATCTGATCATAATTGTATTTTTTTTCCTTTAAAGAGGGGTAAGCAGGAGTAGTAGAAATGTCTAAAAAGCAAATGTCTCTGTAAGCCATGGTTTATACTGTGTTTTGCTTTAACATAATAAAATAAATTATGTTTTTGCAGGGGAGACACTGGAAACAGGTAGAAGAGTCAGTTTATGTTTATTTCATGATTCTCGGTCTTTACTGATCATACAACTATGCAGGTGGATTGAAAATTCTGTTCTAATGTAACTACCGTTGACCCTTGAACAATGTTGACCCTTGAACAATGGGCATTAGGGGCACCAACCCCCCAAGCAGACAAAATTCATATATAACTTTTGACTCCCCCAGAGCTTAGCTACTAATGGCCTGCTATTGGCCAGAAGCCTTACTGATAACATAAACAGTTAACACATATTTTGCATGTTATATATACTATATTCTGTATTTTTGTAATAAAGCAAGCTAGAAAATACAAAATGTTATTAAGAAAATCATATAGAAGAGAAAACACATTTACAGTAATTACTGAAAAAAATCTGCTTATAAATGAAACCCATGTTATTCAAGGGTCAACTCTATAATGTAGTTAAGGTAATTAATAACTAAGCTTTGTATTATTTAGAAGAACTTGGCTGATGTGGCAATTTAAGAAATTTTGTATACTAATAAACAGTAATAGCTTGAATGCTAGAATTTTATTTAAAAGAACTACATTAGAAGAGTAACCTGTAATGTTTATACATAACTCCAATGCACTGATAGCTTCAAGGCTATTGTATTTATTGTTGAACACATTCTGTTAATGACTTTCCTGGGTTGGATGCAGGTATTTTTGTTCTTGTTTTTTACTCCCCATCTTGGCTTTCTTTGAAAAGAAAGAGAAATGGGGACATATTGATCAAAGGGTACAAACTTACATTTATAAGATTAACAGTTCTGGGGATCTAATATACAGCATGGTGAGTGCAGGTAATGAAACTGTATTATATACTTGAAAGTTGTTGAGAGTAGATCTTAAAAAAGAAATAATAATTAGGTAATGGGATAGACGTGTTAACTAATGCTATGATAATAACTGTAATATTTAAGTGTATCAAATCAATACCTTAACTTATACAGTGTCTTGTAGCTATAGAGCTATCCTAATGAATAAGAAAGGACAGCTTTATGAAAGGATAGTTGAGTAATGATCACAAGACCTAAATCCTTTGCACAACCTTACAGGCCCTGTGTGATCTGGTCCCTGCGCACTTCTGGCTTCATCTTACTCTCGAGAAGCTTCATCTTCTGTGTCCCTCCTTGCTCACCTCCAACCACTGCCTCCTCATCTGTGCCTTGCTCCTCATTAATGCTGTTTTCTTTGCCTAAAATGCCTTTCCTTTCACCTCTCACTCATCTCTTCTCACTTACTCTTCCGATCTCAGCATACCTATGTGAAGGCAAGTCTCCCTGTCATAGGATTTTATAGCTTCTATCACAGTATGTCGTGTGTATTTGTGATCATTTGATTACCGTGTACATTTCTCTCAAGTCTATAAGTTCCAGGAAGTTTGGTGCCTTGTCACACAATAGGCATTCAAAAAATATTGAATGGATTTTTAAAGGGGAAAAAGAGAAAAAATGAGAAAGAACTTAGATCTAAAGAAGTTGTTGATTTTTAATATAGAGTCTAGAAAGACTAAGAACCAAAGAATGTGAAAATAGAAAAAATCAAAGGAAAAAATCAAATGAGTCACATATATACAAATACATATATTGTATTAGAGTCCTCAGCAAAACCCATGTAGTTATTAGCATTTATGATTGTTAAGCTTCAAACCGGCTTCCCGATAGGTAGTGTCAGAACCTTTGCAAGTCATGTACCCGGAGCTTGTGCTGTTTTCTCATTATAATCTAAATATTCTTGCACATACATAGATATATATGGTGGAGGCTGCCTATTTCCTAACATAAATAGGAAATACGCTATACTGCTTAATTAAATGTTCTGGTCAGTAGACATTACACGTATCATACCCGTATCATGCCATGAATCTGATTACAACTGCAGGTAACTCTTAAACTCAACTGGTCATAATTCACCATTGATGAAAACATGTAAAGATTGCACAGTGCTCTTATGATCATCATTACGATGCCACTTAGGTTGGCACCATGCAGTACTTGAGTATTTGTCAGTAGCAGCTACAGTAATTCCCTTGATAGAAAGCTGGGTGAGCCAGATTTTGCTAAAGTAGATAGAGCATCCTATAGTAATTGCACGTTCTGTGAGGTAAAGACTAGTTATTTCTGGTAAACCAGAAGAAAGAATACATGCTAAATTTGACTAAGAAAGACATACAGATGATTAAAAATTGAATATCAGCCTAATCTATTGAAATGCTTAGCTCTCATATATGTATTTATTTTTACTATGTTTTAAATGTTTGGTTTTCAGAGCATGCTTGGGAACATTTCTGTATTATAGCTAAGACTGACATTCGAAAATACAATGTCCCACATTTTTATATCTCCATAAGCATTCATGGAATTTCACAACACACTTGTGTTAACCTTTAGATGACTATTTCCACTGTGCAGATAAGAGAAGCTGAGGCATAAGGCTATTTCTGAATGTTTTCCAAAGATACTCTTCCCCCACCCCCCACCACCTCCACCCCACCCGAGGCAGAAACCATCTGTGTCCTCACTGAAAACACATCTTGTGTGCATCTGGAGTCTTGGGGGAGAGTAGATAACTAAGCCAGAGTTGGCTTTTTGCACTTGTTACTAAAGTCCTAACAAGGGGATCTTTGTAGAAATGTGTACACAACAAAGAGGGTATCAAGGTGATTATAAGGATGACTTTTTACTGGTCTGAAATGCCTTGGGTATGCTTGATGGCAAGAAGATAAATTAGTTGGCTTTTCAAGGCCTTTCTAACAGTTACAATTCTATCCAGTGAGAAATTCATGGGTGAAAAATATTTAAAATGTTTCCATTTCATTTTCCTTTCTTTTCCTTTACAGATCTATGCAGTTCGATCAGTTGTTCCCAACAAAAGCAATAATGAAATAGTCCTGGTGCTACAGCAGTTTGATTTTAATGTAGATAAAGCAGTGCAGGCCTTCGTGGATGGTAAGCATGCATGTCCCCTGAACCTGAAGACGTTAGATCTAAATATTCTTTGTGTTCTGTATGTTTTTCCTGAAATGCATTGAATACCAATTAGTTACTAACATTTTAATTCTCATAAAAATATGTTAGGCTTTAAAAACATACATATATACATACATAAAAAAGAGTAGAATCTAAAGTTTTTTTGTCATTATGAGAAAAACCTGTAAATAGCTTCTAAATAATGCTATGAATTCTATTGTCTACCAGTCATTCCAGTTTTTTATCAAGCATGTCCTTTATTTGATGGTGTCCTTGTCAATGGAGGATAATGTATTTTATTCCTAATCTCTAAGGTCTTCTCATCAACCAGGGTAATTCTATTTGGCTTTATGAGTAAAATTCTTGAACTTAATGCTTTTGTAGTCTGAGAGGGCTGGTTTATTCTTTAATGTCTTTAGTTTATGATTCTGAGTTTGTCTAATTAATCAGAATATTAGTTAATCTTGTCTAATTCTAGAACCTTTTTGCTTTCTTTAAAAAAAATTGTTTTTTAGAGAGCTCATTGCCAGTGATGTTATAGAATCTCAAGTCTCAAGAACATGTTTATCCTATTACATTAATGTATAACTTCTTGCTTTATATTTTCTATAAATTATGGGGAAATTCTTCTTTCCTAATAAAATTAAACAAAGATCTCATTCCTGTCCTAGGTTATCATATGTCTACTATCCTGACATAAGTTTCTATTTTGTAAATATGGACTAGCTAAACATAATCTGACAGATAAAGTCAGGGAAGACTTATCAGCATGTTTCTCAGTTATATCCTATTTATGGGTTTAAGGACAGTTTGATTTACTTTATTTTCCTAGGAGTAGAATCATTTTCCTAAGTTTCTACAAATGTAATTGCATTTCAGGCAAGGTCTTAGAACCTGGCAACATGCTTGCATTCTGATATCTGCAGCCAAGGTTTGGGGTCCTAATTGAATTAAAAAATGATTGTCATTCAAAATAGACCTGCAAGCAGACCCATAATGCATAGCTTTTCTGTTTTTCCATGACTCATGGATTAGCAGATATAGAATCTTCAGTCATAAGAGACAAATAGTAGAAAGTGCAGTATTAATTCGTTTTTGCAGCATTCAGTGCAATTTATTCTCAAGAAAAAAGTTTTGGAACCGTGCTCAGATAAACTCTTTTCAGGTTTCACTCACAAACATTGCTCTCATGGGGGCAAAGCTTTAGGAAGGGAAAAAGGTGATTATCCTCATTCCTCCCCACCCTCACTTGGACGGAAGCCCCCACAAAGTGACCCTGATGAAATGCACAGATGCTCAGTAACTGATATACTGTCATCAAATTCATTTGTATTTAAATAGAGCACCTTGCTTGTCCTTCTTGAAATTTTCACCTTGTCGGTGTTGAGGTCTCATTAAAAAAATAAACCAGAATACATCTCATTGATTGCTGAAAAGCCTGTTGTCATTTTGGTGGGAGAACAATCGAACAACTTGTTTAAAAACCACTGAGAATCAAAAATATTTCTTAGGAATCACTAAGTATATTAAAAGCACTATTTCCGAGTGGCTTAAAAAACTGCAAGCAGTTATTATTAAAATTTAATAAAAACAGTTTCAAAAGTCTCTGTAAACATGGGTATTCTTCAGAATTACTCTCTAAAAGCTCATTGTTTAAATTGCAAATAGAATTTACATCAAAATATGAAAACTAGGGAGTTCCCTGGTGGTATAGTGGCTTAAGGCTTCGTTTGGTGCTGTCAGTGCTGCGGCCTGGATTCGATTCCCAGCCAGGGAGCTACCCACATTTAAAAAAAAAAAAAAAAAATGAAAGCTAGAGGAATAATTGAATATTGCAATGAAAAACACAAGGCAACTCACCTCCTTTCTCTGTTTAAAAAGAATGATATTTAACATTTTTTTTATTTTAATTTTATTTATAAAACTGAAGTTTAGCTACAGGGACTGCCCTAATGTTTATTAGTCACTGACATGACTTACCAAGAAGCCTAATGAAAGTGACTTCCTAAAGTTCTTCAAAAATACTGTGAAACATTAATTCCCTGGGCAAGTAGAGAAAAACCAGCGCAGTTAATAGTAAGTCTGAATTATAGCTTGCTTTTAAGTGCAGTCTTATTATTTCAAGTACATGTAACTCAAAAGGTCTAAGAGAGGCATTGAACTGGAAACCTTGAATAGATAGGATTAGCCTTTCTAAACATGAGTCAAAGCAATATGGCCTCTGCTCATCCAACAGTGACAGTAGACTCAATAATTGGGACCCTACTAATTTGAAATTTGTTGTAAATACCAGGCTGAAGTTTATCTTTGTTTGGCCAACATCCTCACTAACATCCTATTATATTAGTGTAATGAGATTGTATGAGAATGCTTATAATTGTTAAAAACATACATTTAAGAGCTGCTCTTTTAGAAGTACCTATTTATAAGAAAACAACTGATATAATCATTACCAATAAGTTATTGTTGAAGTTACCCCCAGCACAGTTGGAATGAGTGAAAGAACTTTGTTAGACTATTTTCCACTCCGTGGAAACTGTTAGTGTAGCTGACCAATGGCAAAACATTTCTTTGAAAACAACATGCAACGTAATCAGGTTAGGCTTTTCCTCCGAGTCTGTGCAGTTTGATGTAGGAGTTCCATTGGTACGTACTCGTACATGAATGGCATTGCCAGAACCTGAGACTTACTTGTCATTTGATGACCTCCTTTTGCTTCAAAGTGGAAGCCTTATAAGGACCACCTCCCCTGCCTGTCCGCAGTGATGAGAGCAAAACCAACATCAGATGATCTGTCTTCTTATCACCCTGCAAGTTATGAACATAATGAGTAGAGGCAGAAAAAAGAGCAGGCATGGCCAAACAAAAAGCGGTAACTCGCATGGTGAATAATATCCCAAATCATCCCATGTTTAGTCCAGAAGATTGTAGTTATTTTGATTCATATATCAAACAGAACAATTTTAATTCTACCTGTGACAATGGCAATGAAGTGATCAAAAATTCTTAGGATAGATTTCACTTTCTCTGAGACAACGTAATGATAAAAAAAAGTAAGCTCCATATAGTGGGGTTTAATATTTTGATAAAACCAAGATCATACAGTGAATTAAATGAAAATCTGGAAATAAAACATGAAACTGGCATTTTTATTAAGGTAAGATGTATCAAAACAAATGAAAAGGCCAGAAAGAAATTGCTACTAAGATGGAAAGACCGAGATGAATTTTGTGTGGTGTTTTATTACATGAATGCACGTTGAAGATTCTTTGTCTTTGTCTAGGTAGTGCAATTCAAGTTCTAAAAGAATGGAATATGACAGGAAAAAAGAAGGTAAGATTAATATTGATTGTAAATTAGTAACATCTTCAATCAAAACTTTTATGGTTTGTTATTTTAACAAGGCCGCCAATTTTATGCTTCTTTCAAATACGTTAATGTGTACACCCAGAAAGCTTCCAAATTCATGACTCTCTTCAATTACCAGTCACCGTCACTAATGCCCTTGCTTTCTGTTCAGTGTTTTTAACCACCAGGTGTGCTTTAGAAGTCCTAGAGTTTTTCTTAGGTATTAAGGGGAGCCCAGTGGGAGAATTCAAAGGATTCCAGACATTAACTTGCCTGAACATATCCTGTAGCATAAAGGAAAAAATTAGGGAGTGTTTTAAAGATACTTGAAAAGCTCTAACTATCACATGCTTTTCCAACTGAAAGAATCTGTCCAAGGCTACCCTGAGATACCTTTTTGTTGAATTCTAAGCTAGGGTTTTGTTTTTTTTTTTTAATCAAAGAAGAAAAGAAAATACCTTAAAAATCATAGGAAGGGACCTATTTTCCCTTCTTGAGAGCCCTAGCAGACTCCTCCCTGAAAACAAAGGGAAGGTTTTCATCTGCCGCTCTCAAATTATTTTGCTTTCTTGCCTCCTCACAAAGAAATCTGCCTTCTAGGCACATGGGAGGTGTGCATGTGCACGTACTGGGCTTCTCGTCCGCAGCACATGCCTTCCTGATGTCGTGAGCATGCTCACTCACTCCTGTAAAACACACCTCCCTCCTTGTTCGTGGCCTGTGACCTGTTTCGTGACTTTCCCAAAACGTCTGCTTCTCTTTTCAAAGTGACTGCCCCACCTATCATTCCCACTATTTCCCAGCTGGGCCTTGTGTTTTGGGTATGCCAGAGTATAATGCACCCGTCTACCCTTCCCCACAAGGGAAGATCATAGGCCTGCAAAACAGATTTTAAACAAATCAAACCAAAAAAAAAAAAAAAGCAGTACATATTATTTTCATAAAATCCCAAGATTACTAAAATTACTAGAATTATCCTTTTGCCTTTTTTCTCTTCTTAGTTTTATGTAGAATAGAAAGAATTATGAGTTGTTTTTTTTTGGTTGTTTTTTTTTTGCATAACCTTTATATGCCACTATCTTTGACAATCTCTGCTTATCTTTAATCATAGCTTCCCAAGCTTCTGTGTGAGATGATGATTCCAAAGTGATTGAAAGGCAGTATTTACACTTAAATGGAAAAATTTCAGAAGTGTGGTTTGGGGATAAAATCTCTCTGATGTGAAAAAAAGGAGCAGACAGCAGCCGCAGACGCAACTCATTAGTGAATCTTCCTCTTAGAGGTTCAGTGGGGACGTGGTCTCCCCAGCCAGTGGACGAGGGGCTTGTGTGGGACTGGGTGCTGCTGTCCCTTCCCGTCACCCAGTGAGTGCACATCCCTCACTTCTCTAGAGCAGCGCTTAATGCTGGTGCGTGATTGTGGTTTCAAAGGAAAAGAAACAGAGCCGGTTGGAGAATTCAGAAGAGAAAGCTGGGGGCTTTTGTTTTTGTTTTTGTTTTTGTTTATTTCTTTCCCAAGTGTGTTGAAGAACAAAGCCAGACTGATGTTCAGCTGGTACCCACTGATATAGCATACAGGTGGGACAGAGTCTGTCCTGATAGGTCAGCGTCTGTTCTGATGGACTAAGACCTGTACCATACTGGATGTGAAGGACATTGAGCATCCCCCGGGTATAAAACCAAGTCAATAAAGCATACAGTATAATTAAGAACCACATCTTAATTCTCTGTGTATTGTTATATATTGACCATTAGAACTTTTTAGGAGAGAAACAGTAACACTTTGCCATACTGTGATAATTCAGGTCTAAAAAATTTCAGTCGTCTGAAATGTAGGGTTGTGTTCTTTCGAGATAAATAAAGTTGTGGGGGGTGTTCCCTGGTGGTGTAGTGGCTAGGCTTCGGCACTCTCACCGCCATGGCCTGGGCTCCATCTCCGCTCAGGGAACCAACCAACAACAACAACAACAAAGATAAATAAATGTTATGTTGCTCAACTAACAGCCAAGAGATCCAGGAGTCCAGCTGCACAATCAGAACCCAGGTGGAACCAGGTCATTTTGGCAGTACTTTGTAGCACCTGTCTGCTACAGCTTAAATATTCATGGGCAAGATCGTGGGTCCTGTGGCTGCCTGGGACTTCCTGGACAGGGAAGCAATCTGGGGATCTCTTGGCTGGCTGGTGCCTATTGCATAGAACCAACATAGACTTTGGGGATCTGCCTTTTACTTCCTCTTTTTGCAAAGACTTGCCTGCCTTTTTCATACCAATCCTCTCCTCAACCTCCTCTCGTTCCCAGAGGATCAGAACCTTGGCATCCTCCTTGCCTCCCCCATCCCCATTACCTCGTTAAGAAATGAGAGCTATTTTCCAATGGCATGGTAACTGAATTCAAGTCCTTTCAAGGCGTTTAATCACAAGATTTTTACTGTGTTACCACTAACGTATGTAGTGCCTCAATTTGCTCAAATAATATGTCAGTATTTTAGCCATTCCCTGCTATTCTTTCCTATTTAAAGGAAGCTTTTTGTTTACTATGTTTATGAGTAAAAGTTTATACAACTTATTGTAAGAAGGAAGATATTTAATTAATTTGAGAGGTGAATAAAGTTGTAGGTGCTTTCACCCATTCTATTAGAAGAACCAGAAAACAACAACAACAACAAAAATACATATGTAACATATCTATTTTGGTCTCTCGGTTTTGTCTTCTATTTCAAAGGTCTGAGCTAAATAATATTGTCTTCTCATTGATTTCTCATTCTAGAACAATAAAAGGAAAAGAAGCAAGTCCAAACAGCATCAAGGCAACAAAGATGCTAAAGACAAGGCAGAGAGGCCTGAAGCAGGGCCCCTACAGCCACCACCGCCACAGCTGCAGAATGGCCACGTAAATGGCTGTGAGAAGGACAGCTCATCCACTGATTCTGCCAGTGAAAAGCCAGCCCCTGTCCCTCGTGAGAAGAAGATCTCAATACTCGAGGAACCTTCAAAGGCACTCCGTGGGGTCACAGGTCAGTAATTTTTAAGTAAAGTTGCTTAGCAAAACATAGAAGAAAGGGATGCAAAGGGAACCTACTGGCGTGGTCATTGCTACTGATGACATTGTTGGAAGTGGAAGGTTGGTCTGCAGTGCACATGAATTCAGAGCACCTGCACGATGGTGGAGGCAGGGAGGAACGGAACCGGGCCAAAGAGTAAATGCTCAGTCTAGCCTGTCAGAGGATTTCTTTTTTCTCATGTCTATTAGGATCATTAGGAAAACAGAAACTCTAAGTTTAAAGAAATTTTCTTTCTAGATACCTTTTCTGGGATAAGGGAGGAATAATTAATGGCAAAAGGAAATTATCAAAGGGTAGTATTTTAGATTATGTGACAGAACAAAATCATCCAGGGTGTTAGAATCTGGAATGTTAATTATTTGGGCTATCGCTATATATTAATGAATCTGTAAAAGGCTACTTCTTAATCAACTGTATGACCTTGGGTATCATTTCATCTCTAGTGTCCCATTTTCTTTCTGTGAAATAAGGAATCTCTTCTGGAATGCGCTAGATCAGTGGTCCTCATCACGATCCGACTTAATGTTCCATTTTTTACAAATCCTAAAATAAAATTCATAGATAATATAATCTACCTAGAAACAGAATTTCAATAAAATAAAAAAATATATAAGAAATCAGGAATAATCAAAACAGAAGGCATAATAAAATACCTAGAGGTTCATACCCATTTATAATGAATCACTTTGCACTTTAAAAGAAATAAGACAATAGTCAAATAGATATTATGTATACTGCTTCTCTTTGACATGTGAAATAAGAGCTAAATAAGTATATTTGCATATAGACATGGAACCATTGTGAATATAGCTGCTAGAAATGCGGACTGACACAGGGATGCTGATGGTTAACTCAAATACAGTGACTGCTGATGTGGTTGGTCATGTGATTTTTCCAAATGGGGAAAAACTCTTGGTAAATTCTGAACACCATCAAGTACAATCTTTTCTTAATTTTCACCGTAGTTGAATCCCGGAAATCCAAGTAAATCCCGGAAATCCGTAGGAAAACTGTACTTAAAAAAACAAAACAAAACAGGGTCTGGCAGAAGTAACACCTTTTTTAAAGAGCTGGTAATCTATACCAAATCTTTCATTGTAAAATCATAAGCATATTATTCTGTAACGTAACAATATTTTAACTACTTTTAAAAGGGAGTTACTTCTGCCAGACCCTGTATTTTGGATTTTTTTGTAGAGTGTGGGCGAGGACATGAGAAGGTTCAGGACAAGGGCAGTTTTTTTGTTGTGCGGGATTCCTGTGCTTTTAGTCATCTAACAATCCTGCCCTCCCATCCCACACACACTGTCATTTTGCTGGACTTTTTAAATGCCCTGTCAGTTTTTCAAAATGCCCCCTGAAAGGTGGTAGATCCCTCACTGAGAACCACGACACTAGGTGATTTCCCAAAGTCCTTCTTCTAGTTATAAAATCCTGACTTTACTGAATCAGTGACTTCTTAAACTCCTCTTACACACTGAACAGTGTGCTAAGTGCCACTGTGTACTCAGAGAAGAACATGGTATGGTCAAGGCCCTGAGGGAATCACAGTCTGATATGGTTAAAGAGAAGGCTCTGTGGTCAACGGCAAGTTTATGGTTTGAGGAAGAGAAGTGCCACATCCAACTGAGTGATCCAGGGAGATTTTCATGGGAACCATGGGTCCTGAAAGGCCAGTAGACTTGACATGGGAGAGAGGACTTGGAGGGTTAGACAGCAGGAGGGAGGTGACTCAAACCCTTGTGTGTTGCACTCCCACTATGCGTGTATATGATAAACCAGAGAGGGGTGAGACAGAGGCCAGGCCTAGGAAGACTTCAGTCTAGCAGAAGAGACAAGGGCCAGCAGAACATCACATGGTGCCGCATACCCCAGCAGGGACGCAGTGAGCAAGCATTAAATAACTGACACACTGTCCAACACACCATTAAGTTTTTAGATTGCTCACAAAGCACTAATTTTATTCCATAAACAGATTACCTAAGAACTCTCTATTAATAATGCTGTAATTCAGGTAATCCTTACTACCCAATGATTTCTTGAAATTAAACAACAAAAATAACCTATTTCCATTTAGAATCTGGATTTTCCAGGAATTTTTTTAACTCAGTTTTTACTATGCCTACCACTTTGAGAATGTTTTGATTTATAGTCAAGGCAGGAGAAAGAAATTAAATAATCGAGTGGCAGATTCCCAACTTTGCTTGTTATTGCTTTCACATGAATTACTTTCAAAATCTAATTACTCAAGTTGCTGTTTTGATATCAATCATAGACTAAAAGTCTAGCACATATATTTGTTCATTTACTTATAATTTATACCTTCTCCCTAAAACAATTTCAGTAACTCTATCAAGTATATGACATTAGAGCAAATGCAATATTGAAGAGCTTCACTTCAGTGGATAGCTGCCTTGAAAGTTAAGTACCCACTAGAGGACTTCTCTCTTCACAGGGGCTTTTTTAAAACTCCACCATGAAACTTTCTGTGAAGAATCCTTTCTTGCACAAAGAGCCATGCCAATATCCCTTGAGTTTTTTTAAGTTTGGCATGAAGGCATTGTAGGTCAGCACCATTTCTTGTTATTGGTTCATTATAAATTGATGCTTCATGTAAATATTTCTTTTATAGAATAAATGACGGTAATGGAAGGTTATTAGATGTTTTTGCATTGACCTTCTGCTTGACTATTCAGTTAATTAACAACTCACTTATTAAGATCATAAATTTTAAAATGAGTTTGTAACTAGTTAGACTTTTCTTCCCCAAAATAATGAAGTTTCATCAAGAAGTTGATATCAAAACTGTCAAATGACTTTAAAATGCTTGTTTCATCTGCCTGCAATCTAGAGACCTCTAATAGATATTTCACAAGTAAGTATTAGAACTTGAACATTCTACCTCCTATTTTGAGTAGACCACTGGAACTAGAAGGGATGGAGTGATCCTTTAATCCCGTCCCTTCATTTCATAGCTCAGGAAACAGAGGTCTCCAGGTTGAAAAGCTGAGAAGATAAGCCACACCCCCAGAGTAACCCTCTTTAGTTTGCAAGAGCCTGACCGAAACCTGTGTATTTTTACATATGCATTAGAGAATTATTGCCAAAACGATGGGCTTCCTAACTCCTAAATGATGTATAATTGAACGCGTAATCATAACAAAGCCATATAATGATATTCTCTTCTTGAGTGGGTTCGAAGTATGAACCTAAAAGCAATCTCCCGTCTGCTAGGGAGCATTTATCAAGTTTTCCATTAATGAAACACGCTAAAGAAAGCCTGCCCTGAGTGCCCAGCCAGGCAGCTGGCTGTGAACACATGGGACACGTGCTTTGTCTTTTTATAACACCTTGACATTCAAAATCTCTCTTTTTAAAAGTTTTAAACAGAATTATTTTCTGTTAGGGGAAAAGTTAGCTCTGATGTTTATGCAGGTGGTTCAGGGGTGTTAGTGTGACTTCCTACATGAAAAATAACCACCCAAAGCATCATCATTTCAGGCTGTAAATATAGCACTGTCTGAGTGGGACAGCACTGCATGTCAGCATATAGCTTGGAAGTTTGGGAGTTTGATTTAAACTTAGTACAAAATTATTTCTTCAAGGCTTGGAGTAGTTTTTTCTGGATTTCAGAATTTTTAATAACAGCTCAAATTAGATCTTTTACATAATCCAATCAAGATCATCCCACATCCAAGAACAAAGTCAGGCAAGGAGGAGATCAAGATTCATGCCTACCAAAAGTAACGCCAAAGATCCTTTTTATTTCTAAGGTCTCATCTGAATGTCTAAAGCTCATATGACCTTGGGGTCTGACTCCTCCAGCTGTTCCTCCTGCTATATTTTTCTTAAGACTCAGTTGCTGAAATGTATAGGTGCTTATCACGGTGTAGGCTCCAATAGGAAGTCGGATTCCTGTGTTGTCTTTCTCCCACTGGACACGATTCCCAGTCAATAACAAAGGAGCAGGATTGTGGGCTACCACCTGGCTCCACTGAGGTAAACTTTGGGATGGGGCTTTCCTTGCCTTCAGTTCCTCTTGGTCGCCCCCAACAGCCTTTCTTCATATCCCTTCCTCTTGTATAGCATCCTGGGAAGCCAGCTCTTCTTTTACCTGTTACTTGTCTCAAACAGAAGGCTCAGTGCTGTGTTTACCGACCTCCACAAACCAGACTTCACTAGCTGTCCTGTATCATAGAACAGGGGCAGTCCCATCCTTTTAGCTTTGCAATACAGATTCTGTGTTTCAGCATGGCACTGGCACACAACTGTCCTCTGATTCTCAAAGTGAACTGAACCAAATGTGGGAGGAAGGGCCCTGTCATTTTTAGAATGTGGGCTTCTTGTCCCTCCTTTGTGCTTCTTGTTAAAACAAAAACAAAAACACCAGACTTTCACAGTATTTTTATGGTGTGAGGTTCCCTATAGGATTTCCAAGCAAATTTTTTTTAATGCTGCTGGTGGCCCAAGCTTCCTGATTATCTTTCCTGCTTCTCTAAGCCCTGTATTGGACCAGAGGATTAGGACAGATCAACAAGAAGAAAGCAGCTCATCTAGAACCTTAATAGTCAAGCCAAATGCACAATTGCAGTGCCAGCTCTCAAATGGAAGCATTATAATATCGTAGCTAAGAGCCAAGGCTTAACATTCGACATGTTTGGATTCAGATTTTGGCCTCATCACTTACTAGGTGTGTGACCCTGAAGAAGTTAACCACTCTGTGTCACCATGTCCTAACCTGCAGAATAGAAAATATAACTCCACTTTACAGGACTGTGTGAGCAGTAAGTGAGATACACAGGGGAATTAGCACAGCATCTGGACCGGTAAACCCTCAAATCATTTATTTGGTAAATAGATTTAAGCACCTAACGTGTAGCAGGAATTTTACAAGAGGTAGTAAATGAGCCAACAAAGTTTTGCCCTCATGGAGTTTATGTTATTTATTGAGGACAGAGACAAGAGGTGTATAATGAACCAGAATATAACTGAGTTACCACGATAATTACAGATCATAGTAAACGTTGGGAAGGTGGCATACAGGAGACGGACCGAGGCAGGAGCTGGGGGCTGTGTGCAGCAACTTAGAAGGCCACAGTGTGGCGTGAGTGAATGGAGACATTTAAGCTGAGACCCAAAGGCCTCAATTCAGGTTCTCTCACATCAGGTCATGGTAGTCTGAACAGCCAATGTTTTATTTAAACCTTAATTAAGGACTTCAGCTGAAGCCCCAGCTATAATCATAGGATTTGACAATTTTTTTAAATTAAAAGATAGAATACTGTATTAATATATATAGCTGACATTAGTACTGTTATTTAAACACGCATTTTGAAAGTTTATATTTTAGAGCACATAAGCACTTTTACCATTTTCACTCATTCTAGCTAAATACTTGGTGTTAACTCTCGTTTATGGTTGTGTGTTGTTCAATCTCAACCCCGGCTTCCGGCAGCACTGTGTCGGAACTGTTCAGGTGATATTAGGGGAGGCCTTAGGTTGCATTTTCAGTGACATAGACCGCTGCTTCCTTTCCCTGTGTATGATAAAGCAGAAAGAGATAGAGACAGACAGAGGATGGAGTGACTCGAGGGCAAGGGAAATATAAAACCCCTTGAGTATTTTTCTGTCACATGGGTAGAGCAAAACCCAGAGCCCTCTCCCTTCTCTTTCTTATTTGAAACCTACTTTTGCAACAACCCCTACATCAAGAACACAAAACTACTCATCTCTGAATAGCTGATGCCTTTCTCACTTCCTACCCAGACCTTGTTTTGGTGATCTCAACTACAATAAGACTATTTTAAATGGAATGCTCTCCTTGCAAAGAACAGAAGGCCTTCCTTATTTTTTTAAAATTTTTGAACAAAGATTTAAGTGGTTCTATCAAAATGCAATAAAAATAAACCCTGTTTTGCATGGAAATAAATCAGTGAAACAAATCAAGTTAACATTTCTACCTTGTGTCGTTGACAGATTTAATTCATTGACTTTATTATCTATTATCTTTTAATTGATACAAATAAACCTGTAAAGGTATTAGTGGCAAACAAGACCTTGTGAAGACCAAGATTTGTTTCCATTCAGAAAGTTACCAGCTTTATGCCCTCTGAGCTGAATAAGTTTCATAGAACTTGAAGGAAATAAGAAGTGCACGTGTATTTGATAACGATATCGTGGAGAGGCAGAACTGACTGATACTATTTCTTCTGACTAAACCTGTTTTTGGTCTCTGTTCCAAAGTTATTGGTTCCTCAGAGTATCTGTTAATTATCCTGTGGTGTAGTCTAGAAGAATGGTGAAGATGCAATCAAGGTGTATGATATTAATAAGTATACCGTGAAGTTTCCCACTAGACCATTATTCTGTAACATCTTAAGAGAGTTAGCTTTGCTTACTGTTCTTAATTTCTTCGCCTCTCTCTCACTTACTCATTAGGGCTTACAGCCCCATCACCCTGAAAAAAATCGCTCCCACTGAGTTTACCATTGGCCTCCATGTAGTGAATCTACCGGACGTTTTTCAATCCTTACTTACCTTTTCCTTTCAGCAACATTGAATGCTCTTGACCACTCTGTTCTTAGCCACTCAGTCTGTTCCCTTGTGTTTCTATGAGATGACACTCTCCTGATTTTCCCTTCCATCTTTAGTGCTTCTCTGATTCCTTTGAGGGTCACTGTCCTCTACTTCACTGTTAATTGGTGAAGCTCGTCAAGGCTTGGTTGGTTCCAAGTCCATTGTCATATAAAGCTGTGTGTCTTCTTAGATCACTTCCAACATACCCTATACATAAGCTGGCTCACAAACTCACCTTCCGGTCCACGTTACTCTCTGAACTCCAGACTGTTACTTGACATTTTCACTTCGATATTGTGGGGCCTAGGAGACTCCATTTTGACAGTTAGCCACCATTTCGAGAGAAGTGAAACCTAAGAGCACAGCAGACTACTTCCCTTATTAGGAAAAACCTCAGTTTCACCCAGTTCCTGCTTCCCGCCCCATGTCCCTCCACCTACCCAGTAATGCCACGGCATGTCACCCCACCCGCCTGCAATTTTTTTTCCTTTAAATTCCCCCGCCTATCCAGGTTCGGGGTCGTTCTCTCTCTGCTGCGTTGGAGGGCGGACGGACCGAGCTCGAGCTTGTAGCAATAGAGTCTCTTTTTGTATTTACATCGGAGTCGGTCTCTTGGTCGCTGTGGGGGTCGAAAACGGGGAGCACAACAATATTCAATATGCTCAAAATAAATTCATGGTCTCCCTTCCCAGTTAACTTTCTTTTAGCATTCATGATCTTATTGTACCATCTATCCAGTTGTGCAAGTCAGAAATACAGGCATAAATTATGACATCTTCCTCTCTCTCATCCCCCATATCCAATTAGTCACCAACTCCTATTGATTTTCATTTCCAAATATTCCTAGAATCCATCCATTTCTCACTATCTCTACCTTCCACCTTCCCAGTGAAACTGCCATCCTCTCTTGCCTGCACTACTACACTAGTCCACTTATTAATCTCCTGGAATTTACTCTTACTCCCCTCTAAATCATTCTCTATCCTGTAATTTTTTCATTGTAAAAACGAGCTCTTAAGGTCGAGACCAGAAGTCTTACACTGGCCTGTAGGCCCAGCATAGTCTGGCCCCTGTATCCTGCTCCAGTCTTGTTTTCTGGCATGCTCATTCTTATTCTCTCTACTCCAGCCATACTGGTCTCCTTTCATACTGGCCACAGGTATCAGGCAGGTTCAAGTCAGGAGACAGAAGCCACACTGATCATTTGAATGGGAGGAATGTAATAAAAAGAATTGCTAATTAAAACAGTAGGAAGTAGTTAACTACTAAATGGAGTACATGAGAACTCTAAGCTATGGCAAGAGAGCACTTACTATGTCTAGGAAGATTAGATAATAAAGGAACTAGGACTAAGGCAAGTCCCCCAATCTAAGACTGAGATCCTGACCTCATCAAAGGTGTGTGGCTACCAGAGAAACATGCAGCTTTGTGCTAGCAAAACCAAACAAAAACAGCTTGTCACAGGGCATGGACTAAGCTGCTCTGTATAATAGAAGAGACCTGCCATTGCCAGAAGGCATTGACAGACTGGAACTTATCACAGCCACTGCCAGTGTCAGGAAGGGAGCAAGCAGGGACAGTGGCATGAGAGTACAGCCAGAGGCTGCTGGTTTGTGATGAATACTGCTAATAATGAAAGATGGGAACCTAGAAGAGAAGTGTATTTCTGTCCTCACAGCCTTGCAAGATCACTTTATTGCCATCTACTGACAAAGCTAACATTCTGCTTGCTAGCGAGAGAGAATTGTTTGCAGGGCCCAGCGTCACTATCACAGAACAGGGCAAAGAAGGGTCCATTTGAGCGGAGAGATAATACCTTGATAACTGGCATGCAATGCTTCCCTCTGCCTCAACTGCTGTCTCTGCCTGGAATGAACTTTTGCCCTCTTCACCTAATTAGTTCGTGTGATTTTAAGTAAACTTAGTGGTTTTTTTCCTTGGGGAATTCTTCCTTGCTATCCCTAGGTCAAATATGCCCATTACAGATTTCAGAATACCATGTACTTTCCTTTTATAACACATATCACAGTTGTGATTCTACATTTGTGTGTGACAGTTTATTGAACTTTCAGTTGTAGAAAAGTAGGTGTGAATCTCCAGGCCAGCTGGGGACTCACCTGAGATGCGTGTAGTAACTACTCAAGACCCAAAAGTTTGATCAAGAGGGAGAGGGAGAAGCCACCTTGAAGGAAGAGACCTCCGGAGGCTCTCTTCCCTGCCCTTTTATTTAGAAGACTGAATAGGGCGTCGGTAAATTGCCTCAGGTTAGCTGACCCGGGGAAAAGGGGTTTATGGGCCCATGTGCGGACAAGCAGGTCCCCAGAGTTAACTAGTAATAGGTGGTCTAAATTAATGTTCAATCTAGGGGGATTAAGGGTAGGGCAAGTAAAGTTTAGTCAGATAATTTCCTAGCTGGCGCCCACATCATGTTCACATACATTCTTTCCGTGTTTGCATGGATCTCAGTCAATCTTGTAGTCCCTGCATTGCCATCAGCACACAGTCATTCATCTTGATGTGGGAGCCTTACAGATTTCTTAGCCAATCCACGTGCAGTTTGTGGACTGGGCTTGGGGAGTCCTACATCAGGAACTACATCTGTCTTTGATCACCATTCTATTTCTGGTGCTTAGAACTGGACATACTAGGCACTCAAACAGTCTTTCTCATGGCTTCCACTGAATTATTATGATAAAATATGTGGAGAAGTATAGGTTAATTAAATTTTTTTAAGTTGCTATTTTGTGATAGGGATTTCATATTTCTAGTTTTAAAAGGAATTGAAACTAATTGGATAAGTTTGAAAAATGGAATAAGGTTTAAGGGAAAAAAAATACTTCCCAGAAATAGCCACTGTTAAATTTTATTTCAAAAATTTTTAAAGACACAGATGTATATTTAGATATATGCATTTCAAATATGGTGTTAGAGTATGTGAACTTTTATATTCTTTTCACATAACATGATATTATAGTCATTACCTCATTTCGTTATGTCTTCTTTAAAAACATTATATTTTTATAAATTTTCCATATTTCTTTTTATTATTCCCAAACTATTGTCCATATAGATTTTTTCCATTTGTTTGCTGTTATAAACAATGCTTTAGTGAACATTTCTTATATGTAAATCTTTATGAACAACTATGATTATTTCCTTGGTATGTTTTCCTAGAGGTTGAATTACTGGGCTCAAAGGGTATGAATATTTTTTAAGGTTTTAATATATTGCTGTCTAGAAAGATTGTACTGATCTAATTGTTTTTATTTGTAAAACTGATCAATAGGAGGATAGAACATTTTTAAGGTATTTAATTTCCCTTTGCATTTCTTCTTTAGTGAATATTTAAGAACTCTAAGATCAATAATCAAAGAACCACCAATATATTATTATCACTTATCATAAAACACTCTCATATTCACTTAAGTACTTTTAAGTCAATGATAGCATACTTTAAGTAACAGACATTAGGAATTTTAGACAGTTTTATAACAATAGAATTATACTTTGTTTATCAGTTTGTTTTTTTTAGGTAGAACTACTTTATAATACTGAGTTAATCGTCATCAGATGACGTGCTTTACTGACATTATATGTGTATAGGAGTCTGAAACTGTCTTAATGGATTAAAATAATTATTTTAGAACTACTCTATATTTAATACACTTCTTAAAGTTAGTTTTGAAATCTTTTATACTTCTTTAGGTCTACTTCTAAATACATAAAGCTTTCACTAAAAAGTAAAACTAAAGAGAAAAAAAGAGTTTTCAGAAACTTTCAAATCTGAACGTATACATGGCTGCACATATATTATGAAAATCTCTGAATCCAAGTTTATATATTTCTCCCAAGAGGAAGACTTGTTTCCTTTAGTTCTGTTAACAAAAACAAACACCACAGCTCATTTTTTGCTGTACAAAATAAATCAAGTTAAAGACAAATCACATATCAAGTAAGTTGATAACAAGATTTAGTAACTATGTAATTGATAGTTCTTAGTATTTTAGCAAGAGTTAATTGTGAGAACACTTTCAGCGTTACAGCCCAGTATAAATTGGTATAGGTTGACCAGAAAATAATTTAGCAATGCATATCAGTAACTTCTTCAGCAAAAGAAAGGCATGAATTTATATCTTTATCACAAACCCCATTGAATTATAGTAAGGGAATTTTTGAATATAGAAATCTACAATAAGGAAGAAAAAGCAAAGCAGGGCCTCAGTTAATAAAAGAGGGAAGTGATGGGAAGCTGCAGCATAGAATTCCAAGGGAGAGAGCTTAGGCAGAGAGGAGGATGACTACCTAGCAGAAAATAGGGAAGCTCTGGGTTTAGAGTCAGCTGACAGGATGGAGAGCAAGCTTAAGAAGAGAGGTATAAAACAGAGGAATTAAATGAAAGTATTTTAAGAAACAGGCCACTATCACCTTAATATCTCCTCTACTCCAACTTATTCTATTAGATGCCTAACATTTACCTTCAAGGAAAAAAAACAAAACAGAGAGTAAGAGAGAGGAGAGTGATCTACTAGTATTTTAATGACCTATTAAAACAAAAGTCAAACTATTTGGAGGAAAATAACAAAATCCACATTTCTCAGTGTATCATCCATAATATTCAATATCCAGTTTTAAAAATTATTAGACATGGGAAGAAGCAAATAATGTGTGTGACTTATAATGAAGACAAATCTTAGTCATTAGAAGCAGACCTATAGATAACCCAGGTGTTTGGAACCAACAGACAAGGATAATAAGTATGCTAAAAAAAATTATTACAGAAACAAAAATGGATATAAAGGGTGAAAAGAAGGAGAATTTCAGGAGACATAAAAGTAATGAAATGGAAACTTTAGAACTAAAAAGTACAATATCTGAAAAAAAAATTTTTTTAAGTACTCAGATGTATTTGATAGCAATTTGGATGATAAAGCAAAAAGGATCGTTGAACTTGAGGACAGGTCAAAAGAAATTTTCCAAAATGAAGAACAGAGAGAAAGAGATTAAAAGAAAAATAGAAATAGAAAGAATGGAACACTTCTCAGTTCATTTATTGAAACTACCATAACCTTATCAAAACCTAAGTCATTATAAGAAAAATTACAGAATATTATTGGCTGTGAATGAAGAAGCAAAATCTTCAACAGAATACTAGCAAATTGAAGTAGGATATATATATATTTTAAAAATACACCAAGACAAAGTGTACTCTTTCTCAAGAATGCAACATTGGTTTTGTATTTAAAAACCAGTGAATGCAATTTACTGTATTAAAAAAATAAGGAGTACAGTAATATGATTATCTCACTAGGTGAAACCAAATAAAATTGCTTGACAAAATAAAAACTCCCAGCAAATTAGAAATATAGGAGAACTGCCTGGTAAACATATAAAAAATATGTTCTGCAGCTAATATCATACTTAATAATAAAATATTGAATGCAATTTCCCTAATATAAATAATGCAGGGATGCTTATTTTACATCATACTGGGATTTTTAACCAGTCCAGTAGGGCAAGGGAATATTGGAAAGAAAGAAGTTAAGCTTCATTTATAGATGGTATTATTGTAGAAAATTTTAAGAAATCTACAAAAAACAAAAATACTAATATTAGTAGCTAAATTTTTAAAAGTAGAAAAAAATGCAGGTGAATTAAACTGGGTAATATTTTTTCTAACGTAATTTATTCAAAATATTATTTTGACATGTGATCAATATTTTTCAATTATCAAAGAAATATTTAAGTGTGTATTTTACATTTGTAGCCCATCTCAAGTCAGACAAGTCACCTTTCAAATGTTCAATAGCCACATGTGGCTAATGGCTACTTCATTGGACAGTGATATGAATCAACTCTTGAGTCAGCTATAGTCTATTGAAGTTTGCAAGTGGATTCCAGAAGACAGAAAACTGATAATATTTCTGACCTGTAATGTTAGAAGAAAATCACTGTATCCAGGAGAGAATTCCCATTATTTTAATTGCTAGAAATATCAGGATTTGTGGTCAAGATGAACCTAGTTCTATTATAGCTGAATAACTCCCCACCAGTTTTCATCTGAAAGAGCTCCAGAGTTGGACTGTATTTGGAAACAAATTTGTACAGCCAGTGTGCAAATAGTATATCCAAGTACTCTTGGACAACTTCTAATCATCCCAGTGTTCAATGATCCTACCAATAATTAGACAGTTTTTCAGGATTACCCCCCCCCCAAAAAAAAAGAATTAATACTGCTACTCAAATTTCTCAATAAATATTTGTGGAACGAATGATGAAATGAATCAATAGTTCTCTGATACACCAGCGAAGTATTTTCAGCTCTTGGTTAATGAGCCCATGCTCATTTGCATGCTTGTCTTCCATTTAAAATTCTTTTGCATTCAACAGTATAATTTTTTTCCTTAGCTCATTATTTCTATTAGGCTATAACAAAAATCCCCTTATTTTTAAGAATAAGACTCATTTACTCCACTGCGCACATATTCTCAATTTATTAGATTCATCAAGGCTGAATCTTAACTATGACTTAGAGAGAGAGAGTAGGAACCAGCCTGTACTTAATCACTGTTTTAACAAACATTTACAGAGGCATCAAAAAATTAGTTTTTCATCTTTCCCAGTAGTTTATCCAGGTGGGTGGTGCCACCCATCTCCACCGCAACAGAATCACTTGATGGGGAGACTTCTGTACCCAATGCTAAATCTGAACCTCTGGGATTTTGCATTTGTAGTAAGTACTAAGGGAGAACTCATGCACATTAAAGTTTGACAACCACTGCCTAGAGTGAAGATCTACTTTAGTATAACTGAAGTCTCCTAATAACCTTTCTAGGTGAGGAAACTAAGGCTCAGAGATGGTAAGTGGCTTGCCCAGGGTCACCCTGCAAGTAATTATGAGAGCCAAAACACCCATCCAGGTCTTCTGACTCAAAAGTACAAGGCTCTTTCTACTTCTAGTATATCCTCTAATCTTCTGGGGATTCTATTAAATGTTTCATTACTGGAGGAAATGCTGTTTTCAGTACTTAATTACTATGTTCACTACCTTTGCTGAACATTTCTTTGTGTACTGTAATTTCCTTTTAAGGATATTTTAAAGACTGCTCATCATTCAGCCCATAAAATGTATGTTGTGCTTTCTTGATACATAGGTTATGAATGATGGATTCAACTAAAGTGAAATTTATAGTTATCCTAAATGGGCTGATGTCTAAAAATGAGATTGACTAGGACCCAGATCAGATTCTTTCACACTTTCCGAGTGCAGTCTCTGTAAAGTTTGTAACTGTCAAGGAAGGTGTTCTTTGTTTGTTTTTTTCCTATGAAATCATTTTAAGTGTACTTTACTTCAATCACAATTTTACAAATAGCTATTGATCCAGACACAAATACTGGGGCTTGAAAAATGAATCATATTTTAATATTTGCCTTTGAGGAAGTCATAGCCTTTTCAAGGCAGCAGCAGGGGGCAGACATGTAAGTCTTGTGTTAAAATATAACATTAAGATTTTTACAAGGCACCATGGGAATTGAGAGAAGTGAGGCAGGGGGACTCTCTGAAAAAGGGCGGGCTTCATAGAGTTGCTCTGTGTCACCACCAGCCAGAAAAGTGCAGTCATTCCACAGGGTCATCAGGGACGAAGGAAGAACAGGACGTGGTCTCCCTCATCCAAACCTGCACTTTCCACTACACCCAGCTTTCTCCAAGAACCTGCCCTTCAAAGGCACACTGGCTTCCCCTTTTCCGTACCCAAAGCACTCTCTTCTTGTAAGTAAGATGTTAAGGGTGATACATTTCCTTTTTAGGCCACTAAGGTGCCATTTAATTCACTCCAGCAATAACTAAATAGGAACCTACCTTTAAAAGATGCCAAAAGCAACGTGCTGCTAATTTATTGCCACATCTATTAGAGCTCCAGAGAGAATCTGCTCCCTTGATTTTAAATATAGTTGAGATATTATGATGGTGTTTCCTGATTTAATCCCTCCATAAATTAGATGAAATGATTATAGTACCTGTTGTCACTTCATTCTTGCCCTATCTCCAATCACTCTTCTGCCTTCATTAATTCAGAGTAAAATACCACAAGACATTAATGTAGCACTTGGAGATAGGAGGGCTACATTTTTACAGCCTCAATATGAAATCATACTTAAAGACATCTAAGCCTTTACCGAATGGGGGTAAAAAGGATTATTTCATGTATCTGCTGTAAACCTCCTAATAACCATTCTGGGTGAGGCAACTAAGGCTCAGAGATGTTAAATGGCTTGCCCAGGGTCACCCTGCAAGTAATGGCGAGAGCCAAAACATCCACCCAGGTCTTCTGACTCCAAGTACGAGCCTCTTTCTGCTCTTAGTGTATCCTCTAATCTTCTGGGGAGTCTATTAAAACAATTTCTTGACTGTTCGAAATGAAAGGCATTATTACCAACATGTAAACAAAAACAAAAGCTTGGCATTCCCCATCACTTTATCATCAGTGTTTTTAGTTTATCACTTCACAGTCATTATTTGGTATTTTCTTACAGAAGGCAACAGACCACTGCAACAGAAACTGTCCTTAGATGGGAACCCCAAGCCTATACATGGAACACCAGAGAGGTCAGATGGCCTACAGTGGTCAGCTGAGCAGCCTTGTAACCCAAGCAAGCCTAAGGCAAAAACATCTCCTGTTAAGTCCAATGCCCCTGCAGCTCATCTTGAAATAAAGCCTGATGAGTTGGCAAAGAAAAGAGGTAAAGTGATTTCTTTTGCACAAATGATTCAACATATTTTACACACAGGGACAAGTGCCAGAATGATAGAACTTTCCGAAAGTTGCTACTTAGTGAAGAGAGATACACATGAATTTGCATTTCTTTCTGTGACCCCCATATGTTGAAAGGCAGATGTGATTCCTCCCGTGCATGTTAAAGGTCTCGCGTGTACACCCCCTTCTCTGCCCCTCTGTGGCAGTTCTCTTGGCAGTCACGGATAAATTTGCACCACAAATGCTTTCGACCCTAATATTTTATAAAGAAAATGTTTATGTAGGAGCTCCTTTCGAACTGTGAGTGCTGAACGTTTCCCCGATACACAGAGTTCTGAAGTTGCATTGAACAAAGGTGGTATGTCTTCTTCAGATAAGATCTCCCTCACAAGAATTCAGTCCTGTGTTAGAACGTGCAGATAATATAACACTGAAAGAGGGTTTTATATTTGGCACACTATATTTTTATTATTTTTCAAGCTTCAATAAACTTTATACGTAACTGGTATTAAAAATGAAAGGGGCTAAATCACTTCCTTTCTGATTCCCAGAAGATTAAATAATATTCTTCTCATTCAGCCTCAGTTGCATCTGATTTCCTTGGCTTTGGTTTGATATACTTTCTCACTTTTCTTGGGAGAGATTTATTTCTTCTAAGAAACATGCCCTTGTTGGGATAAATACAATTTGCCTATTTGTTTTGCACTATCTGTAAACCCTGGTGGCAATTGCAGGAAATCAGGCGAGATTGGCACCCCTAGAGCCACTTTAAGTGCTGCTGCTATAATTACAGCCCTGGCTCAGGGCAGATGGGGCCCCAGCCAGCGTGCCTGGCACCGGCACTCCATCCTCTTTCGAGCTCATTTGCACCTCTCCCAATCTCTCTGTCGTTTTCCTCTTCCAAAAGTCCTGCTGGCTTAACCATGCAGAGTGGTGTTCACAGAGAGAGCCAGCAGCACAAATGGTCTTTAGACCTATCAGACTCCAAGAAACTGCAATTTGTGATAAAACATATGATCAGAACCTCTTTTCAGAGAGCAAAGGAGAGATGGGTGCCCAGACTGCCCCAGCCAGAGAACCCACTGGTGAAATCTCAGGGACCCCACAAAACAACCCACTCCAGATTTTAAAACCCTAGGTTGTAAACATCCCCTTTTTTTTTTCCATTGAAAAAAAACCCAAATCTCTCTTTTTATGGGGAGTGCAGGATTGAATCAGTTGGGGTTTAGTTTGTTATTTGGCTCACAAATTAAAAAATAAAGTGCTCAATTTAACACTTTTTTCCTCAACATTAATTTTAGGCCCAAATATTGAGAAATCGGTGAAGGATTTGCAACGTTGCACTGTGTCTCTAACTAGATATCGCGTCATGATCAAGGAAGAAGTGGATAGTTCCGTGAAGAAGATCAAAGCTGCCTTTGCTGAATTACACAACTGGTGAGTAATTCGGCTTGGAAAACTCTGAACTTATGGCACTGTTTCTGTGGGTAAAAGCATCAGATGGAAACGTTGTTTATTTAACACATAAACCTCACAGAACAACTCTTCAGCAGATTTTTTAAGCCCTGCAGGCAGAGGCATATATCTTGGGAATAAAAAAGAAGAGAACATGTTTGAATAAAAAGAAACCTGATGCACATAATTTATTGGTATTTGAAGTTGGTCCAAAAGTGTATGAATGATGTAGAACAAAACCTCAGAAAATGATATTTTTGACAAATCTTTGGAAGTCTAATATCATGAATGTTACTAAGAAAAAAATACTACCCAGCTTTGTCATTATAAAAGAAAAAGTTCCTTAACAAAACTCAGAAATATCTTCCATAAGCTCAGTAATAGAATCTCATTCTCAGGGACCTCTAAGACTGGAATTAAGAAATGGGGCACTGGTGTGGTTTTTCACACTCCCCTCACCTGATTTTGATGGAAGTCATTACTTTAAGGTCTGTACATTTGCTCCTGTTCATAATTGGAATGAAGTACCTGTTAATAAAGGTTAAGTTGTTAGCATATAAAAATGTTCTCAATTATTCAGTCAGAATAGTTTTGGTTTCAAGTGACAGAAACTGAACTAACCAGTCACACTAGTTAAAGACAAAATGAGGATTTATTGGCTGATATACCTGAAAACTCCAGAAGATTCCTTTAGGCAAATTTAGTTCTAAGTTTAAATTACAAAGATTTAGTTTATCTCTATCCCTCTCTCTCCCTTCCTCCCTCACTCCCTGTTTCTCCCTTCCTTTCTCAGTGTTTCCCACAGTCTCCTGATTCTGCTTATTCTTGGTTTCATTCTCAGGCATGATCTCTCCGTGTAATAGCAAAGATGATCCCCTGTCAGCTCCAGGCTTACATAACCCTTATTCCCTGTGATCTGAGAGGGGGCTTTATCTCCAGTTCTAACAGGAGTCCAAGGGCTAATTCTTATTGGCTGGGTTGCATCACATGTCTGTCCCTAAGCCAGTCACTGTGGCTAGAGAGGGACAGAGTCTTCCCACCAGCCAGGCTGGAGTCATGTGCCTGCCTCAGAGTTGGCAGCGGGGTGAGCCCCACCTGAACCCCATGGACTGCAAATGGAAGAGCTGGAACTCCCAGAGGAAAATCAGAATGCTAAAAGGGAAAAATACGGGATAAAAAAAAAACATATCTGCAGTGTCCAGACTCACATATCATGTTTCCTGAGTCCCATTGGCCTCCAGTGATTCTGGAATTTGATCACATCTTTTCTATATGCCTCCTATTCCAAGTCCTTTGTTGGACATTGATGTGCTCTTCAACTGATTGTTAAGTTGTATAAAACTAAAAGATTACTCTTAACCCTAACCTAATCTAAAATTGTTGAATTTTAAGCCATGTGCTGTATGAAATACAAGACCCTCAGGGTGCATAAGATACCGGGGACTTGAAAGAAGACCATGCCCTTCACTTATCATTCAGTGAAGAATCACCACCCTCTATCCAGTCATGGCATCTGGATCTTCTCAGACCTCTTCTCTGATCAGATTATAACCTAACTAATTATACAAAGCAAACTCTAAGAATATGTTTGGAAGTACCTAGAGAAGGTAAAGGTACTATACAAATAAGAGGTGTTCCTTTTATTATTATTGGCTTTTAAATTTTATAGTTATATGACATTTCTAACCTACCCTTAAGTTACCCTAATATACAGGGGGTGCCAAAAAATGTAGACATACTTTAAGAAAGGAAAAAAAACTGTATTAACATTGTAATACTCATTATATGCCGATAACAAGAGATGAATACAAGTCACGTCTGACTTCTGCAATTACAAGAGGTGCTCAGAGTGGTTACCATCAGCGACCAGACACTTCTGATTACGGCCAACTACTGCTTGAGCAACACTGACCTAAGTGTCCACTTGTATCGCTACACACGCTGTTTCAGTTTCTTTCCAGAGGACCACCAGTGTAGCTGGTTTTCTACAGGACATGGCATCCTTTAAGGTCCCCATAGGTAGAAGTCAAGGGGTGTTAAGTCAGAGAAGGTAGGGGAAACTCGGACAACATTCTCGAATTTCAAATACCACTTCAACATGGTCTCGCACTCCTCAAACGCCACCCTTGCTTCCACCATTTTCTTTGACTGTCCTGCCTGTCACATGGTGACGCTTACATTCATTTGATTAGCATCATCTTGTGAGAGACCATCATACTAAGCGTTGGTACTGTAATTCAACTTCAAAAAGTAATACATAGATAACATCTCTTTAAATGTGTATACATTTTTTTGGCACCCTCTATACTGAGCACTTAACTTCCAAGCCTGTCCTCTAGAGTCCGAGTCAGCAAACTTTATCTGTGAAGAGCCAGCTAGTAAATATTGTAAGCTTTGTGGGCTATCGGGTCGCTGCACCCACTCGGCTCTGCTGCTGTGTAAGAGCAGCCAGAGATAATGCAGAAAGGCCACTGGCCGCACCTGGCTCCTGGGGGTCATCGTTGGCCAGCCTCTGGTCTGGAGGCATTAGTTAGCTGCCCAGAGAAGACTACTGTGTCTTACCCTTTTGTGTGGCATTTTAGAATAAAGTCTTCCTCTGAGGCCTCGGTATTCTACCTTCCGCCTGAGTGATTCACACACTAATTGACAAAGTATAGCCGTGACCTCAAATTACCTCTCTCCTCCAGCTGCTCTGAGTACATTTGTTTGTTTGTTTGTTTGTTTGTTTGTTACTTTATTTCCTTAGTAAAGTGAACTCCACATGAGTCACGGGACATCTTGAGATTTATAACAGATTCTTTGAGGGTTTTACTCCTCAAGAGCTGAACGCATAGGGCCGGGAAAGTCGGCACCCACAGAAGCTGTGTATCTCTTCTCTGCTTGTGAATTCACATCGTGTTTTAAACTGATGGGAAGGACAGCTTCTGAATGAGCTCTTCCAAGCAATACTGCTGTTTAAAAGTCACCCACTTTCCCTCCAAACCGAAGAAGAAAACATTTAGATCAGCTGTTTTCTGTATGCTATTGCTATAAAATGAGCGAACAGCAGCCCTTGTTTTCTGATCTAACCCTTAATAATAATCAACCCAAAATAATAATATAAATGTTAACTTAAAAATAAAATCAAAGTATTTTTTTTTAATCAGCCACTTACAGGCACTTCTGCCAAATGGAAAAACTTTGACTCTCTTCCAAATAAGCCTGCAGCCCAGCCAACATGGTGATGTGCTTGAATTAAACCTCCCTCTCATTTTCTGAGGGATAAATTTTAGGGATTGAAATAGGAGGTCACAGAACTCAAGAAGGCAGCTTAAATGGTTTTAAAAAATTAAGCTTTCCTATTGGTGGTGGAGGCATGAACTGTAGGCATCACAGAGAATTTTGAATGCAGCCCTGTTCATTTAATAGCTCAGGATTGAAACCTCAGGATTACATTGTGAGACAGATCCAGATTCAGAGCAGGTGGCACAGGTCCTCTGGAGATCTCCAAGTGCTGGTTGAGACAGATGCTAACTTACCTGGTGCACAAGTGGCAGTGCACTTCCGGTCCTTCCCCTCGCCCTACTTCGGGCAAGCAGTACTCTCACCAAGGAATGCAACAGGCGTTGCGTGTCGTTTAGAAATGAATAGAAACTCTCAGGTAAGAAATTCTAGACATTCACACCAGCTTTAGGAAGTGACTCCTGCCTGACTGAAATCCCCCTGAATACTGCTGGAATTCATGGAGTGATGATTTTGTGAGGCTGGGAGAAAGCACTTGTTTGCCATGCTCAGTACCAAGTGAGCAAATAGCTGAGCAAAATGAACTAAAGGCTCATCTTTCCCAGCCTGGTTGTGAAGAATATTTTGTTGAATACTGACAGTGAAGAAAGCCATTGAATAGCTGAGTTATAATATCAAAAAGTTGGCATTTAACCAGGACACAGTTACATAGGGCTAAATGACCATTACATGAATCACTCTTATTTTTCCAGAAAGAACTGGGGATTTGAGAGGGGAACAAAGATGACACAGCGCTCTCACAGTACGTCTTCACAGAAAGTTCATTTTGCAACATGAGCGTCTGTGTGAAAAGTCCCATCAGGAACTAACATGAAGCAGCTGGTTCCTTTTCTGTGCGATTGGCCCCCTACCACAACTGGAAAATATTCATTCTTTGGAATTACAGCTGCCAGGTTTAATTGCTTAGTGTGCATACTAGTGTAGCTTCTCATCACAGATCTGAGTATGTGTGAGCGTGCGTGTATGTGTGTGTGTCCAAGTTGATGGCTTAAGGCTAAAAATGAACAATAAATCATTGAATCAAAAAACATTGAGGAGGGAGAGTAATACTCGATAGTTCTGCCGTAGGCTAGGGGAGAAAGTATTCCAAAATAAAGCTGTGAATTGACTCTTTAGATATTTAGATAATTAAAAGCACTTCTAAAGACAGTGGAAGATGGTAATGAGCCAAAGGGATAGAGTGTGCTGGGGGTGGGGGTAACGGGGTTGCAGAGAATGGGGGCTTGAGGAGACCATGTCTTTAGGCTGCTTTGGGTTCAGACAGGAAGGAGAATCTGTCAAAGCGTGTGTTCTATATAAAGGGACCAGAAAGGTACCAACACCTCATGTTTATTTTTTCCTGGAGCAGCGCCAGGCCTGGCTCAAGGAGAATTCAGAAGTAGGTCTGGCGTCTCAGCCCCTCTGGCCCTAAGCCCTTGCCCTCTTCCCCTTCTCTTTATCTGGGAGTTTCTTCCCTCACAACCTGCTGCCCCCTGCAGGCCAAGGGCTCCTCACCTTGCCACCTCTCACTACAAGCTAGGAACTTGGAATGGTGTCTCCATTTCCCATCCTTTTCCTTCCTTCTAACCATCAAAACTCATTTTTGTGTAACTGATAACCTCATCCTTTTGATGACCATGTATCCTCTCTCAAAGTGACATAGTTGCATGCTAACAAATGTTAACAGAGTCCGTTGAGACTCTTTCCACCCGCCAAACAAGTAAATCTAAACATGAGAATTTCAGGCTGCAGAGAAAGCTATTTTGAGGTAAGTCTGTTTTCTTCTGACCTCTCTCCAGTCCCACTACACAGGGGGCCTCTCGTCCGCTATGGAAGCCCTAGTGGTAGCCAAGCAAAACCACACACAGACCACCCTGGTGGTCAGCAGGGTGGCCCACCCGGCTTTCCATACAATACTAAAAGCTTGGCTTTTCTGTGCTCTAGAGTTTTTATGTTTACTCTTTGTGACAGTACAGTGACTGAAAGATGATGTCTATAAATTAATATACACTTCTCTGCATACCAAAGCATGTGTATATACTATATAATTGAAAACTCTTAGAGCTTTATGGTCATCCTTTGCCTGGGTGCCACCTCAAGAGATGCCAATGTCACTCGTCTGAAGTGGATCCAGAAATATCGTTGTTGGTAGGTTTATTTTAAAGAACTCCAGGTGTTTCTTTTGGGCATCTGTGGTAGAAACTCATTGGTTGAGGGTCCTGCAAAGGGCAACTGCTGTCTCAGGCTAGAGCAGTGTACTCAGCAGGATGGATTTGCCTCCCAGGAGACAGCATGTCTGCAAGTATTTTTGGCTGCCACAGTTGGCATCTAGTAGGTAGAGGCCAGGCATGCTGCTAAATATCATAGAATGCACAGGACAGTCCTCCCCCGCCCCCCAACCATATTACAAAGAATGATCTGTCCTGAGATAACAGTAATGCTGAAAACGCCGGGGCAGAGAAAGTGAGAGGAAGACTGTGTGCTTCCTTCACCATCAACTAGGACACAGCCCTTGGGCATGTCCTGCTGCAGCTCCTTGAGGGAAGGACAGGATTCCTTCTGTTGCAGCACTCCTGAGTGTCTATCTCCCTCCCCGCACTGGCCCTCCTGCTGCACCAGTAGAGACATGAGAGAGGAAATTTCCTTTCCAATCATTTACATACTCAGGGAAACACAGCCATAGCGCCTTCTCTTTTCAGATCAGTGAAGTGGGAAAAACGTTTTTTACATAGACCGAAACATAAAACCTTCTAAGTACACATTTTCAAGGTCCAATTACATTTCTGTATGACCAGAAGAACCATTGTATTGACATGTAGAATGTTGAGGGCTTTGCTTTTTTGTCTATTTTTCACTATAGGACGCAACTCGATCCTTAGGAGAAAATGGAAATACTAAGAACTGATGCTTGCAGCTAATGATAGGCAGTCACTGCCATTAGCCTTTGTGTCTCTGCCTGAGTCTTCTTCTCATTTTGCAATAAAACCAGATAGCACAGTGGGGACCGTGATTAGGGTAAAGATAAATACAATAGAAAGTTTTCTGTCTGGGGGGTTATTATTTTTCTTTGGCTTCAGCCAGGCTGCAGTATTACTTGCTGTTCCTGGGCACATGTGGCATATGTCCAGCTACTCTAATGCCGGTGGCGTCCTCAGAGACGCCAACCCTTGTGCTCCTGAAATGAAATGAAATGAAATGAATGAAAATAGAAAGTGTTTCGTGTATCTTATGGTGCAATAGTGGTTGAACAAATGCTTGTTAACCATTTACAAATAATTACTCTCCCTTAATTAGAAGTCATTGGAATGGGAGCACTGTATATACTTTGATAGATACATATAGGGAAAATAAGAATTAGATGAAGCAGGTCCTGGACTCAGATCTGTGTCACAGAATAGATATGACAACAAGCAAACTTGGGTTTGGGTTCAGTCACACGGAGCATGTTGACATAAACAAGGGTAATGCGTAGAGACTCCATTTTAAACCCACCTCGGGCCCCACTGGCATCGAGAGTGTCTGGAGTAGTGTGATACTACTGCAAGGGCCACTGCAAGGATTGAATGAATCAGTGATAAAATGATGCTTTTTTTCTGCACCATTCAGCAAGGGATGTTGGTAATGGGATTACCAGCAGGAGAACTGATGTTAGGAACCTTTTCAGCCATTAGCATTGTTATGTAATACTATTAGAAAGCCTTCATGTCCTTGTTAAAATACCAGCAGTGTGTTGCCGATTGCTAGGTTTTGCCAGCCCCTTAGACTGAGTGTAAGGAAGACAAAATCAAGAGTTTGCATTGTATTTCATTACAGTTTTTAGAAGATTTAAAAAAGGTCTCTATGTCCTTCTGCTCTGGACATGAATACAATCTTTCCATCGCTCAAACCCTGTACAGACAAGACTTTCTGATGAATCCCTTTTCTTCTCATCAAATCGTTTTCCTACGTGGACACCTGCTTGTGACTTGTACAAAGCACTACACAGTGGAAATGAAACAAACCCACATCTTTTCCGCATACCCAACATTCGAGATTATGCCAGCATATTGAAAGGACACATAGTATAGAAATGCACATACATCTGCAAAGGATATCAAGAGACAATAATAGAAGAGGCTAATAAATATATTTACGCCCCAAGAGAGCCATATGTATGGTTTTTTGTTGCTGTCCTCGCTGACAGATTGCCCAAAATGACTCTCATTTCCTCGCTCTGTACCAGTCCAATAAACAGAAATAAGCTCCAGGATCCATTCTGTAATTGTGAAAAGGGTAAATGCTATACACCATGGAGAAACCCAAGGTTCTTGTGACTTTGTGACTAAGGCAAGTCCCTGCAGTACAGTGTATTTCAAATCTTGTCTTGTTTGTGACTTGGTCGTTCTAAATAGGCGTAGCTCTCTTTTTGGAGGGGGAAAACTCTTTTCCTATTTTCTCTCCTCCCCGAGGTTTTTCTTTGTGTTAGATGTTTCCCCAGGGCCACTGCAAGGATTGAATGAATCAGTCGACATGAAGGAAGAGCAGGTTGATGAATACAAAAAAAATACAGAACTAGCCTTTTCAGTTTGGGTATGGCCCCCAGGAAACCAGCATAACTAGCACCTTGTATTAATAGCCTTTCTCAGCTACACGTGCGACTACCCCCTCACGCTACGTCAGTCGCACACTTAGCACTGGGAGGCGGCTTTCCTTTCACTGCAGCCTTCTTCGCGGAATAATAGACAGAACCACAATAAGTGCTGGCGGACAAGAAGTTGATTCTGATTTCAGCTTGAAATATGAAAAGACTTCTGAATCTTTTCAGCAAATAAAGACTACCAATCATACCAACTTGGTAACATGCTCCTGAATAGGAATTGTTAGTTTTCATCATAGAATAGAAATATAAAAAGGAATTAAGCAAATTGTTCTAGCTATATAATACCAGAGGGAGAGCAAGCATCATTGGTGTGTGTTTCTTAATTTATAGTATAATCCATTTTCACTGGAAAATAGACTTAATTTGTTCTTCTATATTAGTGGAAATATAAAGCATTATAATTTTAAAAGTGGGATATCGTAGATGATAATTTCAGAATGGATCTTGGAGCTTATTTCTATTTATTAGACGGGGAGGAGTGAAAGAGTAGTCTCTTAGAGTAAGACTAAGGCATCATTTTGGGCAATTTGTCAGGAGAGCAACAAATCACATAAAAGACTATATAAAATACCTGAAGTTATTATAATAAAATTCCTTATATGTATGTTGTGTTATTCTTCCAGTGACTGTAAACCTTTGTTCTTAGGCCATATTCTAACAGAACCCACATTGTCAAGGTTTATTAAACACTTAATTGAAAACATGGGGTGTAGAGTTAGACAGAATAGGGTTTAAATCTCATCTCCTCCACATATTCCGGCTCTGAAGATGGCTGAGTTTCTTAAGTTCTGCTCGGCTATAACACAGGGGTGTTGCAGTCACTCTCCAGGAATTTTGTGAAGATTCATATACAAGATATGCATTTCTTAGATTATTCTAGAAAATCTCTAGCTTGGCCCGCCATAGAAGTTCAATCTAGGTTGGTCCTCTTCTCTTTCAGATAAGCATTCAGTAAGTCTCTTTTCCTCTATACCAAGACACTGGGGAGGTATTATCCCTCTCCACCTTTCTGTTTATTTAGCATGCAGTGGATCCCACCTATGAGGCAGGGGTATTTCATCACAACCTTTTCCTGTTTATTGCTTGATGGAGACAGACGTAAGGCAAAAGGACTCCTGATTCTGAATGGCCTCAGTAGCCACCAGGTCAGCCCTCCTTCCCCTTTCAAGTCTTGCCTTGCCTTCTCTCTACCTCCTCTCCCCCTTTTGTCATTCATCCTTCCAATAGATAGATGAATGTGTGACAAGCCGCTGCTTCTCAACATTTGGAATGCATGGGGAGCATCTGGACCCCATTCCCAGAGACTGCTCTATGGGGGTAGGGCGGGGCCCAGGAAGCTGCATCTGATGAGTACGGTGGGTGGCAGTGTAAGTGGTATGAGGACCACACTTGAAGAAGCACTGCTGAAAATACTGAAGGATAGAAGACCATCTCTTTCCTTAAAAAGCCCAAGGTTTGGTGGGAGCAGACAGGCTCTGTAATGCAGTATGGCAAACACTAACGGAGCTGTGTGCGGGGAGCAGGACATCAACACTGGCTAGCTCGTTAGGAAAGGGTCCGCCGCAGAGGCGACACTGCAGCTGGCTCTGGAAGGAAGACTAGGAACTTGGCATATGGAGGAGGGAAAAGGAGGATTCCATGCAGAAAAAACACCACCAGGAACCAGGAGCAAGAGAGACGGCAGTGTGCGCTGGGAGAAGCACGTTCCCTGGGCCTTACTCCGTCTGTCGGTGAATCTCGAGAACATCCCTCTCAAACCAGCAAATTTGTTTATAAATCATGCATGGGTATTACTGTCCATCTGTGTATTAAAGATGAGGAAAGTCTACTTCTTAAGCTAAAAAGTAAGTACGTAGAGTTTAATATTTTATGTATTCCTCCTGCTTAGGAAACTCAGGCCCTGGGCCCTTCTGAAGTGAGTGTCCCCACGTGAGACGGGGTGGTAAAGAGTCTTAGGCCCCAAACCAAGATGTGTACATTCCCACTCCTCCCCTTTTCACATGAGAGCCCCGGAATTCAGGAGGCAAGGCACAGCAGTCTGAGCTAGACCAGGCTGCCATGGGTTATGGGCCAGCATTTCTGTGACTTCTTATGCCACATCCGTCTCTTCTAGTTTCTTTTTCTAAGTTATTTGTGTTCAACAACCATGATGGCTTCTGCATAGACACCACCCCACCACCAGCAACCCCCCCCCAAAAAAAAGTGGAAAGAAATGCAACAGTATTCAGGGTGGTTGGCTCTGTTTTGAGTATGAGACCAGCAGAGCTTTTGTCTTATTTTGTTTTATTCTAAAACTTGTTTTATTTTATCCTGCTTTTCATTTTTTTAATAAGCATGGAAAAAGTAAAACTGGGAAGAAGAATGTTAACTCAATTCCTTAAATGTTATCCTTGTGCAACCTTAACATCCACAGATAGAAGTTTGCTTTCTTTTCCATAGATGTAGTTTTAGTTGTAGTGTTTTGTTTTGTTTTTTTTAAGGGGGTGGTGGTAAATCATATCACTTTTGTAGCTATAGAAACAGAACAGTTTAGTGATGAGAACAGTGATACAGTGATCTCCATGGAAAGAAACAAAACTAAAAATTAACAAAGATAAGAAATTATATTATTAAGCAAAATCATATGTAAAATTCTGAATGGGGAATGCAGGGAATATAGATTCTTTTCATTGAACATATGATGTTGTGAGATTTGTAGAATTTACAGTATTTTGCAACTCTGTTGTCATTGTTTAAATTCCAAGAAAAAAAAGGAATTCCTGTGTTTGTTTGTTTCTTCAATTAACTTTTTTTTTTATTTTTGAGAAACTCCAGCATTTATTGTGTGGGGTGTTAGTCCTTGTGCTAAATCCGCACGTGTCTCATTCCAGAAATGTACCTCAGACCATGTGAAGAAATATTCGTTAGTTGTGATTTAAATCACTGTGTGATCTCAATATAAAAAATGCAGACTAAGAGGTATTAACATTAACAAATTATATGACGTCTGATAAAAGAAATAGAAATAAAATGTGCTCAGCCTGATTGGCAAATTGAGTGCTGTTGTCACACTCATTGACAGCCAGAGGAATTTTAACTTTGCTTTATATATGTTAAGTGTGGTTCGTGCTTGGAGGCACTGCTACTTTATTTCCCCGATAGTCACAGTTACTGGGCAGCTTATCAAAGGGTCGTGTTCCAGTTCCTGTGTACGTGCTATAGACATGTACATTTTGTTGTGTTTCATACATTTACCACACCACACTGTGGAATTCAAGAAATACTTTAAAAGGCCATTTTATCACCACTGCTGCATTAAGAAAAATATAGTTCCAGTATTTTTTTCTAGTTATAAAAAGAATGCAGGTTGTTGTAAAATCTAAATGCAAAAGTGAACAGAGCAGAAGGTGATAGACCCAGGAATCACAACAAAAAGTAAATAAATAAACATAACCAACTACTTGATAATGAGCCTGGAGTTAAATAGTGGAAGTGGAGTAAGGTAAAAGAGACAGTTCTGGGTGGACTTCAGAGGACTTAATCACATGGGAAGTGAAGAAAGAGGAGTCGTGCATGTTGGGTGAGTGGTGATACCAGTAGCCAGTGTATAGGGTATAGGAGAGGGGACCAGATGAGGATATATGGGAGGGAAAATAATTTTCCCTCTACCCCTCTGAGATCTTGGCTGAGAGCCCTTATAATAAAAGACAGATTAACAAGAGAAAAACAAGTTTATTAGCATGTATACCTCATGTATACATGAGAGATACTGAGGGCAAAATGAGGAACTCAGAGAGGTGGCTTAGAACTCAAGCTTAAGTACCATCTTAACAGGGAAAGGGTAGTGGGGGTGTAGGGGAGAATAAACGATTTTTAGGAGAGATGAATGGGCCCTTGGAAGAAGAGACGAGAGGTGTGATGTCAGGGTGTGGTGTTGACTTCTAGTCTCCTCTCCTGTGGTTAAGAGTCAACAATCCTTGGTTGATGAAACTCCTGGGGAGGGAGGGTATTTATGATAATCAAGTTCATTGTGGAGGATCTTTCTCTAGGCAGGTAAGAGGAGTTCAGAGAAAGCCTCTCCTTGCATTTGCTGTTTTTCAAGTGCCATATTTTGGGGTGGCATATTCTGCTACCCTTCAGGAGGCAGAACAGAGAAAGGAGGAACAGGGTCTTGGCAGCACTCAAGAGCATAGGTTAGGGCTACCAGTTTTCCTGACCTAGGACTAGAGAGCCACACATGGTCTTGCTGTATTTGTGCCTGTCAGGCCAGGGACAGAATTTGGTTGACAGCAGCGGTAGTTGAAGAAAAGTGAGCTGAAACCCCTGTCTGGTTTTGCCCTGGGCCCAAGAATTTGCAGTAATACTTGGGGAGTTAGACTAGAAATGGTACCCATGGTAACAGTCCTGTGTCCCCCACATTTATAAAGGGAGTTTTTCTGCACCGCACTTGGTGAGCAAAGTCATCTTACCCGGGGAAGGGACGTAGATGCCTGAACTTGTGTGTAGTACAGACAGCCTCTTCCATCAGCGTTAACTCCCAGCTCAAGGCCCACATAGTGGCCACTGGGCACTATGAGGCTCCCAAGAGCCTGGCTGGCATTCCTCTGGGCATTCACTTTTTGTGGTGCAATAGTAAGGAGCAGAACCCACAGTGGGGGACATGTAAAATGTGAGAGAAATAGAAATTCTTTATATGGGAATTCTTGCTTTGTGGCTTATCACTCATTTGTGTGCTTTATGTAAAATGTAGAGGCCAAAAAGACTAAAACATCACCTCAGCATTAGACTCCTTTCTCCCCAGTAATTTCAGTGTTCTCTTTCCCTCTAATGGGCTGGGGGACAGGAGGCTCTGCTTCATCGTGCTCATCCTGCTCGAGGCTCTGGGCTCTGTCTCCTTTCAGAGCCTCTCCAGTCACTTTGTTCAGCTTGGCAGCCGAGGAGTTAAGGAAGCTCCATACTGAAGCACTTTATCCACAAGAAGGTCCTAAAGCCCATTATCTGGGATCAGATGGTCCCAGGCAATTTCTTACTATAGTCTCCCTGAGGCAACGCCTCAGAGATAGAGATGGAAGGTGGCCTAGTTTTAACTCTTTAATACCTAACTCTGGCTGCCATTGCAGATCGATTTCTTGAAATTCCCTTTGAAATTCTACTTTCATTCCTGGGTCCCCACCAGCAGATTCTGCTCTCCAGCTCATCAAGCCCTGACAGTACTGTGGCCGCTCCCCGTCACGGCATCTTTCTTTATGAAGAACACAGGACTTGACGTGGCTCTTCTAGGCTCCCAAATGAAGCCGTTTTATCACTCAGTGTCTTACTCTCCAAATTTAAAGAAGAATCTTTCACAGAGCAGAAAATGGTAAATCTATTCCTGCTGAAGTACCCTTCTGATTCTTTTTTATTATTGTTGTTATTATTCCTATATTCAAAGGAATCGAGACAATGGAAACATTTTTATAAAATGACATTTTATCTCTATGATTAACTACATAACAAACCATAAAGGCTTTGCCATGGTAATCTCCTTCTCCTTACACCTTATTGCTTTGATAATAAAAGCTTTTTTATGGCAACAGAATAAAATTTTACTGTCCAGACAGTTTAGATAAAATGAGAAGATGTGTTTTTGGAAGGAAAAAGGGCACATATGAGATCAGCATGAGTTTTATATGTGAGCTCAGTTTAGGTAGGACATGTTCGACGTATCGTAAAGTCTGGTGCCCTCTGAGTGACTTTATTGAACCACTGAGAGAACATTTAGTCGTCAGTGAAAAATCCTAATTAAAGAGTTCTGTGTTTCCGTCACATACAGAGGATCACTGTTGAAAAACAAAACAAAATGTTCAAAATCTAGAATTGCAGATGATTAGAAGGAGAAAGTACAAATTTCAATAATTTATTACCAGACAGAAATAATCAACTACCTGTTTTGGTTCTGAGCCAAACCCTGTGTGATTTGGTGAATATCATTGCACCTTTATTCAGAAGCTTACCTCTCTAATGCTTAGATTCTGTCAGTAACCAAAATTATATGAATTTTTACATAAACATGATTTATATGCAAGCATAATTGGTCTAGGCATGGTGTACCAATTAGGAAGTTTCATTATTGGTGTGCCATAAAAAGAGTATCAAGCAGTTTTTGATGAGCAATCCACAATAGTCTAAGATCATGAGGATGCACAGAAGTTCTTAAAAACTTAGTCAGAGTTTCCCTGAAGAAGTGACAAACAGCAGAGACCGGAAGGAATACAGAGTTCATGAGATGGAGAAAGGCAGGAATGGGGCCGAGAGCTGTCTTCCAGCAGAGGGAAGGGCATGTGCCACAGCTGGGTGGTGAGGAGAGAGCAGAGCTCACGCCCGCTGGCGTCTCATGAAACTAAACAAGATCGTGTGGTCAGGCACCGGTGCTCTACTTAACGCGTCTGGCACACAGCAAGCTCTCAGGATGGTCGGCTACGATCAGCTCTCATTTTGAGCAATCTAGGGCTGAAAGCCGTCTACGCGGGTTTACCTCGGACGCCAGCATGTGACCTCTCTGCTTCTCCTGTGGCAATATGGTCTGAGACACTGTCTCTGATTTTCCTGGGATTCCTCAACCCTCTGATGTCATTCCTCTCGGAGGCCCCGCCCCCACCCTCCATATCTGGTAACACCATACCCGGGTTTTGGCAGCACACTCAGTCCTGCTCCAGCCTGCAGTTGTTTTTCATCAGTGTGTGTCTCCGTCCTAGTACCTCTAAGAAGGTTCAGTGGGATGTGCACATGGCACTGATGAAATTCCTCGTGAAGCTGGATGTGACACCAGGGCTTGTGGACACTTGGAAGGTTTTTAGACATTGTCTTTTCTCTTATACCCTTCCTGTGGCCTGACACTCAGCTTGATGCGATGCTGGCTCCTCGGTGGCTGACCGGCTGCCAGGGGACAGGCTGGCCCGACCTCATCCTCTGCATGCACTTCCCACAGCTCTTCCTCCCTCCTACAGCCTGCTGCCTGGAAAGCAGAGGCCCCGGAAAGTCCCAGGTGCACCTCCTTGAGCCTCTGGAGGGAAATGCGGGGGCGGCTGTCTCAGGCTGGCACCTGACCCTGGTTTGCTTCAGAGCATCAGTTCGGGGCAGGGTCCTGCCTCAGCAGAGCATCACAGGCTTGCCTTTATGCACATGAGCTTTGAAAGCAGTCATGTATCGCAGTGCTTGAATTGCTAAGATGCTTGAGGACAGTGGTTTGTTCAGATACCCAGAGGAATAGAAAAAGGGTTTGATGCCAGCTCCACAGGCTTTTTCACATCCTCAAGTGGGCATTAAGCAGATTAACAATTTATTGTGTATCACCTGCATTCCTCCTGTTGCTAGCCCGGAAGGCCTGAACTAACCATTGTATGACTATCCAGCTTTGTGTAATATGCGTTAGAGCTGGGGATGTGCATTAGACCCCAGATGTCCATCTTGTAAACTCTCTGGGTACATAATTGTGTTAACAAATTTAATCAACAAAAATTCACCGTGATCTTGTAGCTGGCAAAGAAATTAGCAAAGGCCCCTTCCTACATACATCATTCGCCCCATCCAGTGCACACTATGGGTTGCAGGGTTCCAGCCTCCAGCGTCTTTGGCCTTGTCTGGGGACGGATCGGGTAGTGGGACAATGTGAGGCTGTCCTGGCACTCTCGCTGCAATCTGTTCCCTCCCACACACCCACCCAGGCTGAAGACACCCAGTCTTACACCATGTGCATGTATTTCCTTTAGTTGTGTACTCTGCATGGTCTTGAAACCTGGAGACTCTAATTAGAAGCCTTCCAGTTAGTTAAGAGTGGGGGGACCCTAATTTCTTTTTGCCATCATCATTTCTTCCCTCTTCTGTTTTTTACCATTTTCCCAGTAATTCCGGCAGGTCCTCTCACCTTGTTCGCCTCAGCTCTCCCAGAAAGAATGGGGGCTCCACAATGATGGTAGGAAATTTTTTTTAGCCCACGGCTGTATCCCCAGCCCCACCGCTCTTGCCTGGCACATGGCAGGCACTCAGCAAATATTTGTCCAATGGATGAATGTTTTGTCAGTTTCCCCTTATTTCTAGTTCTCTCTGTGGCATGGTCCTGTACAGCCATCCCAAACCTGTGCAACCCTTTGGGGGAGAGAATGGAGCACAGTTACCTGCAAATCTCAAATGACCTTTAACCCATAAGCCAGCTGGAGTCTCCCAGCCCCTAAAGTAAGGAAGTTTTCCTGGACTCCTGTTCCATGTCCTGTGGAAGCTCAACACCCTCAGACCCGTGCAGGTCTTCTGTGGGGTGGGGCATAACAGTCTCCTGCTCCCTCCGCCTTCGGGCTGTGGCCTCTTCCCGGCTGCTGAGCCCCGCCCCGTCCTGGGTGTCTGTCTGTGTGCACTGCACACCCTCAGGCCATTCACAGCAAGCAGTTTACACCTCGGCGTTAGCGTCTCAGAGCTTCTGGCCCGCGCCCCGCCCCGCCCCGCCCCACTCCGGGAGATTTCTTTCAGGTTCTTTCCCCGGCACAGCTCCCAGCCTTTTTGCTGACTCTTCCCTTTCTTTTTTCTCCTCCTGTTCCGTAGGGAATAAAAACTCGAAACATTTTCTCAGGCCGAGTAGCTTAACCATGTTGTTGTAATCTCGGCTCCTGACTCCAGATCTCTGGGTCCTCACCTAATGTCTTAGCAGCATATCCATTAACCTTCTTTTCCTAAGCTAACATGGAACTGCCGGCCTGCTCTCAGAGGCTTATTAAAAACAAAAACACAAAATCGCATGGCCTCGGTTGTGGCTACATTTGTGAACTTGCCAGGGAAGCTACATACACCTCATCATCACAGGAACACAAGCCTATGGATCCAACCCAGCATTTCACATAATTAATATATGCTGGTTTATGAATACCTGGTCTCTGAAAAGGAACACAAGAAGCTGCTAACAGCAGAGGACTCCAGGGCAGGACACTGAATAAGCTGAGACAGAGAAGGGAGAAAGATTTCCTTCTCACCATACAATTTTCTGTATCACGTATTTCCTACATGAAAACACATTGGCATTATATAAAGTCAATAAATAAGGTACAGGTAACCTGATACGCTGGTTACACCAAAGTGACCATATTCAGTGACCTTAAGCCACATGCGTCATGGAATGACTGATGTCTAAGCTTGATGGAGTTGGCTTAGAGCCCAGTTCTGTAGAATTCAATTGCCACTGTACACATCCGTTCTTTCCATTAGGATTTCCTGGCTGAAGAGAGCTGAGCTCCTCAGCACCCAGTCCTTACACTTCAAGTGTTTAGGTTACATCATCTGGTTCAGAAGCCCCAAAACTCCTATAGGTACATCCCAGGAACCACTTCTTACTTGGACAAATATTATAGAATAGTTCCCCTTAAGAAGAAATAAATGTTCAGCACACTTTACATTTTGAAAGTATGTGTAATAGAGAAAGAAAAATAGCACATCTGATGGAACAATCTGAGTAGTAATGAGGATTAACTGCAATTTATTAAAGTGCATTAAATATGAGTTCATAATTAAACTGTACAAACAAGCAAAAAATCACACTGGTTACTTTTGGAGAATGCTAAGGAACCAATTGTCATTTAGAAAACTGATAAATAAAAAGGGAGAACCAAGCATTTATCCTGCCTTATACAAACTGTATTTCATGATAACTCAAATAGTTTATAAGGGAAAGTTTTTCTTTATGGAAGATGTCCAGTAAATAAATGAAGAAGGAGTGATAGAATTCGAATATCCCCATATGTCAAACCCTGTTGATCCAGGCAGTGATCATCCGTGGCTCCTAATGTCAAAAATAGAGATGTCCTCTGTATTTCCTATAAATTTGTTATGAGATGTAGAAATGTGAATACATTCAGATTTGATTTCTTTTCAGGAGGAATATTTATAAGGTGTTGTGTCATTATGTGTCTGCTGATGGAAGTATATATCCTAAGTATTCCTCCTGAAATAAAAAAACAAATCTAAATCCAATCAAATTTCTATACTTCATAACAAACTCATAGGAAATATGAAAGAATGAGTTATATATAATACCATGGACATGCAGTCAGCAAAATTCAGACCTTCAACAAATGATTGCAAAGGAGAAAAAAAAAAAAAAAGAGGTGGGAAGGAATCTATAGCTTAAAACAGATTTGAGACAACCAATTGCAATAAGCAGACCTTATTTATATCCTGGTTCAAACAAACTATTTTTTAAAAGGTATGGGACAACTGGGGACATTGGAATATTGAGTAGGTATCTGATAACATTAAATTACTATTAAGGTTTTTGTTAATAAAGTAATACTATGGTTATATTTCCCCAAAGTCCTCATCTTTTAGATATATATTAAAATATTTATGGTTGAAACAAAAATGAAAAAACATCTGACATCTATGCTTATATAGATATAAAAATCTGTGAAAGGACATAGAAAGCGTTTCTGAGGGTGTGTTGCTTCTGGGAGGAGAACTAGGAGTCAGGAGGGGAAAGAAATTAACTTTGGACAGATAATTACTTTATGCAAATAGTAACTTTTCAGAAGACTAACCAAAAATAAATAAACTGGACAAAAGTTCATTGGAAGATGCTTGCAATGCTTATTTGGGAGAATGAGAAGGCACAGACACATACTGCGTGTGGATAGATTGACTCAGACCGTAGTTCTCAAAGTTGGTCCCTGGACTATGCATTAGAATTGGGCCCCCCTCCCTCCCTCCCTCCCAGCCAGAATCTGAGCGAGTGAAATATGGAGACTTTTGAGAACTACCCACCCGCCTTACAACCTGAATGCCAGCTTTTCAAATACTTATTACGTTGTTGTGGAATCTTGGAATTCATAAGGCAAAAATACTCCCAAATTTAAATTCAAAGCAGTCCAATTCTGAAAGTCTGAAAAGGCTTTTTTTTTTAGATTTGCTGACAATGATTTAATCAGCAGATGTCACTATGTAATGCTTGGGAGCATCCCTTCCACGTTGCCTCATTTTTGGAAAAGCAGAGTGTGCTGCTGGCATTGTAACACAGAAATATTTGTGGTAATTTTGTATTTTGTTTAATGAAAATAATCTTTCTTTTACTTCCAGTGCTCATTAAAAGTTTGTCTTTGATTAAGCATTCTTTGCCTTTGTTTTTGTCCCCCCCCACCCCCACCCCCGCCTCCAGCATCATTGATAAAGAAGTTTCACTGATGGCAGAAATGGATAAAGTTAAAGAAGAAGCCAGTAAGTAGACATGTGGTTGTTTGATTTGGAGCCTCCCCATCAGAAGCAATCTGTGGGTCAGACTGGGAGTGCCATGGATTCTGAGTGGGGTTGGAAAATTCACACTGAAATCCTGGCGCAATCCTGTAAACTTAGGCGAGTCCCTTAGCCTCTGGAAACCTCAGCAACCTCACGTGGCATAAGGAGTAGTAGCACCTACTGAGCACAGGGCAGAACAGGCACTCAGCAGATAATAGGTATCAGTTGAGTTATTTAAAGTCCAAAGCAGGGGTCCCCTGGTGGTGTAGTGGTTAGGCTTTGGCGCTCTCAGTGCTGCGGCCTGGGTTCGATTCCCACCCAGGGAACCACCCACCCACCCCCCCCACCCCCGCCAAAAAAAAAGTCCAAAGGGACCTTCGTGTATATAACAGACCACCCATAGTTAGCTGGGCTTAAAATGACGTTGAATTTCATAGATACAGAAAACAGACTGGTGGTTACCAGAGGGAAAGGCGGTGGGAAGAGGACAGAGAGAGCGAAGGGGGTCAAATATTCAAAGGCTGTCCGGGAAGTATTCAGTCATGTACTACGAAAAATTAGAGGCATCTATGGCTGCATCTTTTCCAGACAGCCCTACCAGAAGGAAACGATACTTCAGGCAGATTTTATTAAATAAAACTAAATGTAGGGTTCCCTGGTGGTGTAGTGGCTAGGCTTCAGTGCTCTCAATGCCACGGCCTGGGTTCAATTCCCAGCCAGGAAACCAAAAAAAAAAAAAAAAACCTAAATGTGATCCAGGGTTAAGCTGAAATTTATATATTATAAATTATATTTTATACTATAATTTTTAAATTTATATTTATATATAACCAATGTTACCCAAATAAAGTCATTTAAAAATTTTTAAACAATAAAATAAAAATAAAATGACATTGACATTAGTATTAAATTTTAAAACCTAACTTTTAAGCCTTCACAACTTGCTACACTACTTATACAGTCCTTCTCACTTAGTCCTTTTAGGTTCAACTAACTCAAGTTCAACAAATTAAATTTCCCTAAAAAATAAGTCCCACTTGAAACATACTTAAATTCCTCTTAACATTTTGAATAACATTTATGAACTTAGTACTATCTGATTTTTTCAAGCACTTCAGATGCCTGACCAGGCAAACTCACAAACCTAATGGGCAAATTAGTCCAAGCTTTTAAGCAACTCTTATATGATTAATAATTCAAACTTAGAGATGTACTCAATGAAATTTTCTTAAAACACTCCAATTCTCTTTACAAATTTAATCAAATTTACTGACACCTGCCAACTTAACACCTCAAAAGAAAATCAATTACATATTTTAAATTGAAAATACAGAGATTGCTTAATGTACCAAATATTCTATTTAAATAATGAACACATTCAAATGATCTTGATGATTGCAAAACGTTTCCTAATTTTAACACAAAATATTAGTACTCTGGGTTTGATTTATTTTATTGTTTTTATAGTTATTAATATTTCTAACTTTTCCACTGTTGTGAAGTTACTCAACGGGTAGTATGGCAGATTTACCATCTCAGATTGGCTGAGGTTCATGGGTTGGAAATTTCAACCGAAACAAGATTGCTCAGTCAGGTTCAACATCAAGCCACAAATGGATGGACATGCTGAGCACTCTCCTGTTACTGAATTCAGTCTGCTGTGTTAATGGGACCATATATTTCAGCTGGGATTTAGTTTTATAATTCTTATCTCCTGGGCATTTTAAATTCTTCATCCTTACCAAAATTTTCTCTCTTGAGTTGGATAAATGGCAGACTGCACTCCCTACCAAGTTCCAACTAAATTCCTTCACATTTGACTGCAGTGCCTTTCTTTTTAGCAGAATAAAGGATCAGACTAGATTCTTCATTCTTTTTATATTTTCCTCACGTGGCCGTTGGCCATAATTCAATAGTCCCTTTATGGAAAATACATATCATTATTTTCATTACACATTTTTTCTAAATAATTGAAAAATTTTTTTAAAATCTAAAATAGACAGATTTTATTAAATAAACTAAATGTAGGGTTCCCTGGTGGTGTAGCGCTCTCAATGCCACGGCCTGGGTTCCATTCGCAGCCAGGGAACCAAAAAAAACAAAACAAAACAAAACAAAACAAAAAAACTAAATGTGATCCAGGGTTAAGCTGTGGCATATTCAGGTAGTTACACAATCCCTTTGATTGTGAAATTTCTTTATTCTTATGAAATTTATTCGTTTCTTCAGTGAAAGTAGATTTCCATATGATGGGAGTTTTCCTGTTTCTCAGGTAAAGCTTATTTTTTTCTCATCAGTTTCATGTCCTATTGGTAAAAACACTAAGAGCCAACACAGACACAAATATTTCTCTAATACCAAAATAGAAAGTTACTAGCACATTACTTTTTAAGAGGTTAACAGAAGACCTCAGGTTTCCTGTGCTCATTCTTGGGTGCCAAGGTCTGTGGAATTTGGAGCATCTCTGGAGAGCATCCCCGTTCTTTACAACTTATTTAATGAGACATTTACTGAGTGCTTCCTTGTGTGCCGAGCACTGTTAGTGACTGGGATGAACAGCAAACAGCAGCCGATGGGACCTGCACCAGAGCTTGCAGCGTAGCTGAACAGCGGGACTGGTTGGCAGAGTTCACCTAACTTCAGTAATTGGTGCTGTCGCTCCTGGTTTTAGAACTGCCCAGAGCCCCGGGGAAGCCAATTCACGTGTATTGGAGGCAAGCAGAATTGAGTTCAGATCCAAGTTCTACCCATTTACTGTTTGTGTGACCTTAAACTATTTTGTTAACTCCTCAGAGTCTGTGGTTGCATATCAGAAAAGGGGAAATAAGAATAGTGTCTATCTCAAATAGTTATTATAAAGATAAAATGAGAAAATACAGGCCAGGCACTTAGCACAGTGCATGATACTGTGTGGGTAATGCTGTTATTAATAAAGGGAAATGCTGTTATTAATAAAGAAGTTTGTCTAAGCCCCTCATGTGACATTCAGAAAGTGGAGGTCAGAGGGGTTCTGTCTTCTTCACAGATAAAAGGAACCACTGAATTTCTCCCCACAAAGTACTAAACTGTCTTTTCAACCACCATTTTGAGCTTGCATATCTATGGTCTCACAAGTGTTTTCCATTTCCTGAACAAGGTATAAACCACTTTTCCTCAGTTATAACATCAGCTCCTTTATCTCTCATGGCATCTAACTCAATACTGAGAAGACTACAGGTACTCCATAATATTAGTTAAACAAACTATTGTAATTAATTTATTGCCTACAGACTGTGGGATCCATATAAGTGAACACTAATATAATTAAAAACAAGAGAAGTATATTCTAGATAAATACAAAGGGCTGTCCAGAAAGTATCCAGCCCTGTAATATGAAAAATAGAAGCATTTATGGCTGAATTTTTTTCTGGACAGCCCTCATGTACCTCACTTTATTAATAATATTTGTAGTTAGCCTTTTTTACTGTGCTATAGTAAACACTTCACATAGGTTATTTCATTTAGTTTCACGATAATCCCACAAGGTGTGTATGATTATTACAATATATAGATGAAGAAACTAAATGTGTTGTGGTGCTGTGGTCTCAAACTATGTCTGCATGCCCAGGGAATTGAAAACCAACATAGCAAGATCATGGAGCATCAAGTTTACAAGATATCTGGGAAGAAAACATTACTTTATATTAACAAGAATGCAGATATATTACAAAATAAAATGCAAAACTCACAAGAACTTGTAAAAATAAAATGGATTTCCAACAATCTTTGTGCTTGAGCTACTTCTGCCCCAGCTTCTAGCCCCACAGGATTTCAAGTACACTCTCTGCTAAAGGGTATTATTTAAGAAGCCCTAAACTTGTCCATGATTCAAGCAATAAGCTAGCTTCCAACATGTTTCAAAACTTGAAGAAATTTGTAAATCCTATTGAGAAAGTGGATTTCAGCATTCCAGACACTGTTTATAAAAGTACCTAAATAATATTAATCATGTCCTGAATGCGATGAAACTCTAGAGCTGTATGGAACAGTCTCCCTCTGTAGATTTACAAAAGGATGGTGTTTTCAAAACATACTTACTATTCTATTTTAAATTTTAGGATCAGTGAATCTTAGGATCTGATCTGGTTTTATTTTTGCTTTTTATTTCTGTGGTTGATGTTTTTGAGGTGAAAATGCTGCCTCCCCATAAGAATATTGGCTTTACATCTCAACCTTTAAGGCTTTTTCATAATGAAAGGCTTTGTAATGTTAATGAGACTATATGTAAAACTCATCTCAACACTTGCTGATGCAAAGTATTCATTTTCATGCACATTTGCATGAATGTAAACTCAGAATTTATTGGTGATCTTGCACCTGCACTCCTATTTTAGGGCCCACTTATATCTATTTTTACAAAATCTTTTGTTTGATATGAATGCCCAAGTTCTACTTAATCAAAAAGAACAATTGCCCTTAATTGTTCCTAGTCCAATAAATTATCCATTAAGAAAAGTCAGATCTGTTTAACTGTGTGGTCATTCAGAGTCCGCTGACCCCTTTACTTAGCTGTCTGTCAAGTCGGGCCTTCAAACTTTTTTCCTTTTGATCTTTACAAGAAGAAAGTACTTTGTTTCATCTTACTCAAGAATCATTCGCTAATGCTCTAGGCATAAGTCCCTTGCATAGGTTGAATTATAATGGCCAACAAATAATCAATCAAAGATATGAGACCTAGACATACTTAAGTGGCATCTGTAGAATAGGAACTTCTATCCTTCTCTGCCTATTCATTTTAAGTAATGGATTGATGCATTCATTCAATCCTTCATTCAGGAAACACTGGGCACCAGGCTATAGGTGTACACACAAATAACTACACGTGCAATCTCTGCTGTGATTGAAGATGCCTATAGGGGCCAAGCAGGTGACATTAGTCAGCAGAGCAAAGCAGGGAGGGATCGAGGTACACTGGCTGCCATGCTCCATTTTAAAAGGGCAGCAAGTCCTCCGCTGTAGCCAGTTGTTGCCACGTGGGAATGCTGGCCAACAATAGCCAGAAATTCTAATATTTAAAGAGAAGGTAGAAATTCAGCTTTCGAATAGAATATCCTAATTTTCAAATGTAGGCAATTAATTTAAAAAATCAACTTGTATTGTGTGGACTGAACAAAACATACAAGTATGTACTTTGTAGCCAAAAATAATAGTGGGCCACCTTGTTGTGGCTTCTAGTCTGACTGGATAACCTTGGACATCATTCAGTAGTACACTCTCTGTGTTCAGATGAAAATTCTTCCACTTCCATCATCAGGACAAGTTTTTCACTAGCTCTTCTGTGTTCCCAAAGACTGCCAGTCACAAATCAGTCACAAATCAACCTCTGTCCACCTACATGGTATTGTAAATGGGGAGCAAGGGGAGTCCCAGTAAATGATCAAAGTATGATTCGAGTAGTTGGTAGATACAGGCTTTGTGAGGTATAGATTACTTATTTTATTGACATCTCAGCATTGATATTGGCATTAAAAGATACTGTTTCTCAGTCTGAAGAATGGTTTATGGTTCTCAGGAACGCTTAAGTCTTGATTGCTTCTGAACTTCTTTTGGGGTTTTTAAGGTCACTCTTTTTGACATTTATACATTAAGAACACTTACAGTGAGAAATCACATTGTTGGGCTCTGCATGTATGCTATGAATCAGGTCAGCTGAAGCAGTTGACCTTTGTTCAGCCAAGAATCAAATGTGAATTCACAGTACCTATCATCATAGTTAGGTGGACTTCTCTTTTCTTACAACTCAAAATACTTGTGCAAAAGAAATGAAAGCATTTTATATTTGGCTTGAATTAGAGAGCTACAAGTCTATCTATTGAAAGATCAGAGTTCATATTTAAATCTCACCCAATGGGTTTGTGTTCATTGCTTTTGAGCTCCCTGTTCTTTGGGAAAGCACACACACAAATTAACTTGTGAGCTACTATGTGACTTGAACCTTTAGTTCATCTGACAGATATGTGAAATGTGATGCCAGAGAACCTCCTAGTTTCTTCTCTTCATGTGCAGATGCTAAAGTGTGCACAGGAATTCAATTCAAAGGGGCTTTGGCTCACCCTTGAAATTTTTCTCTTTTCACTTATAACAAAGACAGGACACTGGACACACTGCTCTGGAACTTCTCTGATTGCAAAATGGAAACATTACCTGCACAGTATCAAAAAGAGAGGCATTTTTTTTAGCTCACAAAAAACTAATAAAGTTAAACTTTTATGTCATATTTCAGTAACACAACTATCTGTTGAAGTTCAAAGGTCTGGCACTGTTAGAATTCAGTAGTACAGCACATAGGAGAATGGGTTTTGCTTAATGGAGGTCCCATCTTTGCAATATCATTCAGCTAGGAATTTCGTAAGTATCTTTTTTGGAGATAGCTGTTCTGAGTAATGCACAAATTTAAAAGTCCAAATTAAGTAAATGAGATCAGATGCCAATGAGGAAAATGAAGATTGTGGGTGTACAGTGAATCAGAGGACCATGTTTGGTTTTGGGGTTGGTGAGTAAGGACATGCAGAAATAGGCGGTTGGTAATGAACCACCAGTATCAGACCCACCACGACAGCCAACTCAGAAAACATAGTCATGTGCAATAAAGCAGTCAGTCTGGGAAGGGAAGACTGATTCCAAGAAATTAGGTCATTTAATATGTTTAAATCTCTGGCCTTAATGTATTATTCCTTCTTATTTGGCAGTGGAAATCCTGACTGCTCGTCAGAAGAAAGCAGAAGAACTAAAGAGACTTACTGATCTAGCCAGTCAGATGGCAGAGATGCAACTGGCCGAACTCAGGGCAGAAATTAAGGTCAGTTCTAAAATATCACAGCCTGAACCCTGAGCCAGAGATCCCCATTATGTTTGTGTTGCACTCTGAGGATCTAACATCATACATTCAGTTCTCTTTCACAAGGTTGAATAGAGAACAGAAGGGTGAAAAACCGTCTAATCACTGTATTTAAGTATATTAGGGTTTGAAAGGATATATTAATACAGAGGAGAAATACAAACTATTTTCTTAGTCAGTGGAGACTGACCTACATAAAATGTATTTAACCATGAATTATAGCTGGGATGGGGGATATTATTTTCACCATATGTAATTTATACGTATTTATATAAAAACACACACGTGAACATACACACATGAACTTGGTGTAACAGTAAGGATTCTAAAGAATACATAGTATGTGCAGACTTTATTCCTGTGTCCTTGTCTAGTTATCCTTTTACTAAGAATCCCACCCACAAGTATGTGTTTATTAGATTTCTTCAGTTGCAAGAAACAGAAACTGACCCTGGCCAACCTCAGGAACAAGTAGAATTTGAAAGAATATGAGTTTAGCTGACCAAACAGAGTGTGATCAGAACACTTCCAATTACACAGAAACCTGAGCGGTCACCGGGTGATAGAGGCCGCAGTCATTACCAGACACTCCAGGGCACCAGCAGAGCGAGTGATCTCCAGACACCATCAACCTTGTGCCACCCCACTTGATTTAGATCCCAAAGAGAGAGATTCTGATTGGCCTCCACTTGGCATATCCACCATTTAGCAGAGATTGGTCTTAACTGACAGATCCATCAAGCGTGTGGGGCTTTGAAACTGCACTGGGGTACAGATACCAGGAGGAGAAATGGTTACCAGAAAGGCAAAAACAAGTATCTACAACAAAATAGGAATTTATAGTTTATAAGTTCCCCCATATTCTCCTCTTTTTCCCCAGTATACTAAATACACACACACACACACACACACACACACACGTGCACGCACTCCAGCCCTTGACCCACTTCTTGGGAACTGGAGGACTTTGAAGACTCAGTTGCTGCAGGCTTTATAAATAGGATTGTCTGCTCATCTGGGCATAGACTGGGTTGGGTATGGTAGAAAGTGGCAAGTGACTTCAGTCCCCTCTGTTTTGGTTAGCAAGAAAAGGATCCCCTCGGGGATAAGGACCCCCTGAGGGCCCTGAGGAGCTCTAGAGGTCTTTTCTCTCTCACCTCCTCTTCTGGCCTCTGTCACCTCTTGCTCACTTAATGGCCACGGTCTCCACTGTCTCCCTCCACTGTCTCCCTCCAGCCTGGTCATCCACCCTAACAGTTCTACCCCAGAGCATGTGGGGTCTTCCCCTTCCCCTCAAAACGAATCTGGTACATGTAGTCCAGAGTTCATCTCCCCCTTACTAGAACATCTGGTGAGGAAAATGAAGCTGGCCTGTTGAAACTTACTCATCTTCTGCGTTTCATGTCTGCCTATCGAAATCCCACGCAACATAAAATGGTTAATAGCACAGGCTAGCTCCTACGACCTTGAATAAATTACATATTCTTCGACCCTCGATTCCGCCTCTGTGAAATAGAGGTGGTCATAGTACTGAATTCATAATACTATCGTCAGCTGAAAATGAGATTATCTGTTAAGAATTTGGCCCATGTGTGGTAAGGGGTCGACACTTTTAATGTTCCAGCTCAAACGTTTCCTCTTACATAACTCCTCTTTCCCCTCAATAGCATACTTTCTCCCTCTTTTGTGTTCCTAAAGCACCTACCACATTCTCCCCTATATTGTATTTACTGGGGTCTGCTTCCCCTGCCATGTGGGAAACTCGGGTAAACTCCAGGCGGGACTGACTCATGGCTATTTCTGTGTTTCTCACTCTGTCTTCTACATCTAGATCTTAATTTTAAATAAATTAAAAATTTATCTCTTTCCCACTTCCTTTAACAGCACTTGGAATTCTACCATTCAGGATACTGTTTCCTAGTTACTAAAGGCTGTGTGGACTTCTGATTCCCTGTTTAAATAGAGATGGATGTCTAGGGAAGGACGCCGTGTTTCTCTTGAGGAGTGATACCTGAGCATGCCATTGGCCAAATTAGGAAGATGCCTGAATGCAACCCCAAAACTTGTGCAACAGGGCATAAAATGCGAGAAGGAGGGCAAGGAGTGCTAAAAGGTTAGATGGATGAGTCCATTCTGCCTGTCTCACAGTTTTGTCTAAGCCAGGGTGGGGAAAGACAGGACCCACACATATTCCCAGAACAAAAAAACCAAGCCTGATCCAATAGATTCTCACAGTGACGGAGCTGGCATGATTCTCTACCTGGTTAGCACCATCAGCGGTGGCAGAAGAACAGAGCGAACACTCCTGCAGTGTGCCTCAGTCATTTCTGTCATTGTGGAACTCCTGGTTTACTTCTCTTTCTTCCAGCACTTTGTCAGCGAGCGTAAATATGATGAAGAGCTCGGGAAAGCTGCCCGATTCTCCTGTGACATTGAACAGCTAAAGGCCCAAATCATGCTCTGCGGAGAAAGTAAGTTTTGCATACTTGCTGAATAATTCTGTGTAAGCCTGGTGCTATTTGGAGTTATTAATAATATCGGAAATGTCAGGTGTGTGGTCCCCCAGGGAGGCTAAAGTGAGGGCTAAAGAGATTTAATGATCTAAGGTCATGACACAAGTCACTAGAAATGTCAAGATTTGAACTTAGAGTCTTCAAATGCCACTGCCCATCCGTAAATCCCCAGGATTTATTAAGCAGAACAGGTCAACTGGTTTATACTTTTTGCAAACTTTTCGTAAGCACTGCGAGATAAACTCCTCTCGCATTTCGGATAGCCTGGTTCTGCAGAGACCTGCTACACCAAGAGGGAGTCTTCCTGATAAGTCTGGGAACAATGGGCTACTGTCTGATGGGCCCAGCTGTTGGCGTGGGTGCTCCTCAGAGGTGCCTTCAGCCTCTCCCTCGGTCTGTGCTGTGTGAAGTCTGCAGATAATGAGAGACTTCACTTCAGCCATTGGCTTTAGTCTTGTTCACTATTAAGCCTTAATTAGAGCAACTAATGTGCAACAAAATTGGCTGACACTTTCTTCCCCCTCCTGCAGCCCACCCACCAGAGGGATGGGAATAAACACTGACGTGGCTTTCAGGTCAGCCACGAGAAGGAAGGAAGGACTAGGGAGGGCCATGAACTGGGCACAGCCACGTAGTGGAGAATGTCAGGTGTGGCTGTACTTGTTTTTCAAAGTGGAAATTGCTTTTTATTCCTGAGTATAAAAAAATATAAGCTTGATCTAAAAGTTACATGACTGTATTAAATAGGACAAGACATGACTTTTGTGTATCCTTTACACTTTTTATGCACATATAATTTACTGTGTAAATTACGTATTACCTGTGTAATTGTACTACATATGACAGCTTGCTATACTATATACTACACACATATATAGTAATGTTATTTGTCTTTATTTCACAGTACATGGTTGACATCTTTCCATGTCAATATAGTTAATCCATAATTTATTTAAATAAAGTGTGTGTTGTGGACATGTAGGTTGTTTCCAGTTTGCACCATTAAAATAACATTGCTGTGAGCATCCTTGCTCACATATCTTCGACAATTATCTGATTTTCTAACGGTACTTCTTTTAAATTTTTTTTAGATCTGCTCCCTCCCTTATGGAAGCATCTATCCATTCGCTATTCTCCTCCCCCAGCTTTTGCCCCCTCTCTAAAAAAATGCCATCAGTCTGGTTCACAGTTGGAAATTTAACTGTCCATCCTAGTGTCTACTTCAGCATGATGATAAGTGAGACCCAATGCCAAGTGACTCTGTCACCAATCTGAGGGGTGGGACAGTGTAGCTTCACCTGCTTTCCTCCAGAGCACTTCCAGTGACATCTAGTGGAAGGAACCATCCCTTACCAAATTCCAAGTGTCCACATGAAAAACAGCCCCGTGTTGGAGACAGAGGTCTGCAAAAGGCCCTTTTCTTCTCAGCTTAGTTAAGAGCACATTTGAGAGCCCACAGCCACTGAACCAGCAGTCATGGTCTCTGAGCTGTAGGAAGAAATGACCCCCATGAATCTGAATCTGGTGCATACAGGAGCCCCTGAAGTCCCCCGGGAGGTTTGTACAGCCCCTGACGTGCCATCACACCTCACCTGTGAAACGAAGAGACTGGAGATAGGTCCTGGTCCTTTCCATTTCTAATTTTCTCTGATCCCTATGGGTCACTCCTAATCCTCCAGAAGAACCCTAGGATTAAGTCTGATCCCACACAGGTCAAAGGGAAAACTGGCTTTTAAAAATTGGTTACAATTTTAAGATTCAAAGGTCTTGCTCTCCAGACTGGCAATCAAATTCTGGTGACTCATGAGAGGAAGTCGTGGTTGTGTCCTTGAATTGATTCCCTCGAGCCCCAATTCAGCAAAATCACATGGAAAACATCCCATCAGTAACCACCCTTTACAAAACCAGTGGGAATGGCGATAATGAACATTGAACTGACCTGCCTGAGCCCTGCGGGGACCTGTCTTGTTAGCCTGCATTGACATTAGCATTGGAATTGGTGCAGGTTTGCAGTGGGGCTGTAGAAAATGGATTGATAAAAGGCCATATGATGTAGCTCTGATGGAATGTAAAACATGCTTTATGGCATCTTTGGGGGTGCCAGGCCTGGCCCTAGAGTCAGGGGATATGCATGACTCAGGTGACAAAACCCCTGGCACCCAACATCACCCCAGTCCCATGCTCAGAACATCATGGCTCCTATGGACCAAGCGTCCACTCTCCCCCAGTCTTTCTTGCATCTCTGCAGTACCAACTGGTCTAGGGATCTGACAAGCATGGAGAGAGTACATTTGTGGACAGGGCCAAGTGTGCCCTTCAAGATGTCATTATTTCTCTTCCCTTGGTGGCTCTTGACCTAAGGAACAGTACTGAAGTTGCTCAGGTATGTCTTATCTCCTACAAACGTCTCCCAACTTGGGTGATAATTCTGTAATCACAGTTCAGTGATTCTCATGGAAGAAATTTGGTGGTCTCCAAGCACCAAGCTGCCTTTACAAATGACATCTTAAAAAAAAAAAAAAAAGTTGTGTTTTTAAGAAGCTCCTGCCAATTTCTCCACCTCCTGATGGGCTACCAAGGCAGCCATGATGTGGCACAGCCCTTAACACCTAGCGCTTTCTCGTTGCAGTTACACATCCAAAGAACAACTATTCCTCAAGAACTCCCTGCAGCTCCCTGCTGCCCCTGCTGAATGCTCATGCAGCAGCTTCTGGAAAACAGAGTAGCTTTACCAGAAAATCATCCAATCACAACAAGCCCTCCGAGGGTAAAGCAGCAAACCCCAAAATGGCGAGCAACCATCCCAGCCTCGCGGACAGCTCCTACCAGGCCATGCCGCCTAACAAGCAGGTGAGCATTTCCGGGGCGGCTCCGTGCACTGCCTGCAGGGGTCCTGCAGACCCTGGTACTCGCTCCCTGGAAGAGACCACTCGTTTGCAGAGGAAGCCAACAGCAGCTGCTGAACGCGGAGCTTCCGAGGGTCCCACCCAGGCTGTTGTTGTTTGCCCCTTGTCCTTTGCTCATTATTATAAACCCCATACTAAAAGTAAGTCAGAAATTTAGTCTGAGTTTCCATTTCACAATTCCTTTAAAAACAAAGGAAGCCGGTTATAAAAAATAGTCACGGGGATATAAAGTACAGCATAGGAAATATAGTCAATAATATTGTAATAACTATATGGTATCAGATGGGCACTAGATTTATTGGGGTGATCACTTCGTAAGTTATGTAAATGTCTAACCACTATGTTATACACCTGAAACTATTAATATTTTGTATGTCAACTGTAATTGAAAAATAAAATATTTTTAAATAAAAATAAAAACACAAAGGTGGTCAGATTAAATGCTATCCACACAGTTACTCTTTCAGCTCCTGTTTTATCATTTTCAGCAAAGCATGTCAGGCCATGGCTCATTTACATTGAAATATTCTCATATATCTAAGCTAGGACACTGTGGACCCAGGCAAGAACGGCCATGTGCTGGACCCTGTGCTTTACAGTAACCCCTCCCAGCCCTCCCCCAGCCAAGGTCCTCCCTACCCAGCAAGACCAAGGAGATGTAACTACTTAGAATCTGTACTCTGTCTTCTGGAAAACACTCCAAGTACTCAAGATCCTGGAACTCTATTCCCAAATGGCCCTGAGCCTGCTCTCGAGGTCTGTTTGGACCACTTCCCTGTATACGTCATCTTGAGGTCCCATTACCATTTTGCACACCCCTAGATCCAAAGGGTAATTGTTTGTGGGGCTGGGGATAAAGCTGTGTGGAGGCTGGCGTGCTCACATTCATGTATTCAAGGCCCCCTCACAATGTGTCACCATCAGTGGTAGGAAGACTCAATATTCAGGGCAGATGACATGCAGGCCGCCTGCCTTTGTATTCTTGCCCTGAGCCCTGAATTATTAGGGCTGGGTCCGTCCTAAACCTATACCATCCAGTCGCAGTGCACAAATTAAGAACTTTACATATTTGTAACTCAAAAATTATACTTTTTACTGATAGAAGTTTGGTTTTCAATGAAGGTCTATGTTCATATAACAACTTGTCTGTGAATCTTATCAAGAGACAATATGTGACATGGGCATGGCTCCATCATCTCCTAACTGTAGTAGATCTTGGGCAAGTCCCATAAATTTATTTTTCTCTTATGTGATATAAAATAATAGCAACTATATTAAGAATGATTGTGATGACAAATGAGATGGCACCTGGCACACTGTAGGCACTCAAAAAATGGTGGCAATTATTGACCTCAAAGAGTTCAGAAACTTTCCCTTGTACAGCGACAGACAGGCCAACACATGGCTTACTTTCTACTTATCCCTTTATGTGCTTGGTGGCCAGCTCGTTGAACGTGAACAGTTTTTCAATATGAAGCTTCAAAATTTGTTGGCTGTGATCTGCACAACATTTATTTATTTTAACGTGGGTAGTTTCCTGGCTGGGAATCGACCCCAGGTCGCAACATTGACAGCGCGGAAGCCTAGCCACTACACCACCAGGGAACTCCCTGCAAAACGTTTAAAGAACTCATTACCTCTATGAAAATATCACCTCTACATTCCACCAAGATCTATCAGATACACCTCATCCCTGTATTTAACCAAGATAATATTGCTGAACTATGATATTTGTTTTTAAATAAAATAGAAAACCTGATATAGAAAAGAATACTTATAAATAGAATTTTTACATTTTTCTTCATAAATGTAATGAGAATTCATATTCATTGTCTATAAGAATGTCCCCCACATTTTCATGGTAGAGAATCATCATTGCCCTGCTTCTGTGTTAGATTTCCTCCTGTTATATTTTAAGTGTACTTGATGGGTTTTATTTGGCTTTGTTCTTGAATTGTCTATCTTATACTTCTGTGACCTCTCTTTCAACATCAGTAATTGTCTTGGAAATCCATTTACAAGATAGTCCACTCTTCTTTTAAGCTGAACACTTTTATCAACTTGACCTCATTTGCATGATGTCCTGTTCTTCTGGGATGTAAAAAAGCATACCTGTGGTTTAGAGATTTGGTTTCCCGGATGTCTACTGATGTCATCTGTGGTTTATTGGCATCTAATTCCTATCTCTTTTCTTTCTTTGGTAGAATGGGTCTTCTAGCCAAAGACGAAGATTTAATCCACAGTATCATAACAACAGGCTAAATGGGTCTGCCAAGCCACAGGGCAGTGGTAATGAAGCTGATCCGATGGTGAAAGGCAACAACCGTCATGAACACAGAAGACAGCCACACAACGGCTTCCGTCCCAAAAACAAAGGCGGCGCCAAAACCCAAGAGGCCTCTTTGGGGACAAAGACCCCCGACACCCTGGCCCACTCGGAAAAGCCCCGACGACGGCAGCATGCTGCAGACAACTTGGAGGCAAGGCCTTTCCGGGGTAATGTTGCCAGGGTTTCACAGTGCAATCTCTGTCCCACGAGAATAGAAGTGTCCACAGATGCCACAGTTCTCTCAGTCCCCGCAGTGACACTGGTGGCCTGAGCTAGGAGAGAAAAAAGCAGTTTTGGTTCCCTGCCCGAGGTGCTGACCCAATTCGCTGCCAAAAGAGAGTCAATCAGAATAGACAAACCCTGTATGGTTGTGTCATCCTCTCTTAATCATTTTTACTAATTCTAATAATCAGCTCTAGCTTGCTTCATAACTTTCATGGCTTTGCTTGATCTGTTGATGCTTTTTCTCATCAATACATTGCAGCAATTTAGCCAGGCAGTATTTACTCATTTGTTAGGAAAAAATCAACACGTGGCTAAAGATCAGAGGCTCAGTAGCAACCTATGTTGTAGCAGTGATGTCAGTCCATTGATCGTCTTTAGAGAGTTAATGTTGAAAAAAATTCTTATTGATCAGACAAACATGATCTGCTGAAGACACATGCGCTTTTGTAGAATTTAACATCTGGTGTTTTTCTGAAAAATATATATATACATATATTGCTTTATTTGAAACAAATTAAAATATGCTGCATTTGACACCTGGCTTGTTTCTTTTATTGATACTAACTTTCTTATGAAATGTACCATATAGTAGTCTCAAGAAAACTTTAGAGACTAAAGGTTGTGGCACAGGGAGTTCCCTGGTGGTGTAGCGGCTAAGGCTTCGGCGCTCTCAACGCTGCGGCCTGGGTTCGATTCCCAGCCAGGGAGCTACCCACATAAAAAATAAAATTAAAAAAAAGGTTGTGGCACAGAGCTCTGTACCATACTGTTCTTCATGGGACAAGTATCTTTTCAGAAAAAAAAAAAAAGCCTCACAATGACCCCAGCCAGTACATTACATACATCTAGATGGACCTACACCCTCATCATCTCAGGTATTATGAGACACTTTGAAACCTAGGTTGTAAGTAACAAACCTAGCTCAGCCGAGCTTAAAAAAAAAAATGTATTGGTTTGGTAACTGCAAAGTTCAGTATCAAAGTACCTCTTGGGTTTAATTTGATCCAAAGGGCTTTTTCTTGATTATTTCAGCTCTCCCATCCTCCTTAGGCTGACACTGAATTTATAATGAATAAAAAATGACCACCTCGCTCCTAAGATTCAGTTTCATCTCCACACTGTCCAGAAGAGAGAAGCTTCTTGGGTAACATACAGACATCCCGGCAAAGGTCTTGCATATCATTGGCCCAGATGGCCGGTGGGCTTGTCCCTAAGCCAATCATCAAATTGAGGGAGGAAACAGCAAATGAGATGTACTACTTAGCACAGGCTGAGCAGCCCACCTCTAAAACTGAGGTGCGACCAGCTCTCCAGAAGCACGTGGGGTTGTATAGAGAAGAGCTAGTGCTACCTCATGAAGGAAGAGTGGATACTGGGGAGCCCAAGCCCCAAATAGCACCAAGTCCCTATCTTTGACTCCGGGGCAGCTCATTTTGGACATCGCTTCCCATCCAACTGCCATGTGTCCTGCAGATTTATTGGTCTCTTTCAAGTTTAAATGCTTATTTTCAGCTCAACATGTTTTCTGGCGACTGCGGTTCAGTGGTGGTCTTCACTGAGCAGCCCTGAGCAGCTGAGCTGCGTGCCACACCAATACCCCTTTCTTCTCCTGCCAAGTGCAGGAGGATGTTTGCTTTCTCTGTAGAGGGCTTTCTGGGGGTGTACCTAGAGATTTAATAGGAATTGTAAATGTTGAGTCACATTCCAGGAAGGAAGGAAGGAGGAGCTGTTCATTCAAATAAGAAAGATAAATGTTCAGAACTGCCAGTCCCCGTTTACTCCATCTGAGGCCCTGAATTTGTATTTTACAAGACAGAAGTACTTTGTGCAAATTTTGTGTAGCAAGAGTTGGTTCACCACGGAAAAATGTCAGCTTATATGTGACGGATTTAAAGGTGAGTCACATAATTCTTGCAACAGGAAAACAATGGCTTCCCAGGTAAGGCGCGCAACCTCCCTTTGTCGGGGTTGGCCCCGGCTACTCTCCACCCTGACTCACTTGGTCAAGTTGTTCGTGGGCTTAAGAAAGCTTGAGCACATTCCTAAACACAGAGCACATGCTCCCAGGTCACTGAAAAAAAAGAAAACCAAAAAGTACTAAAAAAGTGTTTATACTTGGTAATCTTTTTTTCTAGGCTTTGCCTTTCTTATAGCACCCTGGCATGTGAGCATTTACTAGTTTGCATTTTGAAACGGTAATGTCAGTATTTTAGTGTCAGACCATTAAAAAACCATATTACTAAATATTATTCATTGTTCCAGTGGAACCATTGGGGTGATCCTAGAGCTCTGGGTCGAGTTCTGCCACTCTTTTGAAATGTTTTAAACTCCTAAAAATATCCCAGGACTATGAGCACCCTGATCTACTTCATGCACAGTAGCCTGAAGAATAGACTCTTCTCTCTCAAACATTTCTGTAGTAGAGGTTAAAACATTTTAATACCCACGAAGATGAAATAACTTCAAAACTCACCTACGGTGTACCACTAAGACTCCATTTGCAAAATTCAAGCCTCCCTGTTGGGTTCCCAATTCTATTCCACATGTATTATACATTTCATTGAGAATCTCTACATACTCCAGCTCAGTTCTGTTGAGCCTCTCCTAGGGGTGCTGAATGCAGCAAGTGTCAGAAAGTTAAACACAAATCAGTACAAATTTAAGCCTCAGCAAAGGCCGTTACAAGAATTTGGGGGAAGAAACCAGAAACACGCCATATGCTATTTAAAGCTCTGTTCATCAGCCATTCAGTTCTGCTGGCATCAGAAAAACAGATTCTAGTTAAACATCCTTTGGGAAGTGACATCAAATGAGGTTAATGGGAAAAGGTGTCAGATTAAAAGTGACCTGCCGATGTTTGCCAAAGAAAGAGATTTGGGAATTCTGACTCTGAAAGCCTAAGTTTGAGCCTCGGTTTTGATTAAACCATGAGCAGAAGGAATCCAGGGTCTGCACAGATCTTTTCCTAGGGCCGCGGCCACGAAGCAGTCAGAGAGACGGTTGAGTTCAACCCCACCTGTGACTAAGGGCGTCCTGCCCCCAGCCCTCCAGCCCTTCTGCAGTGCTGTATTCCCTGCTACCTGTTTGGAGTGCCCTCTCACGTCTGGAGCTGGTAAGGTTTTAATTTCTCAACAGACATTCTAGTGACAGCATCCATGAAATATGTTAATGGCACCTTTTCTTTAACACACTTGCTTCGGAGACCATACCTAAAATTCATCAGGCACAGGGTGGGTAGGATTCCAGATTGCTCCCAGCTACCAAAGAAATGATGCAACAAAGAAAAAGCCAGTCACTTGCTCCCAAATTTCCTAAGCAAACTATAAAATAGCAAATAATAATTATACTATTTAATTGGCTAATCTATTGTTCCAAAACTTTACTGAAAAATACTAATCTATATTAACTACTCTAATTGAATGAGAAAACATTATAAAGAGTTGCTAAGTCCCAGAGATTCTTTTGTTACCTCAGAATTTGAAGTATAATTTTATATTATTCATTGCAAGCTATTACAAGGAATTTTTTTCACCCTTTTGCTTTTTCCAACAAGTTTGAAGTCCCAAGGAAGTTTTTTCTATTATTAATTTCTAAGAACCAGGTCCCCAATCCTTGGAGGCAGATCGGGGAAACCAGTGTTTAATCTCATTGCAGCAGCCCCTCGAGCACAGACGCTCTGGTCTGGCTCTAGTCAAGCTCTCTGAGAAATGCAGTGTTGCTCTCAACACATGAGGTTCTTACAAATTATGATACTTTAGGTGATTGATTTTCAGAAGCCCCCTTGTTTGTGAACTCTGTCTGCTTCACGTAGCTCAGAAGAACTTTTGGTGTTACCACTAAGTTCAAGTTTCCCAGGAGAAATTGCTGCACACAATTTTTAGAGAATAAATACATTCTAAAGCAAATGTGTTTACTTGCCTGAGAAAGCATGTGGATTCGGGGGGGTGGGGGGGGGTGGGAATGTATTTCAGAGCCATAACAGCAACAATAGCCTCCTAAAAAATGTAAGTATAAAAAGTCTTCTTGTCAAACACAGAAAACTGTCCTATTAACTTCAGATAGTTAACATTTAAATTATATTTACCTATTCCTAGTCTTTTGAGAGAACATGTGTAAATTACCATCATTACCTAGCACACCAGCCAATAATGTCATTACACCTATGACAATGCCTGACACCTGGTAGATAATAAATACAAGGAAGAGAGAACAGATATGAAAGAGTGGTCAATTCCAGTACCCCTAGTAAATTCTGGAATCTAAAAGTCTGGTGCAAAACAACCCAGAGATGGAAAGAGAGTAGAGGAGAGGGCTTCATGTTCAGGCCCCACCACCTGGCTGTCTGAACTTGGGCATGTTTCTAAACATCTCATTATCGTGGTATCTCCATGGGTACACGGGGCTCCTGACCGTATCTTCTTAAATAAGTTAGTATTTGCAAAGCACGTGGAATAATGTCTGACACTTTGTATGGGTCAGGTTCCAATCAGGAGTTAGTAAGCAACCACAGAGTATTTTCAATGGGTAAGCTTCATATATGTGTGTGTGTGTGTGTTTGTGTATACACACACACATATAAATTTGTATGTACATGTATAAATACATGTACACATTTTTTATATATACAATCTATAAATTTATATATGAAGGTACAAGGGCTGTCCAGAAAAAATCCAGCCACAAAGGCCTCTTTCTTTTTTTTTTTTTGTTTTTTTGCTTTTTGGTATGTGGGTAGCTCCCTGACTGGACATCGAACCCAGGCCGCAGCGCTGACAGTGCCAGCGCCGAAGCCTTAAGCCACTGCACCACCAGGGAACTCCCTCTCTCTTTCTCATATTACATGGCTGGATACTGTCTGGACGGCCCTCGTATTTTACATGTGTACATATATAAATTTATTTTTTTTATATATGAAGTAATAATTAGCAACAGGGGATTAGCTACTAAAGAATACAGAAACAGTAGACACAGGGACAGTTGGGGCTGTACCCAGAACTGAGGCAGAGTGGCCAAGGAAAGCACAAATTTGGAAGAGCCTCTCCTGTTCCCCGCTCCCCATCCCCAAAGCTGAGATTGTGACCTTGTTGGGGAGGATGTGGCTGTGCCCCATTAGAGGTCAAGAAGCTCACTGAAGTGCTGGTAAGCAAGAAGCCAACCCACCTCCACCCCTGCCCCGCACTGGAAAACCAGGGAGCATCCCCCAGAGGAGCGTCCCCCAGAGGAGCGTCCCCCAGAGGAGCTGGCTGACTCGCCAGGGGTTCACCTTCAGGGAATTTTGCTGAGGCACCAGCAGAACTCGACAGGAATCTCCGCAGCGATGCTCTTGAATTATCAGGGGAGCCAGGAGGAGGACCCATGGGCCTGGGAGCTGCCATTGAAACTTGCAGGGGGTGGGGGCCTCTAGGGGTCCCACACCCCACCCACACGCTGCAGGAGCAAGCACAGAGGGATGCAGGCAGAACCAGGGAGAAGCCCCTTCCTCCTGCAGTGTCCACACAGCAACCAAGCCAGCTGGCTAAAGAGAAGTACTTACAGGGTCCAGCTCTGGGATCACAAGGCAGGGCAGTGAACAGTGGGTTTGCAGCCAAAAGGCGAAGAGTTGATAATTGACATCCTATTAGAAAGCACCATAAAAGTCTTTAGTAAACAAATAATCGCTTTGCAGCATCAGAAGACTCGAAGCCCTCCCTAGCTCGTTTCTGGGAATGGAGGCCTAACATGGTGCTTCAGGGCCTGGACTCACAAAGATGCACGCGTGTGAATCCTGCCTTTGCCTTGTAGTAGCTGCTAGGCAGCATCCCGAGTGCCTCTGGGCTTCAGTTTTCACATCTATAAGTGAAAATGCTAATAATACACCTACATAATACAATTGGTGTATGAAATAAGTTAATATATTAAGGGCTTAGATGAGCACCTCTTAGTTTTTATTAGGTAGGTGCTTCGTCAGAACAGCAAACCAAAGTGTCTAATATACTGAAATCAGAAACCTAAGTGGGAGTGACTACTCGTAGGATAGGATTTTTAATTGGCAGGCCTGAGACATCCTTCTGGTATCATCCACCCCCTCAATTCCCAGGCTTCGCTCCTGCCTGTGATTGACAGCTCCAATGTTCTCTCATTTATCCACAGCCCCCAATTAGGAGAGGCATTTATTTCGCTCAGGTTAAATGACCCAACTAAGGCAATGGTTCTCAACTGGGGGGAATCGATTTTGTGGCCACCTTTCACCCTCATGTGACATCTAGAAAAGTCTGGAGACATTTTCCTTGTCACAATTGGAGCAGGAGGTCCTGGCTAAGAATGCTGCTTAACATCCTACTGTGCATGTGCAATCACCCACAATAAAAAATTATCCAGTCCAAAATGTCAGTAGCGTCACTGTTGAAAACACTTATCTGGAGGGCACAGGGATGTGGAAAAAGGAAACAGAGCGGATGAACAAGGACATGTTGCCCTCGTTTCTCCAGCTACCCTGGGTTCTTGACTGGTTCAGCCTAGGTACCTGAATCCATACTGTCTGACCCGCGGCCAGAGTCTAAATGCACAACTTCTGATGTCCTTGGGCTATTTGTGTTAGTAGAAGCTGAGTTCCCACATCTTCCAAACTAAGAAATTGGGGGATGAATTTCTGAAAAAGCTGCTATTAAAACGGAATGTCCAATGTTTTAAGAAATCTTGGCAGAAGGAAGCAATATTTGCCTATTTCCAACATTAGCAAATATACTACCTTTTTCTATCCATAACATGCTGTTAAAACAGTTTCTCTTCTAAGCTTCAGGCCCCCAAATTCATTCCTATAGCTGAGCAAAATTTTACTAGTTAATGAGGGCTTTAGGATAAAACAAGGAAATAAAAAGTATGAGAAGCAACATTATAAAATGAGAAGTTGTTAAATAAGCAAGTAGGGCAGAATACTGACTGTTACTGTAAAATTCTGTTTGTTTTAGTCACAGTCTGCATCAGGAACCATCTAGCCAGCATGGGCTGTCTGAGACAACACATGTGAACAGAGAAAATCATTTGCTTTTCTGTAACAGTGTAAACCATGTGTATCTCATGAGGCTGACAGGACTACAAGTGAAAATGGCCCCTCTGAGGCTGCACCAAATTCCCTGAATATGAAATTCTGAAAACAGCTGGAAACCAATTTTTTCTGTTAGCTATTCATGAAGTTTCCTTCTTTGCTGTCCTACATGCCTGAAATCCTGCATACTAACTGCAGCCCTCAACGAGGAATCACGCACCCACTCTTCACTGACTAAAGAATCAGCAACTTGTTGACAGTTTCCAAGGCAGAGTTTTGGCATATGGGAAAATGACTGTATTTTCCATAATTAGAAAGTTCCTAGTTAACTTAGGAATATACATATGTAAATCATTTGAAAATACTTTTCATTTCCCATAGTAGAAGCTCTTTCCCTTCATTTTATGAAGTTCATACTTTATACTTAGTATCTATCCAACATCCAACCACATGTAAATTAAAGCTATTCAAAGGGATTGAAAGTATAAGGCAATCCTTTATAAGGCAAACTTACATTCATATGGATGTTAGCATTCCTCCCTTTACAGAGCAATTTGTGCATATTCAAAATGCTATTTAAATCAAATTTTTTCAATGAACAATTTCTAGGATAAAGCCAAATATGACTGTATGTTAATACCTTCTGAAAAATCAGGTATAGCTGATAATATACTGCATTTAACCACAGACCAGGAAGTGAGTCAACAATTTTTTGTGTTAGCACTTGCTCAGAAAGCAAAAGGATTCAGTCTGTGAATGAAAAAGAAATTGCATCAGCAATTCTAGCAGGAGCACCACAGCTGAAGGGGAGAGGCCAGACTGTTTTTTCCCTTTCTCAGAAGTCAGACAGTATCCACCAGCCACCTCTCTGGGACCTTGCAATCCACGGCTCTGAATGACTTTGGTCATTGGGAATGGTAATTGTGGTCATGAGCAATAATCACAGTACTAAGGAACTTCATTCACTAGCACCTCCTTTGTTCTGACAGTATAAACTCTGCAAGGTCTGAAATTATTTCCCCCTGAAGTTTTTACCACCAGATACATTTTTTAAAATGATAACTGGTGTGTGGTGAGGGGCGCTGCTCTAACTGTTCAGAAATTTACTGAAGGCCTAGTGCATACCAGGCAATGCAGGCACAGAGTCCCTGTCTAGTGGGAGAGAGACTGCCACCTAATACTTCAGTACCTTTCTGCTCAAAAACACTAAATATTAAACAAATGTCATCACACTTTCACATCCACTTCTTTCCTCTAGCTTTTCCTTTGGTCAGTGATGCCGTGTCCTTTGTGGAAAACAGATTATGAGGCTAAAATGTGTGGGGGGGGAGTCATTATTGAACAACCTTAACTTTGCTGAACCTTCTTTTCTTCTTACTTAAGGAACTGGGAAAGACTACCTTCATTATATTGTTGTCTGAAACTACAGAGCAAAATGAACACCATGAAACTGAATACATGAAAATAGATTATAAACTGTCATAAGACAATATTGAAACAAAAACTTATTTAAAAATATAAACAAAGCAAATCCTTCGGCAGATCCCCCCTGCCAGCCAGCCTTTGGCTCTCCAATTTTAAGGAGGGTAAAACAGTTTTCAAGAGAGAGTACCCGGAAGGGCATAGCCAGTTATTGTTGTTTATAGGAGCAATACCTAATATCCTACTTGCCATTAAGAATTTTTGTTGTGTCCCCTGATCAAACAACCACATAAACCTACTTACATCTCTAAAGTAATGACACGGAATCACTATTTATAAAACATGCTTTCCTTTTTTTAATTCTTATTTTTTTCCTGGAGGAGCAATGGTTTATGATGAGTTACCAACTCTTCCATATTTACAAGGACTGGTGTTAAGAAAAATGTGTTTTCATGTGAAATTAACCTAACTCCTATGGAACCATGCCCAAATAAAGTAAACTCAAGTTACTTCAACGTCCTGAATTTGACTTTGACTTCTGTTACCCATAAGGGACCATTTGTCTCTTCCCACCTCAGCTGTGCCAAAGCATAGTAGTTATTTCAAAAACTCTCTTCTTAGAAAGGCTAAACCTGCTAAACAGCCTATCCCTTAAACTACCTGATACAAAGAAATGCAGACTGTTGACTGAATCACCCATGATATTCAACATGTTTCTTTTCCAGATAAATGTTTATTATGTATAAAACACACATTAAATATTTAATATTAGTATAAAATTTTCTTATATGAACCAATTTAAAATTTCCTAGATCAAGCAATACTTATAATGTCCTAATTGGAAGTTCTCACTATGGTCTTTGATTTTCAGAACGCCTGGATTCTCTAAATAGTATTTTTCAAAAGTCACTGAGTATTTCATATATTCCACAGGGGAATGTCATTCACAACTCGAGTTAAATATTCATTTTTTTCTGGCCAAATAAAACATCCATTTTAAAAAGCTGCTGGTATTTGGATAGCTATCCAAAATTGTTTTATACATTACCTACATAAGAAAGCAATTTTGTAAGCAGAAATAGGTAATGTATATAAACTGACAAGCTTTTTTCATACTATTAAAGGGCTCCCAGGCTTGAGAATAAGTATCGTAACTGAAAACGTCACTTGTTATGGAAAAGTTTTACTTTATTTTGTAAAATGTAATGTTTTCATATATTTACTTTACTCTTTCAAAGTGTGAAAGTACCATGATAAGCACCGAGTAAAAAGTACTCTGCTTTATGAACTTATTTTTAATACACTGAAGCCATACCACTCACTGAAAGCAGAAATATGTGATCCAATTATAAAACATAACATGTATGAGTAAACACACACAACTGAATAGTTGTGAAAAAATAGAGGATTAATCAAAATGTTCTGTTTAAAAATAGTAAATTCAAGTTATGTGGAAATTTTATGCATAAAAATTCATATTGTATAATCAGAATGACTCTTCAATGGTCACTCAATCCTGAAAAAAAAATTAACTATAGTTAAAAAGTTAAAGTTTTAACTTCTCTTTTTTCAAAGTACTTTCTAAACTTCACTATTCAAATTAAAATAAAATATTTTAACTATTTATTCCAAAGACGTGTTATATAGTTTTTATCCCAAGGAATCTTGTGATGTATAAATAAATCTGCTAATGGAAAAGAGTAAGAAAAGCCAATCTACAAAAGAAAATAGTTTTATTAAGTGACAAAATATGATCTCAAATTATTAACTTTATTTTCCTCCCCTTCATTTCTTTTCATGTGGCCTTTCGAGATTGAGACTGAGAGTAAGTTGCAGGGAGTTCACCTTGATCTACATTTCCTCTCAAATCTCTCCTGGCTCTGATACAGCACCAGGCAGCGAGTATCACCGTTTCACCAGACAGGAATATCTGTGCCCAAACTCATTCCTATCCCTGGGCTGCAATTAGTAACCCTATGAAAGTGTTTAAAGTATATAATTATTTCAGCAAGAAAGTAAACTTCTCTAGTGATGATTTTGCTGTACTGTTTTGTTGCCTTAATACCAATTAACCATTAAAAAAAAAACCTTAGGAATCTGACATTCAAACTGTCCATAGCCAAATTATCATTTAAAAGTTGGGAAAATGAGAAATACCTACTATAGCCCTAACCACCTAAAGTCTCCCCCTCTTCCATTACTACTTCATATAATCTCTTTTCCCCATAATTATCCTGAATAGAAATATTAAGTTTTCACCTCGACTGCATGAACAAACAGTCCCATTTTTCCATATCAAAAGGGCTGGAAGCTCTGGGAGGCAAACAGGACACCTGAGTCCCCCATTTCCATCAATCACTCTTGCCCTGCTCGTTTTCGGTCAGCACGGCCAAGGTGGGTGCTTCAGGGGGCAGAGGCTCCAGGGCCCCCTGGGGCCTCACTGCTGTGCAGACAGGTGTGGGAGGCCCAGGGATGCACAGTGGAGTCCGCTTCAGTTTTATCACTCGGTGTGGGGTGGCCTTCTTGTCGGAGAGGAGAACTTTAGCTGGAAGAGGATGTGTGGCTCCGTTTTCAGCATTCCCGGTCCTGCGAGAAGCCGGAGAATGTCCAGGTACTCCAGTGCCCACCCCGGATGGGGCTTTTGACAGTGTAGAGCCCAGAGTTGTCATTCTGCCTGGAGACTTGTTTGCCATGGCCTGGGACCAGGCTTGCATGGCACTGGCCGGGGACACCCTGATTGAAGCTGAGTTCTTGACTTTAATTTGGGTGCTCGTAGAAGGGCCCAAAAATCTGACCGGCTTAGGGCCAGTCTTACAGTTCACACCTTCTTCTTCTTCTTCATTGAACGCCATCAGCCGCCTATAAATACAGAAGTGTGTTACCATCGGCAGTTACATGGTCAAAAACTAATGAAACCGTCTCCAAAGTTTACCTTCAAGGTGAAAAAAAGTGTTTTCGTGAAGAATTTGAGTCAAGAGATTTTTAAGTATCCACATACCTCATCTCTCATCTCCATCCTTTGTCAACAAGTAAATTTGCAAGTTTACAAAAGAGTGTTTCAACTTCAATACAATCTCTTTTAAAACCACGCAAATACCAACAAGTTAAAATTTGGAGATGAGACGAGATGAGAATTATACAATCTATCACTCTGTTTGCAGAATCCTCATGTCATCCAGAAGATAACTAGTAATATCCCAAGGTGTTTTTCCCAGAACTGCGTTTCAAGAGATTTACTGAGAAAAAAAAAGTTTTGCAGTCAAATAGACTTTAAAAATGGCATTGCATATTTTATTCTCCTCTTGCAGTTTTAAAATCTATATGAACAAATAAATGAAAGGTTCTGAGAAGGTCTACAGTAAGGACACCTGTTTAACTTGATTGGATCCATATTTCCCAATCATTCTGTACTGAAACCTTTGGCACCCAGGAAAATTAGCATTCTATGGAGATACATTTTAGGAACTGCTACAACAGTCAAACCCTGGTAGAGTTAGATGCTTTGTGAACTTTAGAATCATTGGACAAACATTCACAGATTCCAACTGAGTTTACCTCTCATTATAAAAAGTCCAAAGGGGGAACATTCCTTTAAATTACTTTAAAACCATCACACCACAAGTGCCAAAAACCTGCCTGTTCCTGCCACTGCTGCCACCAGTTTCACTTCACGAAGACCGCCTCCTGACCACAAAGTGGGACAGCAATCCTCCAACTCTCCTCCCTCGCACCCAGCACCGGTGTTTTCAGACGCAAATGGAACATGGTGAACTCTGATTCGTGGAGGTGGGATCACAGTAGCACGGTGATTTGAAAACTGCCATGAGCAGCAAATGCAAAGGCAGTAATCCCTCCTTATTCACACTGTCACCTTCCATGGTTTCAGCTACCCATGGTCCAAAAACATTAAATGAAAAAAATCCAGAAATAAACAATTCATAAGCTTTAAATTACATGGCGTTCTGAGCAGCGTGATGCAATGTCGCACCATCGTGCTCCATCCACCTGGGATGTGAATCATCCCCCTGCCCAGTGCACCCACACTGTAGATACCACCAGCCCGTTAGTGACTTGGCAGCCACCTCGGTTAGCAGATCAACTGACAAGGTATCACAGTGCTCGTGTTCAAATAACCTTTATTTTTCTCAATAACAGCCCCAAAATACAAGAGTAGTGGTGCTGGTATTTCAGATATGCCAAAAAAGAAGACTTAAAGTGCTTCCCTAAGAGAAAAGGTGAAAGTTCTTGACCTAATAAGAAAAGAAAATCATATGCTGAGGTTGCTAAGATCTACAGTAAAAACAAATCTATCCATGAAACTGTGAAGAAGGAAAGAGAAATTTGTGCTAGTTGCACCTCAAATTGCACGAGTTACAGCCATAGTGCATAGTAAGTGCTTAGTTAAAATGGAAAAGGAATTAAATTCATGGGTGAAAGACATGAACAGAAAACATGTTCTAATTGAAGGTAACATGTTACGTGAAAAAGCACTGAGCCTATATAAAGATTTCAGCAATGGATCCCCAGTAACGAGTGACACCAAGCCATTTATGACAAGTAAGGGATGGTTACACAGATTCAGGAATAGGTTTGCACTGAAAAATACTGGGGCATCAAAAAAATGCATACGCATTTAAGAGATGCTATCTATGTATTACATAAATACTGATGGTAACCACTCTAAGCACCTCTTGTAATTACAGAAGTCAAATGTGACTTGTATTTGTCTTTTGTTATCACTATATATTGAGTATTACAAATTTAATAGGTTTTTTTCTTTCTTAAAATGCATATACATTTTTTTGGCGCCTTCTGTATAGAAATTGCTGGTGAAGCCGCGTGGACCCATGAAGAAGCTGCTGCCACACTGCCAGCCGAGGTGAAGAAGTTGATGAAGGAGAAAGGATTCCATCCAAAACAAGTCCTCAGCTGGAGTTCGGTACTCGCAGTTTCAGGCATCCACCAAGTGTCTTGAAAGGTACTAATATCCCCCAAAGACCAGGGGGGACTACTGCATGATATGTGCAACCCTTAAAAACCAACTGAACATGACTAAATTTTCTCTGGTGAGTCAAATCGTTCTTTGGAACTTCACAAGTGCTTTTAACTATCCATTATCATTATCCTGTTGATGCATCAAAAATGATGTTTAATAAAATCCCAGAGCAAAAACAATGAACACAGAGGAGCCTCCATAACATTATTCCTGCTGCTTTGTTTTCCGTCCACATCTTCCACCAGACTCCAGACCAGGGCTTCTCAATCTTGGCACTACTGCCACTTTGGGTGGGATAATTCTTTGCTGTGGGCTGCCCTGTACATTCTTGTGTTTAGCAGCATCCCTGGCCTCTACCCACAACATGCCAATTGCATTCTGCCCCGCCACAGTGTGATCAACCATCAATGTCTCCAAACAGTGCCAAATATCCCCTGGGGGACAAAAATCACCCCCAGCTGAGGACCAATATCTAGACCCAAATAATATTTGTTAACTCTAGGTTCAATGGACAAAATAAATAATAGTAACAAAATGAGGGCCTTCACCAAAAAATACCTCTTTGAACAAGAGGTGATTAACTACTAAAAACTGAATACACTTCTCTGTATTTCTGTGAAAGATCCAAAAAGCACAAATAAGAGAGCACTTTGAAATTTCACAGGAGCACTGAATCAAATTCTAGAGCACATGTACAAGAAATCAGAACATCTGAAAGCCATGAATAGCACCCAGGCAATAAAAAAGAAAGATGGTTTTTAAATGTATTTGAAAGAATAGTGAAAGACACAGATGTGAAGTAAATTTAATGCTAGTGATTTCATAGAACACAAGAAAATATCATTAAGTTAAAATGTTATTTGTGGCAATGGGAAAGAGAAAGGAATTCAGAATAAATCACAGGAAAGTTCAAATATTAAGTCTGATAAATAATTTTTTTTTTTTTACTATTGCCAATAAAGCCTGGATTTCACTTTTGTGGGAAAAATAGCATTCCCACTGTGTCCACTAGTGTTTTTAAAATCACACTCTCCCAAAATAGAACATACTCAGTTTTAGAAAAATATTTGTACTTTTTTACATAGTTTTGGTGACTTGGCATTTATTAAGATTAATATTTTGATGGTAAGGCAGAATATTCATCTAGGTGATTAATAAGCTTAGTAAAGTCAAGAACCATTATTCATTTCCCCAGTAAAGACAGTAAAAACACAGGTCATAGATTTAAAACAAACAAAGTAAAAAACAGAGCACAGACGTAACCTCTTTCGAATTGGGGCCATGTGACTCAGGCTTCCAAGTAAAGGCCGCTCTTCCAGAGTCCAACATTCTATCAGCTCGTGAGGCACCCGCCAGTAGCTAACACCTGGAAGATAAAAAGACATAAATGCCAACAGATTATGAGCCAAAGGGATGAAACTTCCACTTTTGTGTTCTTAAAAATAAAACTGCTTGCTCTCAAAAAAAAAAAAAAAAAAAAAAAAAGACATAATTAAGAGAGGCATTGTCTACTGCAAAATGTTCAGAAACACTGTTTCGCATAAAGGCAGCCAGAAAGAGTGTGAGGTTGGTACCTCCCATTTGACGAAAAAAGGTATACACCGGAAGTGCTCCCACAAAGAGTCAGGGCAGCAATGGCGCATCCCAGAAGAGCTGGTTACCAGCCTGGCTCTGCTACAGATAATGAGCAGGTCATAGGGGCCCTGGGTAGCTGTGCATGCTGGTTAACGGGGGCAAGCTCCGGAGCCCAGATTGCCTGGGTCTGAATCCCACTTCCGGCACTCGCTAATCACGTGGCCTTAGAAGAGTTACTTAACTTCTCTGTGCCTGAACTTTCTCATCTGTGAAATGATGACAACAATAGTTGTGATGAATAAATGAGTAAATAAATGCAAAATGCTTTGAAGAAGGTCTAGCACAGACGAAGTACTCAAGAGATGTTAGGTGCCTTTATTATAAGTCAGAGTGTTGGCAGCAGGGACAGTGGGGGCTAACACTTGCCCTGTCTACCTCATGGGGCTGCTACGACCACCAAGTCAGATAAACTTTGTGAACCACTCTGTAAGAGGCAACCACTATATAAATATGAGCTATCACTACCCTTGAAGCACTGTTTCAAACAAGAATAATCTGAGTCAATGTGTTAGGCCAAAATTCCAGTCAAGTTCATTTTAATTTTTAAAGCTGGTGTTTCTGATTGAAAGCTTGAAAATACAGTCTTATGAACCTTAAAAACATTATGCTAAGTGAAAGAAGATAGGCACAAGGTCACATGTTACAGGATTCCTTTATATAAAATATTCAGAATAGACAAATCCATTGAGACAGAGAACGAGCAGCCTCAGGGCTGCCAGGGGCTGAGGGCAGAGACAAATGAGAAGTAACTACTTAATGAGCACTGGGTTTCCTTTTGGGGTGATGAAGATGTTTTAGAAGTAAACTGAGGTGGTGATTACACAATACTGTAAATGCAGTGAATGTCACTGAAATTAAGTAATCTATCTTTTCATTAATATTTTAATGAATCAACTATATAACTTTCTTATCAGAGTACTTTTATTCTTACAACTTTACTGGGGGTTTACTCTTCATTTCTGCATCTATTCTTATACCAGAAACACATGGTTTTTATTATTACAGACCTACAGCATGTTGTACTATCAAATAAGAGTTAGACTCATCCCTCTAATGCAGTGGTTCTCAACCTTCGTGACCCTTTTAATACAGTTCCTCATGTTGTGATGACCCCCAACCATATATTGGTAACTGCTCTCTACACATGTCTGACTGGTCTGCTTAAGTACATTAGGGCGCCAGCCCTGTCACATATACCTGTATTTGTAGGAGGTGTACGTGATGGGGTTGGCGCGATGATCTCATCATGCCGGGCACTGTATGTAGGAGTATCTGTAAGTGGGCGGACCTGCCTGGAGATGGATAGAGGACTGGTGTCTTGGTTCCTAAGACCATTGGAAATAGGTGTTTTCCGATGGTCTTAGATGACCCGTGAAAGGGTCACTGGACCTGTAAAGGGGTCGCGACCCATAGGTTGAGAACTGCTGCTCTAATGACTTCTATTTCCCAAAGTGTTCTTGGCTATTTTACCTGTTTATTCCTTCAAAGGAATTTTAGAATCATTTCAAGATTAAAGAGTTGTATTGATATTTTGATAAGAATTGTGTTAAACTTATAATTTAATCTGAGAACTGACATCTTTATAATATTCAGATTTCCCATTCAGGACCATGGTATGTCTCACCATAATCTTCTTTATTATGGATTGGATGGGTGGATAAACACATTTTAGCAGTTTTATTCATAAAACACTCAAGCATTTCTTGGTAGGACAGTCTTAATTACTTTATGTTTTATTTATTGCCATAGAGAATGGGATTTTCCCCTATAACTTCTAATTAATTTACCATAAGCAAGCTGACCTTTTTTTACTTATGTTGTATCCAGATAGTTTAGTCTACTAAACTCATCATTAAAAATACCTTTAGGTGATTCTTTTGAGTTTTCTACAAAGACATATTGTCTACAAATAACAATAACTGTCTTCTACCTTCTAATACTCACAGGTCTTTCTTAGTTCTGTTTCTTGTCTTACAGCTTTCCATAGGCCCTCCAGCACGTTATTACGTAACAATGATGCTCCATTACATGCTTTCTAAAAAGTTGAAATCAGTTGCATGCTTTGCAAAAGCCAGTGATCCCAGCTCTGGGCTCCAGCTTCCTAAGCCAGTGGAGAAAGAAGCCCAGCTAGGCCCTCCTGCAGCCTCCTGGGCAACACACAGAGGCACAGAACACCAAGGGGTTTGTTCCCTAAGTGTCTCAAAGGCAATTACATCTAAAATAATAAGCTTCAAGAGAATAGCACTTCTTCTATTACACTTCATCCTGTCTGCCTGAGGGGAATAAAAAGAAAAAGAAAAGTAAGCAGGGCAAAGTTGAGGAAAGAAAGAAGGGTTGGTACTAGCACCCCGTCTGAGGAGGAAGAGGTCCTGCAGTTTTTAAAAGCTTCTTCCTATCCTTTTATTCCATTTTATGTGACTTGCAATGGCTATCTCTACCAGCTTTTAAGATCATTTGAAATTGAGATGTGTCTTATTTACCTTTGGACCCAATTTTAAAACTTATTATAGTGCTTGCACTTGTAAATTAGGGGGAAAAAACTTAGGCATAGAACAGTTAACTCTCTGTGACCCTTAAGGAAGTAGCATGGCCTCTCTGAGACTCAGTTTCCTCATCAATAAAATAATAAATAGTATACAGGGATGTTGTAGGACTAAGATACTGAATGTAAACTACTTACCACACTGGATATTAAACAGCATTATTACCATCAATTGTCATATAAGCAGCTTGGTAAAAATGGCCAAATTTCAAAGTGTCCATTTAAAGATTATTTTAATTGTTTTATAAGGGCTCTTCAGACATCTTCCCAGCACTATTTCATTTCCTCTCTATTTTTTTTAATTCATTTTTATTGTTAGACTTATTGGGGTGACATCTGTTAGCAAAGATTACACAGGTTTCAGGCATACAATTCTACAGTGCATTGTCAACTTGATGTATAATAAGTTCACCACCTAATGTGACTTCCCTTTCCTCCCTATTTTTTGATGATACATTTAAGTTTAATTTAGAGGTATACTCCCTAGGACAATGTATACACAGTAGGTACTAAGTAAACTCTTGTTTAATTGAATGAAATAAGCATAACAAACAGATGCATATTTCAGGTTACTGAATTATAAACTATTAATAATATTTACCAATTCATGAGGTTTAAAGATTTGTAAGCAAAATGTCTCGATGTTACCATGACACGACTGATACCTGGATCCACACAAAGATATACTTTCTCAAAAAAGAAATGCTGTATTTAGCTTACTTTGTCTTATTAATGATAAGTCTACCTTCCACCATGAAATAAAAGAATTATATGTACCTTTTCCTTCCCAGGCATCAAAGGCATCCATCATTTTCCTCAATTCTGCTACTGAGTAATAGCTCCAGATGTACTGAATGTTATTTCCCGCCTCTCTAGAAATATTGCAAAAGGTAAAGAAAACATACTACTTAGTAATAAAGGTGTGTGTGCTTCATGTGGGCTGTCCGGAAAGTATCCACAAATGTAATATGAAAAATAGAGGCATTTATGGCTGGAATTTTTCCAGACAGCCATCGTATAGATAACAGACAATAAGTGCTTATTAAGGAAAAAAAATACAGGCATTGTATAGTTCTTCTGTGACCTTTAAGCACATATATACATATGTACATACATAATACTGCATACTACGTGAGTAAAGTATACTATATGAGTATACTAACATACATTTGATCTCTTTTCACTATAGTAAAATATTTGTTAATTCCACAATATAGGTTGTGCAGACACATCAACAAGTCTTTAAAATAAGTTTTATATTAAAAAATCACCTAATGCCAGTAAAGTTAGAAAAGACTCAACTTTGACTAAAACTTCCCTAGCACTGTGCCAGGCACTTACATATCTTGTATAGAAACATCCTGCCTTTAAAAAGTTCAGAAAATGATGACACATTTAATCACTTAAGAAACAAGCTCATGTGGTCATGCATTAGTCAGTAATATATGACCCAATTCAATCTCCCAAAGAATTAAAAAAAAAAAAGAAATCGCTAAGTGAATTGACCAGTGTAAATAAGATTACAGGGAAAATATTAAGAGAATAACACTTGAGAATTTTACATGTTGAAGTTATAGAATTTTAAAGCTGCGAGGGACCTGGGAAGTCTTTCATCATTTCTCGGAACAGGACACCAAGGCACAGGCCTGGGTCACTTAGCAGACCTGCTGACTTCTACGCCAGCACGTATGTCTCTGGACGAACGTCAAACATCAAGGCGTGTGGCTCTGCCTGTTTTGCTTGCTTGCCTTTTTTTTTTTTTTTTTAAACAAAGCCTTGCCAGGGATTCTGATGCCCACTCCCTGTTGAGAACCCCTGTACTAGACCACGTAGATGGTCTATAGCTCATATATATGTGAAATGGTCTTAATTATAACCTCCCTACAAAGCAGGCCTATCTCAACAACTCCAAAGGCTCTCTGTCTGCTACAAGGTGGTGATGGTCTTTTCTAGTCAACCACACATTCCATTCAGTAACACCCCTTAGAAAAGACTTTATTTTGTTCCTTTTTTCATGTTTAAATATGGACATACCTCTTAAAAATGCTTTTACTGTGAATTCTTCCTCCCAGCTGCTTATCAATAGCATCTGTTCCATCACTTTTTGTGGAATATACCCCAATAATTCTACTCTCACAGCTTGCACCAGATGTGTTTAGATAGTGGAGAACCCAAACTGTTGGTTTATTGCAAACTAAACCATATGAATCACAGAAGTCTGTTAAAGCCTAGAGCAAAAAAAAAAGAAGAAGAAAGAAAGAAAGAAAGAAAAAGAAAAGAAAAAAGAAAATCAAATTTGAATTTCATTCTGGAAAAAATTTTTTTAATTAAAAATTAATTTGTTCTGTTACTTTCATGTAAAGCTGCAATTTCAGGTGGCCATAAGGGAAATAAAAAGATGGTAACTTTCAGTTTCATCATTGACTAGCCTTTACAAAATAACCATGCACGCATTTGCTGGATTTGCGGTCGGGGGCAAATCACAAAAGCACCACCCCAAAACCCAATGCCTTTGCAGCTAGACAATTCTTTTCTACACAGAAATTACATTTTATTTCCACCCTAATTTCACTACCAACATCACTTTTAATTTTAAAATCTTCATATAATAACTAAGAGTTAGAACTTTTTACTTTTCCCTTTATTTTCCCGCAAATTTCCCACTTGACTCAATCTGCCTTTCACCTTCTAGTAACTAGCCCCATGGTTGATCTTTATTTTTAATTCCAAATCCAATCATGGATTAAACAAATTAACTTTTTCACTGAAAGATACAAATATATAAACTGAGTACATACTATCTGAACTCATTCGGTACTTAGCACCTATTCATTCATCCCCTTGAATATTAAGTGCCACTATGTAATGAGCACTGTCTGAGGTCCTGCAGACATAACAGTAACAGACAGGATCCCTTTCAGTGGCGACACAATCCACTTTCCTAGTATAGAATTTTGGCCTTAAAAGTGACTAGTAGTAATTAAGAAACGTTACCTCAAAAATTATAAAAAAGCAAAATTGTCTCATGTCTGGTTTATGCGACAACATGGGTTAATCAAAATAACAGACATTGCTTTGTGCATAATAAACGTCTATACAGTAGCCTCTCCGTTAACCAGAACTCAAGCAACCGGCACCCTCAGGCAAAAAGTGTGCCAGTTGCTTAAGATTTTGTCAGTTGCTTGAGAGTGCTGGTTGCTTGAGTTCCGATTAACGAGAGTCTGCTTACATTTATCCAGCATCTACGAATCCCCGTGGGTGCCAGTTAACTGCGAATCTACTATATACGTGTACATATATATTTTAAAACTTAAGAAAATGCCAAGACCTTTTTAAGTTCTATATTTGACCTTAAAGAATATGTTTCCATTTCATTGGCCAAGTGGTCAGACAGGCTGTACGGATAAGGGATGCCAAAGTAATCAGCCTCTTCCTGCAGAGCAACGCGGGTTTGCTCATCGGTGGGAATGTGAACTTCTCCATGAAGATAATCCAAAAGGTATTTAAATAGATGTCCATCACGATCAATAACACAAGCCCCTAAAAAATGCAATTCAAAAATTATTGCACAGATACATATGACCATTGACAAAATTTCAACATGTCAAACTAAAATCAGACTGAGGTTAGAAATGTTTCTTTCCCACAAGAAAGTTAACATCTAGTGTTCAAATAAATTGAGTCAAATTTAGTGATCCTCTATATTCTCACTAACCACACAGGAAAATGTATTCTGAGCTCCACTGGGAATTTTGGATGTAATGAAGATATTCCCACAATGGCCACTGCAAAAGTCATGGAGACTTCAGACTATTGGTAGGAATGAAAGCTTACCCCAACCTCAGCCCAGTTGGGCCAGGAAAGGCAAATGGAGTTCCTCCCTAACGAGGGCCTGCAGGGTGCTCATTACTATGTCCAGAGTTTGTGTTGACTTGCAGTGCTGACATATAAATCCAGGGTTCGAAGTTCCAGGCCTGCCATGTGTTTTGATTAATTAGATTAGTCCCTTTGTACTGTGAGAATCTAAATTTTAAAAAACAAATGTAAGGTAGTACCTTATGATAAGAGACTACTCTTAGCTAATTTATCAGAATTTAAAAAAAAAAACAAACAAAACTTCTTTGTGAGGTAACCCAATAATTCCTTTTCTCCTTGTATTAATGAAAAAAAAGAAGGGATTAAGAAGGCAAAACTTGGGGAAAGAGAAAAAAACATCAATCTCTGCTTACCATTTCTTCACCTGCAATTTTTCTGTCCAGTTGGACACCAAGTCCTGGGCAGCAGGCATCAGTGAGTTTTCCATTCTTTCAACTGCCATTCAGCTGGCAAAGCAGTCCCTCAGGACCCAGGGTTACTAACAGCCCCTCATTCTCAAGACTCCTCAGTCCCTTTCTTCTAACACAGAAGCGAGAGTGGGCCCATGAGCCCTGGGACCCTTAAGATGTGTAAAAAGTCCGACTTGTAGCTAGGCTAGGTGACAAGTTTAACACTAATTCTACAATAACAATGACTGCCCTGCAGTAATAAGGGCAACTGCTTGCTCCAGAGATAAACTTTTTTTAACTAGAAAAACACAGAGAGAAGCTAATGTATTTAATCAGCCTCAATACCTTTACCTATGGAGTTCCATGAATTAACAACTTTCAAAATATAATTAATCCCCAAAAGTGGGCCATGGTTGGTCATTACATACTCCTTTCTTGTCAACTTTTAGCAACTGCATCACAGAGTCTAGAAACTGGTATTTAAGTTCTCCATGTATTTAATAAATCTCCATACAGTCCTAATAATGACACTAATTAGTAAACTAATCTAATAATACATTCTGCTGTGAGCAGGATAATCAAAAGGGATTTAAACTAGACTCCTATTTAAATGAATATTCATGCTCATGCTTACAGACTTTAGATATTTACCTGATTCATCTGTTTTTAGAGGAAAACGACCACTGAACATGGATGCGAGCATGGAGTCCTTGAAGCGGCACAGGGACTCTCGCCTGGCTGTGTGAATACAGCCGCCCACATTTAGCCGGAGAATATCTAACCTCTCTTCTTCTGCCTTGTGACCTTCCATTGCCCCCACCGATACCCAAATTTTTGCCTTGAAATGCTTTCAAAAACTGCAAAACAAGGGTGGTCCTGGTTGGCCTCTGTAAAAACAAACAACAATCACCACTGACATTTCCAACAATGCACTAAATAGACAATAAAATAAATACATTTTAATGTGATTTAAAATAAATTCCTCAGCACTGGCAATACTGAATTGAGGGATTTTACACACTATGAAAGAAGTCTGAGATATGCTCAAAAGTGGAAAACTTTGGCTCAAAAGAGTTGTAAATCATTAATAAACTATTACCAACCAAATCATAGCTGTTGAGATAATTGTTTAAAGAGACAGACAATGGTATATAAAGCAAAGGTGAGGTGTGCTTATGATCTTCAATATTCACATATCTTTTTAAACTACAGTAAGTCTGAGAGAGCTGTCTAGACTGCAGAGCAGATCAGCGTGTAGCATAGAATGGGGCTGCGAGGCTCTGCCACTTACTAGCTCTGGGACCTCAGGCAAATACTTATCTTCCTCAGCCTGTCCTCATTTACAAAATGGAATTAGGGATGGTGACTACCTCAAAGGACTACCAGGGGGAATAAATGACAAAACATAAAACAGTCTCTGGCTCAAAGTCAGTGTTCAATAAGTAATAAATATTACCTATAATGATATAAATTTTACCATAAGGTATATACTGAGGGACTTGACACACTGGCTCTGGAGATTTTAAGGAAACAAAAGAGCAGAAATTATTAAGAGTGGTAATTGTAGTTCTTAAGTTAGGTAACCAAGGAAGACATAATTTGTGCACTGAGATAGGAATTCTAAGTACACCAGTAGCCAGACTGGTTCAGAAGAACAACCAGTAACAGCTCTAAATCATATGGCTTCCTCACTCTAAAATTTGTCTGAAGCTTTAGGGAAGTTTTAAGGATTTGATTTCTTAATCCATCCTGGAGATGGAGGAACCACAGGTGACTGTAGAGTTTCTATGGAACCTAAAATAATACTGTGATGAAAAAGGTACTCCCAATATTGAGATCCACCATATCTCTGCACATTTCATAGCAGGGGTAAAATGGCTGGGCTGCCAAGAGGCTCAGCTACATCCATGGCGATTCACTTTCACTATGTAGTCAACTACAATCCTTTTGTAGAGGCTCCAATTTAGCCATTCTCCAAAGAAATGCAAGGGGACCATTAGTCTGAGGAAAACCATGGTCAGCAGACAGAACTATTATGTGCCAACAGTCCAGCCTTCAAAATCACTTATGGATGTGACTTCCTGAGCTACCTGCAAGTCCTTGGGAGCAGCCTCCCAATGATTCACGTGAGGCGTGGAATGGAACTGGCTGGTGCTGCCTGTTATCAGCTCCTGGCATCCTCATTACTTGCATAACCTTCCCAAGCACCCCCAAGTTAGAATCTTTGCACAGTTCTCCCCTAAGTATACTTTGCACTTCTGTCCACATTTTACCCCACTTGTTTAATACCTAGTTTTGGGGACTGGAAAGTAGGCCCTGTATTACTCTTAATAATTCCCATTTACTGAATGCTTATTATGTGCCAGCCATGTAGGAGACACTTGACAAACATTACCTAATTCACACAAAAGCCCTACTGGATAAGAAATATCATGCCTTTTGACAGATGAAGACACTGGGGAAAGAAAGAGTGATGCGTGCAAGGTCCACACTAAGGCTGCCCTGCTAGAAAGCGGTGGAAACAGCCCTAATCTAAGTTAGCAGGAAAAACTCCAAGTTTTTTCTGTTGCACCCCACACTGCCTCCTGTAGCACTGTTTCATCTCTAAAGCCCTCCACTTTGAGCATCTGCCTATCTATTGGGGGCAACAAGAAAACTGCAACACCAAGTATAAGGATTTAAGACACCCCTGCCTCAGCCAGTCTCTTGTAAGGCAGAGGACCATCACCATTTCAAGACCAGTCACGATACCCCATCCTCAAATGCACCTACTTAGGCTCCCTGCTGTGTCGGAAGTGCCCTGCCCCCTGGGGAAGTGTTCCCAAAGTGCGGTCTTTTGACCACCTTTATCAAAAACATCAAGAACACTTGCTGAAAATGCGGAGTCCCGGCCACAGCACAGAGTCCAGTTAAGAAAGTCTGCGGCGGGATCGCGAGTCTGCCCATGGATCCACTTTGAGAAACGCGCTCTTCCCACGAGATGGGATGAAAGGGGCTGGGACACCAGAAATCCCCGCCAGGGTCTCCCCCGCGGCCTGTGGACCCGGAATCGTCCCCAAGCCCGAGCCTGCAGCCCGGGCCGCCTGGGTGATCAGCGTGGTCCAGGCCCGTCTTCGGGGAGCCCCGCCACCTCCCGGGCCCGCGGCCCACCCGGAGCCCAGCTCCTCCGCACGGGCGGGGCCGGGTACGCAGCCTTCCCGACTGACCTGCGGCCCGCCCGGCCCTCCGTGAGGCCGCCAGACACCGCAGAGCCCGATGCGGAAGTGAGCGACTTCTTGGCTACTCAGTAACCCCTAAAGCGGCACGGTCTCAGCGGCGCCCCCACGCGGCCCGGTCCGGCAGCGGCGACCAGAGGGAGGGAGGCTCCGCCTGGGACACGCCCCGTCAGCGACCCGATCCCGGACCGGGGCCGCCGCGTGGGTTGTCACTGCCAGCCTAGCGGGAAGGAACGAGTCAAGAGATCTTGGTACCCTGCAGGAAAAAGTAAGCCCTGTAGAGAAACACGGGCCGGACGTCCACGGACGGTCTTGTCCTTTCAGTGGCTGCTTTTAAATATGAAAAAAAGAACAAGGAAGTTAGACTGTCCGGGGTCATGTGATGAGTGTTAAGAGTTAGAGTTAGCAATTTGCACCCCCAGGGTGAGGGCCCTTCCCTCCAAACTGGGCTGCTCAATGCCAAGATTTATTACAATATTGCACTTGGCTAAGCCCATTTGGAAAGTACTTGTGGTTTACAAAGCTGTTTCACACAGAGCATTCTTGTTTAACTTAATCTGTGAGACAACCCTGTATTTTTATTCCCATTACTGCAAGAAAATTGAGGCAGGAACAAACATTTATTGAACGCTTCTGTTCACCTGAAATTCTGCCAAGTTCTTTGCATGTATTATTTAATTTAAACTATAACCCCAAAACAGTCCTTTCAGTTTCCAGCTGCACCCTACCATGTGCAAGAGACTTCGCTAGGTATTTCAAGAAAAAAACACAAGGTACTTTCCCAGAGTCCATAATAATTGTTTCCTAATTTCTCTAACTGAGTCTTAGAAGGGAATAAGCCAATGAGAGGTAACTCCATCTACTCCATCTTAAGAGTCAGATGAGAGGGAAGATTTGTTTAACTTGTAATTATTGACTACTAGCTATGGACTAGACACTGGGAGTAAAGGACCGAACAAGACAATGTCCCTGACTCATGACATGATTAAATGTCACAATTCACAATAAATACATAACAGTTATGAATTCTATCCACCAAATAGTAACACATCTATAAAGAAAAAATCATAGGATATGCAAAGAAACAGAAATACACTCAGTAGGAAACTTTAATATGCCACTTTTAGTACAAACAGACTGAGTAAACAAAAAATAAGGGAAACAAATACAGATATAAATAGCATAGTCAATAAGATAGATTTTATGAGTATATATACTTTATACCCTGAAAATAGAGAATGTAATAATAACAAAGAAGATAAAATACCTCAGAATAAAGTTACCAAGAAATGTGCAAAACTTCTAGGAAAAAACTTTAGAGCATACTGAAAGATACAAAAATGAACTTTAACAAATGGAAAGACATTCCATAACATCATAAGGATATCCATTTTCTCTAAGTTAATTTATAAATTTAACAAACACCAATAAAAATACCAACAAGATTTTTATGGAGCTAGACATATGGAAAAATAAACATGCAAAAATAGCCAGGAAACACTGAAAAAGAAAAGTTTATGAAAAGAGACTAGCCCTCTTAGTTATTAAAATACACTATAAATCTGGCTTGTTTATCTACTTACGATACTGGTGGATAATAGACAAATAGACAAGTGGAATAAAATAGAAAGTCCCAAAAATAGATCCAAATACAAATGGAAATCTAATATGTGATAAACATGATATCTCAAATTTCTTGGGAAAAGATGGACAATTTAATAAATATTGGTGGAACAACTGATTTGCCATTTGGAGGAAGACAAAATTAGAACCAAGTCTCACTCTATAATCAAGTATAAACTCCAAATGGACCACAGATATAAATGTCAAAGATGAAACCATGCAAATACTAGAAGAAAGTGTGTATGATTTTCTCTACAGCCTGATGTAGGAAAAGACTTTCTAACTATGACTCAAAATTTAGATGCAATAAAAAATAAAATTGATAAATATGACTATTTAAAAAAGTTTTTTTTTGAACAACAAAAATAAACAAAGAGACAAATTACCGAACAGGGGACAATGCCTCCCCCCACCCTCACCCCCATACACACATTTCTCACCTATTTTTCAAAAATATGAAAAGATATTCAAACTCATTCATAAGTAAAATGCAAATTAAATCTACCCTGATGATATTCCTGCAGTTATGACAATTCTATGCACAAAGTCACTGTAGTAGTGTTTGTAATTGCAAAATATCAGAAAAAAAAACAATTTGTATACATAGAATGTGTAAATAAACTGTGAACATACATTCATACAATGGAGTACTCTGAAGCTATAAAAAAGAAAGGTCATTTTCTTTGAACTAATGTAGAGTGATTACAGGATATTTTGTTTAGTGAAAAAGACAAAATGTGGAGTTTTAATAATGTGTCACTTTTTGTGTAAGAAAGATTGGTAAATGAGAAAACATACCTGTATCTAATCATTTGTGCAAACAGAAACACAGGACACATAAACAAGAAACTATTAAGATTAGTTACCTAAAGTTACCTGAATAATGACCACCCAAAATATCGAGGTCCTAATCCCAGGAACTTGTCTTTGTGACCTTGTATGGAAAAAAAAGGCCTTTGGAGATGTCATTAAATTAAGTATCTTGAGATGGAGAGATTACCTGGGATCATCAGGGTGGGTCCTAAAGGTAATCACAAATAACCTTGTAAGAGGCAGGCAGAGGGAGACCTGACTATCTGCAGAAAAGCAGGCCATGTAGTGGAAACAGGGAAGCAGAATCGAAAAAATGTTATGCTGTTGTTTTTAAACAAGAAGGAAGGAACCCTGAGTAGAGGAATGTAAGGAAGGCAGCTCTAGACACTTGGAAAAGGAAAGGAAACAGATTGATTCTTCCCTAGGTTTCCAGAGGAAGCACATTCCTCCTGACACTTTGATTTTAGCACCAGAAGACTCATTTCAGACTTCTGGCCTTCAGAACTATTAGAGAGTAAATTTCTGTTGTTTTAAACTACTAAATTTGTGGTAATTTGTTCCACCAGCAATAGGAAATTAATGTAGGTGGTAAGGAATTAGGAGTGGGAAAAGAATAGAAGAAGGAAGAAAGGAGTGATGCTTTTGAATATACCTATTTATAAAGCTCTGACCTTTGAAACTACTTACTGCTTCACATACTAAAACATACTTACGAGTGGAAAGAGAACTGACTCTGGGTGATGAGCACATAACACAACACACAGGTAATGTCTTGTAGAATTCTACACCTGGAACGTATGTGATTTTTACTAACCAATGTCACCCCAATAAACTTAACAATAAAAAGTATTGAATCCTTAAAAAAATGATAAGGTGATGGAAAGAGAACTCACATTAGGTAGTGAACTTATTATACATCAAGTTGACAATACACTGTAGAATTGCATGTCTGAAACCTATGTAATCCTTGCTAACAGATGTCACCCCCATAAGTCTAACAATAAAAATGAATTTAAAAAATAATAAAAATAAAACAACAACAAAAATGAGTATGAGTATATACATGCATATAAAAGTAGGGAAAAACTCTAAAACTATATACAAACAGACATAAGTAAACCTACCCATAATTCAAATGAATAACACAGTCACACTGAAAAAATGGGGGTCGGGGGGTGGGGATTAATGAATCCAAGTAACTTTAGATCACAATATTTGACTACATATCCCTAAGTGAAAGATTCTTAAAAGATTAGTAAATGTTCAACTCCAGTTAGTTACATTTGCACACAATTATGGGTTATCAATTCTGAATTTACTTTCTGTGTATTCTAAGACTGAGCAAAAACTACAGATATTATAAATAATAAGAACCAAATTTCTCACAGTTGGAGAAGTAGTTACCCACACTGAAAAGGAAAATGTTAGAATGAACCCTATGGTTTTGTTTGGAATTGTATCAGTGCAAATACACGGGTTTTAAGATAGATAAATGATGAATGGATGAATGGATGGATGGATGGACGTTAAGACAGATACGTACATATGGATATGTTTACATACATTCATGCGTGGATATACAAGGTTAGACAATTAATTCTGAGAACTCATCCTAGAAAACATGCTACATTCCTCATTGCTGAATATCACTACGGTCACCTTCAAAGTACTCCCCTTGGGAAGCTGTGCACCGACGCCAGTGTCTAGATCACCCTTCAAAGCAGTTTTGGAACTCTTTTTCTAGAATGGCCATCAGAGCTGTCACCGTCCCAAAAATCTGACAATTAAGTTTGCGAACTTGCCACCATATGTTGGCAGCACTGCACAGACAACTTGGTAAGGTGTCATAACCTTGGCAAGTTGTTTGTACATAACCTTACAGAGTTGTTTGTACAGTGCTGCCAATGTATATTTTTAAAATGTAGAGATGGCTTTAAGTGAGCAAATGTTTTAAATACAATGATAGATAATAATATGAATTGGAAAGCTTACAAAGCACATTTGTGTTCAAACTCATCTACAACATCTGGTCCTCATCTCTTCGTCTTGCCTCAGAGAAAGGGGCAACCAACCCTTCAGCTCATGGCTTCGTCCAGCTCTGGAGCCACAGGACTCGACTCCACCATTACCCACCTCTTTCCTTTATCATCCACTCACCGTTTTTACCTTTCCCCCAGTCTATGAAAAGAATACAAACCCTCCCTCCATCCGGTATTCCCCAAAAGCTATTGCTACTTCTCTTCTTATCCTCAAATAGTGAGCTCTCATCTCTGCATCCTCTCTGCTAAGAAATAAATGACTTCTTGTTTTTCCCCAGAGCTGTTCTCGCTCACAGTTTACTGCTGTCCCCTCTTTGCATGAGCTCCTCCCTTGGCCTCCATGGGACCAGTGTCTCCTCTGACCTCTCTTGTTGTCTTTTCATCTGTCCTCCATACAATGACATTCACCAGAGTCTACTGTCATATCCAGCACGACCCTAGCAGTGGGAAAATGGGAGGGGCGGTGCAAAGTTAAGAAACACAGTAGCCAAGAATATATTACAAGTGGGGCCAAGGGGCCCCAGCCTCATGGGCCAGGCGCCTCCAATAAGGCCAACGCATAGCTTTTATTAGTGGGCAAACAAAGAAGTGAAACTGACTTTTTCCAGGGTCTGTGAGTTATGGGCCTCAAAACTGCTTTTCCTGAAAGTCCCCATTGAGCTTTAGCACTTACTGTGCCTTCACACACTAGCGCTGAACCCCAGGGATGAAGTCATTGTTATTACAAAAGCATCCAGTAAGGGGGAGTGGCTGATATCCATGGATCTCAGCCTGAGCTGTACGTGGGAAGCAAGGCAGCCAGGGGGCAGGAGATTAACCTCAGGAAGGGTGAAGGGCTGTGCCTCACCTCTGTTGAGCCCAAGCTCTCTCCTGATGGCCCCTGTGTGACTGTGCCTGTCTTAGTCTGTTCCTCCCGTCAGCAATCTTACCCGTCATTGACTAATCAGCCATCCTCCGGGGCCATACAGGGTGTGAGGTGTGCGAGTGAGGGGAGAACTGTACCCCAAGAGCATCAGTTCTGTCTTATATTTTATGCCCCGTGGCCTCCACATTTAGCTCCTGCCTTAGGATGACATGGGGAATGTGTGGGGGGACAGACAGGTTGGCAGCTGTAAGGCAACAGTCTACCTCCTACTCTTCTTGGGCTCTACACACTCTTCCTCCATAACTTAATTGAATGCAGTGGTTTCCATTGCTGTTCACCGCTGACTCCCAAATCCACATATCTCTTTTGAGTTCCCTGTTTTACATCTGTGTGCCTGCTGAACATTTCCACATAGATATTCCAAAGGGACATTAAACATCAGAATTCATTATTTTCCACAACGGCTGTTTCTTTGCATTTGCAATGAGTAGTGTGAGGGGAGAAGGGGTATATGATCAGGAAGGATATATAGACAGAGATCTCTTGGGAGATCGCTCCAGCAGCCAGGGGGATATGTCCATGTAGAGAGAACTCTGGAGATGTGGGTTTCGGGGCCCTGCACTGTTGGTTGGTACATATAAGTGGTAGTCCATTAGTAAAGCTAGTTGGCACGACAGCTGACTTTTCAAGCATCCATTTCGTATGGTTTGAATTTTATGACTGGAAATCTTGAGTAAAGAAATGCTTAAACCTTTCTGTAATCTACTGTAAAGGCACAGGGTAGAGGTAGTGAAGTAGATCATGCAAGTCTCTTAACACTGTCCATCATGGGGACTAGGGAAGTGTATGTAGGTGACAGAGCTACAATTAGAACTGCTGCTGGAGGATATCCAGCTGAACAAACAGTAGGCTGAGTCTCCTGATTATTTTTCCCTTCATAGGGGAGCCTCCCCTCTGCACGTACATACACACACCTCAATCAGAGATAAGAACACTTGGTGTCGCTATTACCTATTTCCTGCCCTTCCCTAGACTAGAGAAGCAGTCTTGAATTATCTCAAGTCCCTACTTATCCTAATGGAGGGAATGGATTGTTTGCTTGTCTGCTTTCTCTTTTAACCCATTTCCTATTTAGAAAAATAAAGTTGCAGCTTGCTGCACGTTCATTTAATTTTACATGAACATACTCTTTGAGGCTGAAGCAAATCAGACTGGTTTTCAATGTGAAAATAAAATATAAAAACTGTTCTTGGAGTTATTTCTAAACAGAACTTGTCTTTAATCCTAATGTAACAGAATTGTACATTATCAGATCAGTATTTAATAATATTTTTGTGTGTGGTAAATTTCAAAGCCTGGAACTTTTTGGGTAAAATTAGGACTGGAATCTGAGAGTTATCTTGGGGTAAATGGGAAATGGGTTAAGGAAAGAGGATTTGCCTCATCCATCTTCACTTCTAGTATGTTGCCAGATGCAGAAGGGACTCCTCAAAAACTGTATATTGAAGAAAAAGAGGAGGCTGGCAAGCAGGCAGCATGAGGAAATTCACATGATGGATGTCATGCTTTGAAACTGAAGTGACAGATGACAAGCCACTTCTACTATCTGAGAGGCCCAGCCAGAATGGCTGGGTTAGGGGAGTTCCCTGATGGTGTAGCGGCTTAAGGTTTTGGCGCTGTCAGCGCTGCGGCCTGGGTTCGATTCCCAGTCAGGGAGCTACCCACATACCAAAAAGCAAAAAAAAAAAAAAAAAACCCAAAAGAAACAAAACAAAAAAAACAGAATGCCTGGGTTCAAATCCCAGCTGTACTACTGACTAAACTTTGCAGAAGTTACTTCAGTTTTGTTTTTTTTTGTCTCGGTTTCCACAATCGTAAAAAGGAAATAATAGTACTTATCATATAGGATCACTGTGAGAATTTAAAAAGGCAATATAAAGGGCTTGATACAGTGCCTAGGACATGCTAAACTCTTGATAAATATTACCTAATGCTATTGTATTTATTACCTATCTTCTCACCTGGCAGAGCAGGAAGGCTTTTCATCAAAGGAAATAGAAATAGTTATTATAGTAAAGTAGCATAAAATAATGAACTGAACCTTTGTCATTCTTTTGGCTGTCCAGCTCAAAATGCCTTTTCTGAGTCTAGGTGTAAGACCTGTCACTTACTAAAAAGCTAAAAATGCCAGACACAGACTGAAGGTCAGGACTCCTTTGCTGCTAGGGCTTGCAAAAGGAGCTAGTGAGGCCAAGCAGCAGGGACATGGGAAATGCAATACAGTCATGCCCCCTTTTTCCAGGGACAGCAGTAGTGATGAGCCCAGCGGTGGCATGTAGGGCCACTGCTGGCTGTGCCAGATCAATGACATCCTCACAGGCTGTACCAGTAGCATGATAGTGGTTGGGTCCTTGTCTGCTGCCAAGGCCCCTTTGTTCCTGCCCATTTTGAAGCCGGCTTTCTCTCATCTCCAGAAATGCTTTAAACCACCCTTTGTCCTTTTCTGCTTCTATCAGCCTGGGCTAGTTTTCCTCGGTGCAATTCAACCTGCCAGACCCATACAGATGATCAGATCAGATGGTTTAATAAGATGTAAGTCCACTATTTCTACTTTATTTTATTAGTTTATTGATTTGCAGTATGTCTTCTACCTGGCTTCTGTTCAGGGATGATTTCTCTTGGATGACTTTTGTTTTAGTAATGCTGAGTAATGATGTTAAAGAAGAATTTTGTTGCTGCGTTGTTTGGCAGTTAGCCTTCCTCTTCTACCTTTCCCTCTACTCCTTTAGTAGTGTAAGGAGTATGGGTCAGGATAATCCAATTTTAATGGACTGGAATCTACTTTTAGGTAGATGAATTCGGGCAATTAATAAGAATAAAGGAAAATGAAGGGAGAAAAGCAAACCTAATGCCTTGTGCAGAAGAGTATCACAACAAAACTGTGAGCTCATTTAATTTAATTGGTTTATTTTATAGATAAGGAGCCTGCAACAAAGAACATACAGCTAATGTGTGTTCTAGATAAAACTAACTGCATCTTCACACTCCTAGTGCAGAGCTCCTGCCTCTATCCATTATACCAAGAGGCAAATGGCCTGAAAGCAACCTGAGATCAGGTTAATTTGAGCCCAATTATGATTGTGTATTATAAGAATTTACACTTTCAAGAGATTTACAATTTAAAAAGCAACTGGTTCATTAAATTCTCCCAACTTCTCTGAGATAAAAGATAATCAGTACTTAAAAAAAAAAAGAAGACAGTATTCATTTCTTGATAAACTTTTTAACTTCTCTCTTACCTCTGACTGCCCAGTCTCCCTTTTTCTATTTGTTTTGCTTTTGAAGTTATAGTTACAAAATGATTCAGGAAGAAAGCAATATTAATGTATTTGAACAAAAGGGTCTGTTGATTGGAACCGACATAAAACTATACTGGATGCTGTTATTAACCTCGATTTTACAAATGAGGAAACAGAAGCTCAGAGAGATTAAGTGAATTGGCGAATATTAAATAACCACTAAATGGCAGAGCCATGACATGGTTCATTTAAAAAAGCATACATTGAGCATTTAATGTGTCAGGCCGGGTAAACAAGATTTAGTGCTAGTTAACTTCTAGATAACCAGGAATTTATATAATATATTACATTCAAAAACACTACTATTGACGTTTTTACTATACTATATGCTGTAATTTTAGCAGCTGGCCAAAAAGAAATATTTTTCTCCTTACACAAGATTCATGTAGCCAGATCTCTTTGGCGACTGATCTTGAAATATATTAGACTAAACGGTCTAACTCAAAGTCATGTTTTGGATTTTCTAAAGTAAAATGTAAAGTTGTGATTCTCAAATGTCTCCAAATGAACAAAATATTGACAAGAATATAAAGTTGACTGCATCACTGTATAATCAATTATTAAAACCTACATTTAACAGATTGTTAGGCATTTTCAGGCATACAAAGAGGAAATTTTATTCTCTTCATAGTTTTTCCGAATTATTTGTTTATATTATGAAAGTCACTTGTGAAAGGAAATAAAGTGAATATGTATTTTTGAAATGTAGTTTGTAAATACCATTCTTGAATATTTAGCTAAAACAGATTATTAGTACAAGACCTAAATATTGATAAGATCCAGGATTTTCCAAGAAATTTCATTGCCTTTTTCCAAGTGAAAACTAAATAACGGTGCAGATATCATAGGGCAAAGTCGCACAAGATAAGGTAAGACGTGGGCAGGCAGTCCCACAACAGTGTCATAAACAACAAAAACTTTCCAACAAATTTCAAGTGGCTGTCAAACCTTTTAGACACCTGGGTGGTAGAAGTAGTTTGGCCAAAGGATCGTTTCCTCACGACGCACCAGATGACATCCCACGCTCAAGCCCGCAGGACGACCCTTTTCCCCAGCCTGAGTCAGCTCGGCTCCCCTGGCCACACCCACTCCAGTCCGTCGCCAGGTCCCGCCCTTTCCACCTCCCACTTCCTGGTCGCAGCTCTTTTGCGCTGCCTTCTCGGGACCTGGTTGGCTGATGTGGCAACCGCCAACGGCTACGGAGTTTAAACGCGAGCCTTCGCCGCAGGCGCCGAGCTCTCGGTGCTGGGTGGTGGTCCCCCCACCCTGAGAAGGTGGTAAGTCAATGACCTGCGACACTTGGCTTGGTCGCCCCCTCTGTGGCGGTGTCCGTGCCTTTCCTGGGCCGACTCTCCTGGCTCTGCCCTCCCAAGTCTTGGGTCAGCCGAGCCCCGAGCGACTCGCGGTCACGCCCACCCACCGCCTTCGTGTATCCGGAAAACCGAGGCGCCTGCGCCAGCTCCGAGGGGCTCATTGGGGGAGTACCTGGTTTGGATCCACGTCGCTACCTCTAGTCACTAGTTGAACGCCTGGCTCGTTCAGGGGAGCGAGCTGCCAGTTAAAATGGATTTCTCTGTGGCTGCTCTCCTCCCGGATTTTAGCGCTGTATTTATCCCGTTGTGAGCGCTCAGTAAATATCTGCCCAGTATAACAGACTGCTTACCCAACTTCTTGAAGGAGCCCTCTCCTTTGAAGCGCTCACCTAGAAGGGAGGCTGGTTGAAGGCTTAGGGGTGACCAGAGACTGGGACAACTTGGAACTAAGCGAGTCTCAGTGTACAGGTAGGATTTCGGTGGGAAATAAGGTCGATGATTTTTCTAGATGCGGGATCTAATTCAGGAAAATTGAATGTAGAATTGAATATTTCTGATTTCAAGAGAGCTGAGATGCTGGCCAGAAAAGAGAGAGCTTCAGAGTAGTAATAGATCATTTTTAGTGAGTGTTGTCTATGTGCTAGATCCAATAGTAACCTCTTTGTGTAGGTTGGCTCATTATTCCCTACAATGAGATTCCTTATGATCTATAATTTTCTAAATCTGGAAATTGAGACTTGGAGATGTTAAGATTATATAGCTGTGAAATGTTGGAACTGGACTCCAACACAGTCCAACCAATATTTATAATAATCTCAGTCTCTACATGGTAAGTCACCCTGGAATTCCTGGCCTTGGCTCCTATGGTGTTACCGGGTCAGGTTGTGAATGTGGAGGGTGACAGGGCCGTGTTAAGGAAGGCTCTCTGATTTCTGGCATAAGCATTTGGGTGGGTGATTGATGCTGCTATTTATTAAGTTAGGGAACTAAGAACCAACTTATTGGGGAGGGCTGTTCCGCTGTGGTTTCCTAATTAGTAAAGTGAGATTTGATCTTCCTGACTGGAGTTTTTTAGAAATGGACTTAATTTCTATGTTAGGATCCCTTTCAGGTATTTGAAGAGGCAGGAAGGCGTGAGATTCAGTGCTGAGACCTCTAAGTAAGGCAAGCTTGGCCTTAGACAGGTTCTCAACCTGTGGATCATGACCCCTTTGGGGGTCAAACAACCCTTTCACAGGAGTCGCCTAAGACCATCAGAAAATACATAATATACTTATGCGGCCATGTACTTATGCGGACCAGTCACACGTGTAGAGAGCTGCTACCAATAATTTTATGGTCGGGAGTCACCACAACATGAGGAACTGTATTAAAGGGTCGCGGCATTAGGAAGGTTGAGAACCACTGCCTTAGAAAGATAGATAATTCACCCATAATAATATGAGAGAAAACAAGTGCATACATACAGATGATAATGGGTAGGTAATTGCAATGGGAGTCTGACGGAGTCCTCTATAGGGTGCTTTATGTTCTCAGAGAGTAACAGTGAGCCAGGGTATGAAATTATCCATTAATAAAGAGGAGTGTTCCAGGGGTTGGCAGTTGACAGTAGCACTGAGGAGTAAGGAGTAATAGAGTCCAATGACATTATATTCGAGCTGGAGGAGGGATAGTCTGCATGCATGTATGTGGTGCATCCTTGAGAAGGGCTATGTGAGAAAAAAAGGCCACTCCTTACTGCACTGAGGGAGATCCAAATTCCCCTAGGAGACGCAGGCTCAAGAACAGGAAGGGAATGTACAGAGAGGAGATGGAGGCTAAAGGTTTGGATGATGGTGGATTGTAAATTCCAGAAAACTTCATGAGTTGGGCAAGACTGAGAGATGGAGATTGTATTTATTTCCTGTGGCTGCTATAACAAATTGCCAGGGACTGGTTGGTTTAAAACAACGGAAATTTATTTTCTCACAATTCTGGAAGCCAAAAGTCTCAACTCAGCATCAGTATCACTGAGCTGAAATTGAGGTGTCTGCAGGGCTGCACTCCCTGGGGAGGCTCTGGGGGAGAATCTGTTCCTTGCTGCTTTCAGCTTCTTGTGGTTGCTGGCAGGCCTTGGCTTCTGGCCACATCGCTCCAATCTCTGCCTCTCTCCTGTAAGGACACTAATGATAGTGTTTGGGGGCTAACTACAAAATCCAGGATAATCTCCCCATCACAAAATCCTTAATCTGTAAAGATCACATCTGTAAAGACCCCTTTTCTACCTTAGGTTTAGAATGACTTGGATTAAGACCTGCTATCTGGTGAGCCATGCTCAGCCTACCATGGGACCAAGTAAGGGATGTGCCCAAGTTGGAGGGGGATTAAGGTGAGGAAGATGAGGGTGACAGGGGAGGCTGGGGATTCTTGTGCTAATTGACATAAAGAGCCTAGTGAGATCAGGCCTGTGGACTCCAGGTAGGTAGTGGTGGAGAGGCTGAGTATTGGTTAGGCAGCTGCTGGTGACAAGGTTTCTTATAGATATCTGCAGATGGAGGAAAGGAGGTTTGGGGGAGGTATGGGAGGTTGGCATGTTGGTCTTGTCCAAGTACATGTCTCAACATCAACTGTGCTTTCTAAGTAAAACCTTTTCTGATCTTTTCCTTAGCCCAGGTGGAGTTAATCATTTTCTATGCATTTTGTATTATATCCAGTATTCTTGTCATATTATAATGTGATTATCTTCTTATTTCCCCTATTATACTTTAAGGTCTAATAGATCATGACTCTAATAGACAAATAGACAATTTAAGATTTCCTACCTATTCCTCCAATAGCCCCCTCCCCTGTAAGATTAGATATATCTCTTCTGTGCCTATCTCTAAGGTTACACTTCTTGCTTGTATCAAAATAATGCCAGTACTCACATTGGATTATGCATTCCATAGCTATGCATTTCCTTCTATGCAACCATATCCTGTTTTCTCTCTCCAGCCTAGCCTGGCTCTTGGCATGTGGATATAATGATGTAAGTGAAAAAACAAAGTCATTTACCGTCTTTGGGTTCTACTTTAAACCACTTTTGATTACATTCATACTTTCAGATTTTATACAAAGGATTTTGTAAATACTTATGTACAAATTACTTAAGTTATGTTTGTTACCTTTTAGAATGTATTTATTTATCAGTTGCCTTTTTTTAAATTAATCAATACTATGATTTCTTTCTTCCCCCTTCCTTCCCCTCCCTCCCTTCCTTCCTTCCTTTGTTTCTTTTTCCTCTTTCTTTTTTCTTCAGTGATGGAGTACCCAGCGACAGAAGGTGGCTCACTTTTTACCTCAGCAATTAAGAGACATGTGAAAGACAAAAGACTTTCAAGGACTGCCACGTTGAATGTTTCTCTTGCCTCAAAAATTAAAACAAAAATAATAAGTAAGTGCCATTAGTTTTAAAGTATACTCGCATTTTTACTTTTCCCTGGAGAATCAATAGCGTATTTGGTACTTTATTTTATCAAGTATAGAAAATGACTAAAATGACTGTTTTTGTTAACTGATAACTTTTTTCCATTCAGTTCTTCCTACCTCCTTCAAATCCTGTTGTTGAATGGTTATGATGATTTACCCTCAGTGACAACTGAGTTTTCTGCAGTGAGGCTGATATCGCCTAAGGCAGCCACCTCCTACACTTCAAGGGAAATACCAATGTGACATTCCTGGAAAAAAGCTTTAAAAAATGACAGATTGTTCTGGCATGCTGTATGCTGTAGCAATTCGATGATGGTTGGCCCAGATAGGGTGCTGTAGTGGGTGATTTAATATAGCCAAAACTCATCATGAGGGCACTGAACACTTAAGAGTTGGGGTTTCATGGATTCTGGAGCTAAGATGTCAGAAGGGGAAAAAGGGGTTAGGGAGAGAGAGAGTGGAGAAAACTCCAAGATAAATTTTTATTACTTTAGAAAATTATCTCAGTGGTTCCCATCTTAGCAGGAGAAGGGCAGGTTTCCTGCTGATGTAGCACTTGGGAAGGATAGCTGTGTGCCTTGTGAAATAGCCTAACCTTCTGAGTCTCTTTGAATCACAATGTTGCTCCTACCCACGTCTGTAGGGCCATGTGACATATTAGACCACCTCCTATGGCTGTTTCCTGTTCTCTTTGGCAGGCCATTGCACACTTCTGTTATGAAGGAATATACTGAGTTTGAGGAGTGCAATGGGAAAACATTATTATCCTTAACTTCTGGAAGACCTAAACTGATTCTAGTGTATTACTATTTGCTGTGTCAAAGGTGGCTGTCTGAAACTGCTTTCTCTGTATCAAAGATAAAGTACTTTTTTGGACCCTTTTTTTTAGATGCCCAGACTTTCCCCAAATATTTAAAAAATATTATTACATTTATAATCTTTTAAATACACCATACTTTTATTCAGTGGGACATGTTATTGAATAGTGGCCTGTAAATTAAAATTATGGAATTATTAGTATGCTGTAAGTACAAAGGGAACACAGTGTACCTAAGATGAACTTTACCAAGGAATTCACAATTAAATTTCTTTCCTAACAACAGAGAAGCATTTCTGATTTAAATTATCTTTACATGGTGCTTATAAAGAGAAGGGGTCAAGTTTAGATTGTGATAGATGTCGATGTGTAAGAGGTAGGATATTTTGGGTGGAGGTAGAATTATCCCACAGGGTTTAGATTTAGATGTCTATTCAACTTCATAGGAAGTATGCTCCCTTTCACTCAAGGTTTTGAAAAATGGACTTTGGGAGCATTGACTAATTTGTTCAGTTGGAGCCACAGAAACTAGATTGAAATTTTTCACAGATTGGCTATCCTAATTCCTGTGGGACATCTCCATTTAGAACTGCAGTATCAGCTTCTCCATTCTACCTCCTAGAGGGAGAAGGAAAATAGGGCTACAGGTAGTAAGATTTAGTCTTTGTGACTGATCTAATTATCTAGAATGCTGTGTTTATACTAGGGTCCTCTTATTCCTAACTCTGTATTCATAAACATTCTGCATTTCTCACTAGCTTTTATTTCTTCAGTTCAAAACTCTTAAGTGCATTTTTTTCAAAACTACACCTATATTGTCATTTTCTTCTTTTCAGCCTTCAGTTAAAATGTACAAAGGGAAATACATTTTGTCTAAAATGGTTTCATTAAGGAATATGAAAATTTATTAAGGTATATGTTCAATATTAACTATTAAAATTTTTTTACAGACAACTCTTCTATTTTCAAAATATCTTTAAAGCACAACAACAGAGCATTAGCTCAGGCTCTTAGTAAGGAGAAAGAGAATTCTCGAAGAATTACAACTGAAAAGATGTTACTGCAGAAAGAAGTGGAGAAACTGAATTTTGAGAATACATTTCTTCGCTTAAAGCTAAATAATTTGGTATGGAAACTATATTGTGTTTGAATTCTAAATTATAACTAAAATTTTAACTATATTGTTTAGAAGCCCTAATAATGTTTTCAGATCTCTAATTATTGTAAAAAGTTATTGAAAGAGTGTACTATGTTAATGGGCAAACTAAGAAAATAGGTGTCTTAAGTCTGCATTCTAAATATGTACTTGTGGCCCTGCAAACTGCTATAATACCTTGGCCAACATTTGATTGCCTATGATAAACAAAGCTTGATACATTAATACATTTTAACAAGATGAATATAATTCCTCCAGTGAATTGAAAGGGAGTTCCCAGATTATTTGTATTCTCTTTTAATCCCAGCATTTCATTGGCTGCAAGCCAAATAGATTGAAGGTTATAATAGTTGCTTTTTCTTCTAATTTCCAACTCTGTCCATAGATTAGCTAGGCTGCAACTATAGATCTAAAATGAGTAAAACTTAATTGAAAAATGGAAAAATGACCTACTGCACTTGAAAGTTATATTCCTGCAGCTGACAAACTATGTTAACTTGACATGTAATGTATTATTATTATAAGAAGATAGAACAATGTTTGTAGGAAAATTTATGATTGATAATTCAAAAGCATTAAAAATGCATGTATGTGTCTATTTAAACTATATAGTATAGCACCTTTTTAGTTCATTGTGATCTCAATTTTTAGCCTAGTGTTATCTCAGTAATTTTCTAAGTCTTTTCTACTGATGGTGTTCACAAATGTGTGATACAATAAATGCCAAATCTCGATTGATTAAAAAGGGTCTCTTTTTTTGCTCATACAGAATAAGAAGCTTATAGAAATAGAAGCACTCATGAATAATAACTTGATAACTGCAATTGAAATGAGCACTCTTTCTGAGGTAAGTAGGTTTTGTGTGTAAGTAGTGTAGTTTTTTTAGCATTACTGAGAATGATTGAGATTAGTTAAGTAGCATCAAGGTTAGAGATTTATATCTTAAACTTTCTGCAAAGGAATGATGGCAATATTAATTTTAAAAGGCCAAAGCACATTATCATTTGGTAAATAGGTTATTAAAATTTTTATATAAAAATTAAGCTTTGATTAAACGTAACACAGGATTAGACAGCTCATAGAATATAATGGCCCCTAAACAGACTAAAGTGCATAAAAGACATTAGTAGAAAAGTAGTATTTCAAATTAAGAATTTGTGTTATTAAAAAAAGTTTTCTTTAAAGGTTTCGTAGAATTTTTCTGTAAAACCATCTGGACGTGGGTCTTTCTTGGTGGAAGTGGTTGTTCTTTGTTAATTTAAATAAACTTAAATAATTAGGAAAATTTCTTTCTCTCTCTTGTGGTCAGTTTTATTGAATTATATTTCCTTAGAAGATTATTTCTTCATCTGTGTTTTCAAATTGATTTGGATACATTGACCCAAATGGTCTCTTGTTCTTTTAATTTTGTCTGTGTTGCATTTCCCTGGTTGGTTAATTTTGTGTATTTGGGCTTTTCCCTGGTTTTTTCAACCCCACTAGTTTAGGTGGTTGTGGTTTTTTCTTTTTCATTTCTTTTAAAAGACCCGTCTTTTGGATTTAATTTTGAGTTCGATTTTGGTGTTTCAGACTTCTTAATTTTTGTTTTACCTTTAGTAGTAAGTCATTTCTTCTGCTTTTCTGTGGTTTATTTTATTGCTACCTTTCTTACTTTGAGTGAGATGCTCATTTCATTTATTTTCCACTCTTGACTGTAGGTAAAGTATTATTTCTCTCACACTGCTCTCAAGACTTTTCTATTTGTCTTTAGTTTTGAGAAGTTCGGCCACTATTGCTGTGTCTTGGCACGGATTGCTTGGAGTTTATTCTTTTTGGGGTTCACTCAGCTTGAATATGCAGATTTATTTATTTTGCCAAATTTGGGGCATTTTCAGCCATTATTTCTCTGAAACGTTTTTGGCCCTGCTGTCTTTCTTTTCTCCTTTTGGGACTCCAATGACATGAAGGTTGTATCTTTTGTTATAGTCCCACAAATCCCTGATCCTCTGTTAACCCGTTTTCAATCTCTTCGCTCTTATTCAGATTGGTCACTTTCTATTGCCCTGTCTTCAAGTTCACAGATTATTTCCCCACCTCTGTCTTTTCTGTTTTGCTCTTGAGTTTTTATTTTAGTCATCACATTTTTCAGTTTTAAATTTCCATTTTGATTTTCTTTACATTCTCTATTTATTTGCTGAGATTTTCTTTCTTTGCTGAGATTTTCTTTTTTGATCTTTTTGTTTTAAACATGCTTGTAATTGCTTAATGAAGCATTTTTATGAGAACTGCTTTAAAATCCTTGTTAGATAATCCCAACATGTATGTCATCTTGGTGTTGGTGTCTGTTGATTTTCTTTTTACATTCAAATTGAGTTTTTCTAATTCTTGGTGTTATGAGTTATTTTTTATTATATCTTGAACCATTTAAGTATTATATTATGAGACTCCAAATTTTATTTAAACCTATTTGAGCAGGTTTCCTCTGACACTGTGCCTATAGTAAATGAAAGTGCTCCCTACTGCCAAGTGGGAGGGTCCAAGTTTAGGTTCCCAACTCAGTCTTTGTTGACACCTGGTAGGATGGGGTGTCTCCTAACTGGGAGATGGGGCTAGGAGGTCAAGCTGATACCACCCTGTGCCCCATGACTTTTTTGGCCTCCGCTGAGGACACCAGGGGTGGGTGGAAATTACCATCGAAGACTAATGAAAATCCTGGCTTTCTACTACACTTCTTCTGTCCCCACCCCAGAGGAGAGGGAGAGAGGCTCCTTATTATCAACTGAAGATGTAATTCCAGAGTCCCTATGCGTTCTTCACTGACATTACTGCGATGCTCATGACCACCGGCTATTCCAGCTCTCCCCTCAGCCTCTCCTGACAGTACCTCTGGTTTGAAGAAGAGCTGCCTTATTGTGGCCTACTAAGTGTGGAAGTCTAGGCTCCCCATTTGGCTTTTGCACCTTTGTCAAAAATTAATTGACCAAATATATGAGCATCTATTTCTCGACTCTGTTCTATTTCATTGATCTATTTGCCTGTTTTTGTGCTAATACGATATTGTTTCGATTAATGTAGCCCTCCGACTTTGTTCTTTTGCAAAGTTGTTTTAGCTATTCTAGGGCCTTTGCATTTTCATATGAATTTTAAAATTGACTTTGCAATTTGGCCATCCCCTTTTCTGCATGGTAGCACTGTAATAGAAAATATGGTGGCCTAATTTTATGGTCTTTATTACATAGTTAAAGCATGCTCAGAAAATATATGAGAAAATTTAGCAAATACAGATAAGAAAAATTTTAAAGCTGTATTAAAAGCACCTAGATTTTGAATTATAAAAGACCATTTAAAAATATATATTATAAAATCCAGTAATATATCACAATATATATGTAGACATGAGCATATTACATATACAGCTGATATGTGAACAACATGGATAAAGGGGTTAGGGGAGCTTACCCCCACACAGTCAATCCATCTATCAGTTAAGTTGGCTGTCTGCCCAGCCATGGATCGAAAACACGGTATATGTAGAGATACTGTGTAGGTGTGGGTATACATGTGTGTATTTATTCATATACATAGAAGAAAGTTTGGGAGGTTATATACCCAAAAAATGTTAGTGGTGATCAGCATGATTAAGGATGAACTGTGTTTAACCTTATCTTCCCATTATTCACATTGAACTGTTGAAGACCAGTGCAAAAATTGTTCTATTACTATTGCTAACCTTGTATAATTTGGTGCTTTAATAACAGACATGCTTTAATGAGATTAGAAATTCTGTTCATTTTCTTTATTCTTTTCAAAAATAGTTCCATCAGAGTCCTTTTCTATTGCCAGCTAGCAACAAGAAACGGGTTAGTAAACACTGCAAGTCTATGCGTCTTCCATTTGCAAGGTAATCACTTCACAATTTGGTTAAATACTAACTTGTACACTTCTATCTAAGTTGGATTTTGAAAGTTTTTATTTGGTCTGCTTCCTTGAAACATGGAAAAATGTTTAAAAATAAATAATGAAATACTTGTTAACATTTTACCAGCAAGAGGAATTGAAGATGTAATATAATAAAATTCAGCTTTATATTTTGAAATAATGATCAGCTTCAGCTTTCCCATAGACTCCAAGAGAAGAAGGAGGCACAGATGGACCTTCAGTTACACGGTTTTGAATTACACTGATTTAGAGTACTTAGATTTCAACATAACACAATCATTATGTCTGTTACACAGCGTTTGCATTTTATCAACCTGTAGTTGCCCACTACAGTAGGAATAAGAGTGTGTGTAGTATCTTGCTGAAAGTTACATCTGCAGGGCTCCAAGGAAACGTACCCTCATTCAGTCACCAAGTTATTTGGCAGTATCCTGCTACTCTTTAATTCTTTTCTTTCTTTCACCCAGGTCGCCTCTGGCCTCATGTTTTCTGCTGGGTAAATCTGATGCTCGTTTCTACCTTTATTTTCTTTCAGACTGCCCCAAACTTTACAAGTTCATTGTTGTTATTCCCATTGACCAAAATTGCCTTTTCTTAATTGATCTGATTATAAGTCATAATGAACACCCTATTTCAAACCTATTATTTTAAAGACAGTCTATGAAGTCCAGAGAAGTAAAATGACTCAATGAATATAGTATTGACCGAAATCCTCATCTCTTTTAGACAGTGTTCTTTCTGTTGTGTAACTTACAGGTTTCTTGCTTTTATTTAAGTGTATAAGAAAATTCACTTATATATTGAAATACTCTTTGTATCACAGTAAGAAATTCTTCTATCTACTGTGTCACTTTGTATTCTTTCTAGTTTGCTGCGTTATTTTGCCCATTATACTGTACTAGTACCACATTGCACTAGTACATTTTAATGCGGCAGTTTTAAAATAATACATTTGTTGTCATGTAGTTCCTTGACTTAGTTCTTTTTCATAAATATCTTGGCTGTCTTTATAAATGCATTGTTTCATATAAACATGAATCAAGTTGTCAACTTGCCCTCTATAAAGTTTTGTTGTATTTTTTAAAGTAAACTGTTGGAAGTATAATGTAAATGTTAGAAAAGTGCAGAAATCTTTAGAGCATGATGATTTTTCACAGGTGAACCCTGTTGTAAAGCCACTACTCAGACCAGAAAACAAAACATGACCAGTATCTCACATACCCATTTGTACCCCTTTCTTGTGACCACTCAACACCCACTCAAGGATAAATATTATCCTGACTTCCAATGTTATAGGTTAATTAGTTTTACCTAACTTTGAACTTCATATAATGAAATTATACAGTATATATGATTTCTGTCTCTGGTTTCTTTTGCTCAGCATCGTGTTTGTGAGGTTCATCTGTATTGTGTGTAGTTGTGGATAAATTATTTTCATTGCTATATAGTATTCCACTGAATGATTATGCCACAATTTATCCATCCTTCTGATGGTACACATTTACTTTTTTCCTAGTTTTGGTTTATTACAAATAATGCTGCTATGTATATGCCTTTTGGAATATACGTACACATTTCTGTTGGCTGTGGACCTAGGGGTAGAATTACTAGGCTTACATATAATACTTGGCTTTAGGAGAAATTACCAAACCATTTTCTAAAGGGGTTACACTCTTGTATAGGAGAATTCCTGTTTGCCCTTTATCTTCAACACTTGTTACTGTCTGTGTTTTTCATTGTAGCCATATCGGCAGATGTGTACTGGCATTACACTGAGATTTAAATTTTACTTTTCTTTTTTTTTTTTTAAACTGTTATTCTTTTTAGTTTGTTTGTTTGTTTGTTTGCTTGCTTGCTTGCTTGTTTGTTTGTTTGTTTATATGTGGGTAGTTCCCTGGCTGGGAAACAAACCCAGAGAGAACTCCCTACTTTTCTTGATAATTAATGAATTTAAACATCTGTTTATATGTTCATTTCCCTGTTGGGTTGTCTGTCTTTTATTTATTTATTTTTTTACAGATTTGCAGCTCTTTAAAATACATTATATATAAATTCTTCATGTATTACATATATGGTTTACTCTGTGCCTTGCCTCATCACTCTCTTAATGATGTCTTCAGTTGACCAGAAGTTCTTTTTAAAATCCAATTTACATATCTATATAGCTGTATCTGTTGTTCTTCCCCCTTCCTTTATGATTACTAATTTCTGTGTCCTTTTAATTGGAAGGTCCTGAGCTATTCTCCTATGTTTTCTTTTAAAAGCTACTATTTTCCTTTTACATTTAGATCTTCAGTCTGCCTAGAATTTGGGGTATAATGTGAGGGAAGGGTCGTTATTTATTTTTATGTGGAAATCATGTTGACCTGGCTCCATTTATTTAGAAAAGACCATCTTTTCCCCACCTCATTGCAGTGTTATCTGTATCATAAATCAGGTGACTGGATGTGTAGGGGTCTGTTTCTGAACTCATTATCCTAAGTCTTAATACTTGATAATGTGAACCTCCATTTTAATTATGTTTTTGTTCTTGCATGTTAGCTTGACTATTCTTGGCCCTTTGCATTTCCATGTGAATTATAGAATCAGCTTCTCTATTTACATGTACATGTGTGTGTACACATACATATTCTCTCCTGAAATTTTGATTGGGATTTGAAAATTCATTACATTAATAGTAACAAAAGAGAAAAGTAGTATCTTCTCAATAGTAACAGAAAAGGTATTTGATAAAATTCAACAGCCATTTATGAGAAAACTTTCAGCAAACATGGAGTACAAGGGAACTTCTTTAATCTGATGAGGAAAATCTACAAAAAACCAAGAGCAGGTATATTAAATAATGAAAATACAATAAGAATGCCCTAAGTTTGTCCTAAAGCCAAATACTGTATGTAAACCTAATAATTCTACTCCTAGGTACATATCCAGCAGAAATGTGGGCATACATTTCAAAAGGCCTATACATAGCAGCACTATTTAATAGATCAAGACTAGAAAATATTATTTGGGTTCATTTGCTGACCCCCTCCCACTTTCTTTGACATTCCTCTTTATTCTTTGAATTTGAGAAGGTCAGTTTATCAAATTATTTCTGTGGGTTTCTGTCTTTTACCCCTATAGATTTAACAACTCTAGGAATATGGCTTTAGTTTACATGGATACCTTTTGTAAACAGCAAACCTCACTTCACATGTAACTTTACATACAATTGTACTTGTTTGAAACCAGAGGAAGAGTTCTGGGTATTCCATAGAATTAATTATATGAAAACTATGAATATTATATATGAATATTTATAAGTAAGTTTGAACTTTATTAATTTCATTATTATTATTATTCTAATAGCCCAACTGGTTATCTCCTTTTGAGGCCACTGGGGCTATAGGGATAAACAATCTTGTTTTATTCCAAGTTCTGTACTATTAGAAACTACCTACTTCCTTTCTGTAATTTGCTGTTTACACAAGGTTTGAGCTTGGATTTTAAATAAATGTAATATAGAAAAAACTATCTGTAATTTTCTAAATAATTTTTGTAAAATATGTAATTTTTCATTTATTCCCACTTGCCTTTAGGGTTCCATTAACTGCAAATGATGATGATGATGATGATGAAAATGAGAAAGTGCAGTGTGACAACAGTATTATATCAAAGACATCACTTGATGTTCCCTCTTCAGTGTCAACAAGACAACCTTTATCAGCTCAGTATAATCTGGAATCTTCGTGTCCTAAAGAAAATAATCAGGATCTATGTGGGTTAGATGATTCAGAGTATATATCTTCTATTGTTGATACACTTCCCAAAGGTGAGATTTTTCAAGAATTCATTTTGAGTATTTATATTAAATAGTTACAGTCATCAAATTTTCTTCTTGAGGGTCATGGTATATAAACAGTTAATAAATTAGCTCTCTTATGTTGCAGATTTGCTAATTTCTACCATTTTAAACTGCTGGTGAAAAATCTAAAATAAATAGGCTGACAAATGTCAGATCCCCAGTGGCCTGATGCTGTTACTGTGGGAGCAATGTTTAGAAATGAGCCAGCCCAGGGGTTCTCTGGGGAAGTAGTGGCTAGGCTTCAGTACTCTTCAGCGCTCTTGCCGCCGCGGCCTGGGTTCAATCCCCGCTCAGGGAACCAACAAAAAAAAAAAAAAGAAAGAAATGAGCCAGCCTAAAGGCTTTTCTTGGTATCTTAGCTCCCACCATATATGTATGTTAGTTTTCTCTTTTCCTGTACATAGATATGGAAACTTGCATCCTAGATAGGTGTAGTGACATTTTCAAGATTATAACTAATTAGTGGTAAAGCAAAAACTTGAGCCTGCACATTGGATGAGCAAGAGAAAATGATGACACATTTTATTTACCTGTTCAATATAATCCTGCAGTGTAGTCTGACTTATGTATTTGTCATAGATTTTCCATTTGGGATATGGAACTGTAACTATATTGAATTTAGAGCTTAGAATTATTTTTTCTTTCTAAAAATTTATGTATATGTATACTTTATAGAAACTCTAGCTGTCTGCTGATAGCCTTTTGATAGTAATTCTTTAATTAGAGCTATCACTGTTAGTGGGTTCGCTAGCCCTTCCCACTTTAGCAGTATGTGTTAATGACTCTACTATTGACTGTACTCCATTCTACTGTTGGGACCAAGCTGGAATGACTTCTCAGTATATATTTTCCATAGGTAGAAATGTAAAATGTGACTTATGAATACTCTAATCATTTCTACTTTATTTTTTATCAGCATAGATTCTTCATAATATAAATATCTGAACAGAAACATTGTTAGAAATACTTTCTGTGAAACAGCTTGATTTCTAATCTAATTCGTTTCAAATAATAAATTCCTTATTACTTATTTCTGAATTTTGTTTCCCTTTATGTTATAGAAAGCCATTCCCACTCAGACCAAAGTTCCAAGAGTTCTCTAATTAATGAGATGAAAAATAGCCAGTGTATCAGCCACAGAAAGGAGAAACCATCTCTTAGTAACATAACTAAAAGGAAAAGACGTGAATCATTTTTGGAATCAAATAATCCTTCTGCAGACAATTCCTGTGTTACAGAATTTGATCAACAGTGGATTTCAAGTCCAGAATTAAATTGGAATAATGAGATAAATGGTCTCACTAATGAAGTGGATATTAAAATGCAAAGAAACATACAGTGCCTTCCTGACTCATCCGGATCTACAAGTGAACCTGCTGCAGCGTGCATAAATCAAATTCAGGGTAATGATGACTTTCAATTGCAGAAAACTGTGTATGATGCTGACATGGATTTAACTGCTGTTGAAGTAAGCAAAATTGTTACAGTTTCAAAAGGTACTAAAAATAAAAGTAATAAAAAACTAAGTGACTGTGGAATCAAAACTTTCAGAAAAGTGAAAGATTCAAGCTCTGAAAAAAAGAGAGAAAGATCAAAGAGACAGTTTAAAAATCATTCAGATATGAATGTTGAAGAAAAGATTGAAAATGAACCACAAAAAAGATCTGCTGGACTGAATGGCAAAGGGAATTTAGAAGATCCAGATTTTGCCTTCAAGAGTGAACACCTGACTCAGTTGAATACACGGAAGACAATGACCCTTCATAATGGCTTTGATCGAGATGACAAACGAAGTACAGAGACTAGTGAGAAGAAAAGAATGCATGTAACAAATGAGCAAGAGGAAACATACCCTTCCTCCCAAAGTCCAGATAAGTTCCAGCAGGACAGTAAGTTTGATATGGGTCAGAGTTCTCTAGCTTATAATAAAAGTAAGGCTTCTAGACAGACATTTGTGATTCATAAGCTAGAAGAGGGTAACTTATTTCTAAACCAAAAGGACAAAGAAACCATTTCTGAAAACTTGGAAGTCACAAATGAATTTCAAACAGCTGATCTTGCCACCAAGCATAATGGAAATTTATGTGATTATGTGACACAGAGTATGTTGGATTTGACAAAGCATGTCACTGATATTCAAACTGTTCAGCAGAATGATTCAAAAATAAATAAGAAACATAGGCAGAAAGTAAATCGCAAGACAGAAGTAATTTCTGAAATGAAGCAAATATATGGGGATAGTGATAAAGATATGCCTGGCCCAGAGAAATGTAACTTTTCCTTCCAAACCCAAGAGGACAAAGAAGTCATTTCTAGAAACCTAGAAGTTCCAGATGAATTTCAAAAACCTGCTTCTTCTACCAGCAATAATAGAAACCTGTGTGCTTGTGAGCCCGAGAATGTGTTGGGCTTTCAAAAGTCAATAACTGATATATTCCCTGTTCGGCAAAATGAATCAAAAGTTAATAATAATCTGAGGCAGAAGGTAAATCGGAAGACAGTAATACTTTCTGAAGTGAACCATTTATGTAATGACAAAAATGTGTATTGCCCACAAAAGGATAACCCTTTCTTCCTAACCCAGAAGGATAAAGAAATCATCCCTGAAAACCTAGAAGACCCAAGTGAGTTTCAAACACTTGGCTTTTCTACCCAAGGCAGTGAAAACCTATATGATTTTGAGACTCAAAATGTTTTGGGAGTGAAAAAGCATGTCCATGGTATGCAACCTACTTGTCAAAATGAATCAAAAATAGATACGCTTAGGCGAAAGGTATGTCGGAAGACAGAAATAGTTTCTGAAATCAACCAAATGTATAGGAATGATGGCAAAGGTAAACATGACCCAGAAAAGGGTAACTTATTTTCTATAACCCAAAAGGATAAAGAAATCATTCCTGAAAACCTAGAAGACTCAAATGAATTTCAGGTAGCTAATCCTTCCACCAGAGATAATAGGAACTTCTACGATTATGAGACTCAAAATATTTTGGGAGAGAAAAAACATGATACTGACATGCCACCTATAAAGCAAAATGGATCAAAAATAAATAAGAGGCACAGGCATAAAGGAAGTGGGAAGACAGAAATAATTTTAGAAATGAATCGAGTAAGTGAGTTTAATAACAAAGATGTTCATGACCCAGACAAAGGTAACTTATTTTCCCTAACCCCAAAGGATAAAGAAATCATTCCTGAAAACCCAGAAGTCACAAATGAATTTCAAACATGTTATCTTTCCACCAAAGATAATGGAAATTCATATGATTGTGAGACCCAGAATGTGTTGGATTTGAAAAAGCATGTCACTGATAAGCAACTTGCTCAGCAAAATGTTTCAAAAGTAAATCAACTTAGGCAGAATGTAAATCGGAAGACAGAAATAATTTCTGAAATGTACCCAGTATATGGGAATAATGATAAAGATGTGCATGGCCAAGAAAGCTATAAGGAAGATCTTGATTTTAAAATAAATGAATCTAAACAAAGATTTGAATGCCAAGATAGTAACAATGGATATTACATGGAAATTAATAGTAATGAAAAGGAAAAGTGTGATCAAATTTCAAATCCTTACAAACAAGTTAAAAAGCATGGGAAAGGATCAGACAAGGCAAAGAACATTTTGGCAAAAGGTAAAAACAAACCTATTTTGCAGTTAACAGATTCTTCACAGACATCTCTCTCTTTGGAATCAGGTTTAAAACATGCTACTAATGAAGTGGATTATGATTCTGGTAACCAAATAGAAACACACAAGAATCTGAAGGAAAACACTACAACTCTGAGTGAAGAAAGAGATAGCCCCTTTGTGGAAGTGATAAAAGGAGAGTGTCAGGTGAAAAGAGTAAATAAAGTGAGATCCAAATCAAAGAAAAGGAAAACCTTCATAGATCCTTCTCCACATAGCCATGAAGCAATGGAGATAATATCTGACCCCAGTCAGGGAATATCAGTTGAAGCTGAAGAAGCTGATGAGGAAAAAAATTTGAAACATGGGAAAATTAAGCCAGACTGTTACACACAGACACTTAACTCTTTATCTCAGATATATCCACCTAACATACAAGATTCTTCCCTTATCAGTGTTCATGAGGGTTCAAGACCTATGTGTATTCCTTCTAGTAAAAATCTGATAATAAAAGAAAATTTTGCCCTGGAGAGCTCGCCAATATTTCAAGTAAGTGATGATCTGCAGGAGAAGATGACAGGGATGAAATTTAATGTTACCCAGAGAATGCAAAAATCAGGAGCAGGTAGGTCAATACCTGAAGTGATCAAGTTTTAAGAGTGTATTTTTTTTTCACAACCAGTAAAATATTTCCTATTATAACTGATACTTTTATGGAATTTAAAAATAATATTTAACTGTGTGGCCTGATCTATAGATACAATATGGAGGCATTTAAAGCAAGTTTAATATAATACTTTGGAAAGATAGTAGAGTGTCTTGGACATTTATAACCTAAAAAACAGATTGACCTTTACCACAAGGTTGTCTAATGTCATTAGGCAGATAATTTTCTTTTTCATATGTGTAAAGGAAATCGAGTGTTTTGAATATATTTAATAAATAATTGCACTGGATCGATTTTACCAAAGACAATTACAAGTTTTCCTAATAATATATATTCAAAGCATTATTCTAGGTCTTTTAGAGGATTAAAATACAAGCAATAACAACTCCCTTTTCTCAGAATACATGTATATATATAAAAGTTATAAATACAGTGGTAAATGAGGTAAATTCACTAATAAAAGCATACATTTTGTTAAGGGATGTAATGGGGAGTAATTTTAACTAGAGGAACCTGCAAAGACAGGATTTTAGCATTTTAGGTGCTAAAAGATAGGTTGGATTTTTACCTTAATATTTATTTTTTGTTTTTCCCTCAGTTATTAAATATTCATTGTAGGAAATTGAAAGTAGAGAATCAGAAAATAATAGGAATCAAGGAACAATCATTCAGAAGAACTGAAGTTAATATTTTGGCATTTGCATGCAGACTGGACTCTATGGATTTTTAAAATATATATTTGAAAACATACCAATATAACATGACTTTTTCCATATTTTTTCTTTAACATTGGATCCTAAGGATGTAACTTTTTTATTAGAAATTTTATAATATTAGATAATTCCATAACAATTAAAATTTTCTACTGGGAGCCTAACATTTTATTACGTGCATATAGAACACTAGGATTTTTTTTCTAGTTTCATTGACAGATAATTGACATACATCACTGAATGAATTTAAAGTAGGTTTAGCTAACATCCATCATATCTCTCTCTCTCTCTCTCTCTCTCTCTCTCTCTCTCACACACACACACACACACACACAAGAAAGAAAAGAAAATAATTAAAAAAATTTTTCCTTATGATAACTCTTAGGATTTAGTCTCTTACCAACTTTTGTATATAGCATACAGCAGTGTTAACTATAGTAATTATGCTGTACATTATACCTCTAGTACTGGTTTACCTTATAACTGTAAGCATGTCCCTTTTAACCACCTTCTACCAATATCCCCCTCCTTCTACCCTCCACTGCCTTTTGATAACCACAAATCTGATCTCTTTATCTGAATTTGGGTTTTTCTTTTTTAAGATTCCACATGTAACTGGTCATACAATACTTGTTTTTCTCTGTCTGACTTATTGCACTTATATCATTAAGGTCCATCTGTATTATTGCAAATGGTAGAATTTTCTAATTTTTGTTTGGTTGAATTATATTTCATTGTATTTAAATACTACAACTTTATTCATTCATCCATCGATGGACAACTTAGGTTGTTTCCATGTTTTGGCTATTAGAAATGATGCTGCTATGGACATGGGAGTGCAGGTATCTTTTCAAGTTAGAGAACACTAAGATTTTGGTGGTTTAGGCTATTCCAGGTAAAAGGACTACTGAAAGTAAAGGACTACTGATAGTAAAAGAAGTAAAAAGGTCTAGAGTTGCCAGACATGTGAGAGAACGTGAGCCATCTTTCATCTCTATATTCCTCACAGTATCTTTCACAAAGTGAGCAATCGATGACAAATGTTGAACAAATGTGCACAATTTGTGTGATTCTGTGACTGGAGTTGAACCGTGAAGAATTTTTATCAACCTATTTGTGATTTCAGAATTAAAATGTGGGCTACTTTAATAGTTTGTTTTAAATTTTAAGTTTCTTATAATAACTGGAGAAAAATTAAACATTTATAAATTATTTTAATGCTACAATTGTAATACTTTAAATTATAACTTGGTTATTGTTTGAAAATTTGCTACTAATAATTTGCAAATCACTAAATATTTCATATCTATTTCCATATCTCTATATTTTTACAAATATCTGTGAAAATATTTTTTCAGGTGGTAGAATACTACAGGACTTGACAAATACCAGTTTTGTTTTAAGTAACACTGCTAAATCTGAAAATAAGTCAGAAGATCTATCTTTAGAGCTGCCAAGCCGAAGAAGAAGGTGCACTCCTATCCACTTCAAAGAGCCAAGTCTCAAAGAGTAAGTATTTCAATGATATTAAAGGGATTTCAGTGTGATATAAAATATATACTTCAAAAAACATCCTGCCTAAATTAGTACTTGAACACTTCTGAATATCAATAAAACATATTATTGACATGTAAACCACAGTATGAGGTGAGAAAGATTTGAAGAAATGTCTTTTATTATTTGAAAAGGCTTTTTAAAAAGATGTTTCCTATGACTTGTAAACTACTATTTACATACTTGTTATTGTTTATTTATTTTCAACCTTGTTTCCTAGAACTGGTTTTCAAAGTGTTTTATATGTCCTTTGGCCTCAAAGAGTAAGAGTCTGTTTTTCTTTTTTAAGCTTCAAACTTGCTTTAATTAAGAGAAAATAGTGTCCCCCTGTTTATCCATTCCTCAGGTTCACCAGTTACCAATATTTTGCCATATTCACTTCATCTATCTGTTTTTGGTATAGTATTTTTAAAGCAAATTTTTATTATTGAGTTATTTGATGCCTAAAATACTTCTGTATATATCTCTTTAAAAAGATCGCAAAAAAATCTCATAATGTTTTAAGAAAGTTTACAAATTAGTGTTGCGCCACGTTCAAAGCCGTCCTGGGCCATATGTAGCCCACAGGCTACAGATTGGACAAGCTCGGATAGGCTTTGTATGATGTTTCGGTATCTGGTAGAGCTAATACACTCTCATATCTTTTTTGTTTTCCTCATTGTTATTACATGTTTGTTTTTACATTTGAACTATACTATTGACTTGTCTAGCTCAGGGTTTCTCAACTTCAGCACCACTGATATTTTGAGCTAGATACTTGTTGTGGGAGACTGTTCTGTGCATTGTAGAATATTTAGTAGTATCCCTGGCTTCCACCCACTAGATGTCAGTAGGCCCTACCCATTTATAACAATCAAAGGTGTCTCTAAATGTTGCAAAATGTCATCTGGAAGGCAAAATTGGTCTGAGTTGAAAACCACTGGTCTAGCTTGTTGGTATTTTTACTGGGATTGCACTGAGTTTATATATTAATTTAGGGAGAACTAACATCTTTTCATTGTGTTGTGCTGTGTAAGAGCAGGAGATGTCTTTCTACTTACCAAGTCTTTTTGTGTATCTTTTAGAAAGGTTTTGAAATTTTCCTTATATAGGTTTTATACATTTATTGTTAAATTTATTTGTAGATATTTAGTCTTCTGTGTTGCTGTTGTAAATGAGCATGTAAATTAGACATGTAAATCATGCCTACTGTTTATTGTTTGTGGGTTTGAAAGCTGTTGAATTCTGTGTCAGTTTGTAACTTGCTACTTAACTAAATTCTTTTATTTTCTAACTCATTGATTCTCTGGAGTTTTCCAGGTATACTACAGTATCATCTGAGAGTAGAGATAGTTTTAATTCTTTACCAGTTCATATGCCTGTAATTGATTTCTCTTGTCTAATTGCATTAGCTAATACCTCAAATACAGTGTTGAATAGTAGAAATATAGGGCATTCTTACCTTGTTCCTTATTTGAGAGGAAATACCTCTACTGTCTCCCCATTAACCTTAGATGCTGCCTTTAGGATTAAGATACGTATATATAATTTCTCATATTAAGAAAGTATTCCTCAATGTCTACTGAGTGTTTTAATTATGTATGAGTGTTGAGTTTTGTCAAAGGCTTTTTCAGCATTTATTTCCTTAGCTTTATTAACATGGTATATGATGATAGGTTTTCTAATATTAAACCAACCTTTCATTCCTAGAATAAATCTCACTTGGTCATGATGTGTTTTTCATAATGTAGAGTTGGATTTGCTCTTGTAACTGTGCTGTGAGTACTTGAGAAGAGGATCTGTTCTCTGTTATACAGAGTATAGCGCAAGCTTGTCCAACCCACAGCTTGCAGGCAGCATGCAGCCTAGGACAGCTTTGAATGTGGCCCAACACAAATTCAAAAACTTCCTTAAAATATTATGAGATTCTCTGCAACCTTTTTTTTTTTTTTTTAGCTCATCAGCTGTCATTAATGTTAGTGCATTTTATGTGTGGCCAAAGACAATTCTTCTTCCAATGTGACCTAGGAAAGCCAAAAGTTTGGACACCCCTGATGTAGAATTTGATATATTGCCATAAAATTTATCCTGTGATTATGTTGTTTAGATCTTTTATCTCCATTTTTTTGTCTACTTTATCTGTCTTGTACTGAGAGTGGTATATTAAAAATCTCCTATTATTGTGTTCGTATCTGTCTCCATGTATCTCCTATAGTTTTTGCTTCATAAAAGGTAGTTGCTCTGCTATTTGGTATGTAAATATTATAATTACTAAATATTCATTGTGGATTAGGGCTTTTACTATTATTAATGTCATGTTCAGACTTTGGTACTTAAGAGATAAAATAAAGACTTTAAAAATATATATTTGTATTACCTTCCTGACAACTCCTGCTACCACTATCCTCAGTGCCTATGATGATCACTCCATAATATATTGCAAGCAGGTTCAGTCACGATCTCCTCCCACCGAGCCTATCAGTAGCTGAGATATACCTGCTGCATGCCATCCCCGTACGGAAAGGAAAAAAAAAATGGTAGCTGGGGTGTTATCACCCTTAGTATTTACACTAATATACATTGTGATTTTTGCTTTTAAAAAATTTACCAGCTAAACTGTTACAAGGTAATTGGCATGCACAGTAGAACTAAACTAAAATAGAATCTATTTCATTATAGCATTTTGCTATATTTAATTTAGAATGGGTGGCTCTTTTGAAAGAATTAACTAAACTAAATTCTATCTAATTACCCAAGGCAGTGGTTTATCAGCTCTGTGGAGGGGTACAGAGGAGGAAAAAGGACCTTCTCTTCATTGACCCATTTGTACCTTCTGATTTGGGACCATGTGTATGTATCTCACCCAAAAAAATATAGTATAATGTAAAGAATAAACACATCTCCACTTCTTGCAACCTGATGTACTAAGTGCAGAGGTCAACCCTCTGAGTGAAAAAATAAAATAAAATTACTAGACAAAATATTAAAACAAAACACCCACCCATCCCCCCAACAAAAACCCTCAAATGCATCTGTTAGCTAGCAGAGAAGTAAGAAAGCTCATATTAGAGACAAAATGAGAGCAGGAAGCCAGAGAGGTAAGTAGAACCTGAAACTGGTCTTTGCCCAAAGACATTTACCTAACTAGGTGAACCTATGCCTTGGATTCACAGCCCTGTGGGGCTGGGGATATAAGGCACATTCTAGGGGTTAGCCTAATGAAGAGTCTAATAGTAGATCTCCAATAAAGTTGAGCTATTCTCTCAAGTAGAAGAGCAAACTAAAAATAGCTTTCCCACTAGCTTTTTTAAGTCGAGGAAATAACTCTATAGTTATTTGAGTCGAGGATAAAAAAAAATCAGAATTCGTAACCAGAATCAAGCCCTCATGCATGGCAGCTGGAATTCTGTATATATTTTCATAATGTAGAATCTGAAACTCACAAAAATATCAAGCTGAGGGTTTAATATTAGTCCAAGACTTGTGCCCCCTTTTATCTGTTAGAAGCAAATGCAGGTATTTTCTAGAGGAGCCCTCCTTTATCTCAGTCCACAATACATTTTCCACAAAGTTGCAAGGGAAATGAACAGCTCACTCACAGCAGAGAACACTACACACACAGGGAAACAAGATCCCAGCAGAAAGCAACTGATAGCAGAATCAGATAGAGAATATAAAATAAGTTTAATATTTCAATAAAGAGAGGCTTGAAAATGAGTAAAAGTGTTTAGTGAAAGAACTAAGTTGCTGAAAAGCCCCTACAGAATGATTCCATTGATACAAAGATCAAACACATGTGAAGCCAGACATTACACATTTTAGGAGTATAACACACAGATGGTAAAAAATGAAAGAAAAGCAAGGGAGTGATTAACACAGTCATATAGGACAGTGTTAATCACTCCCTTGCTTTTCTTTCATTTTTTACCATCTGTGTGTTATACTCCTAAAATGTAGGACAGTGGTTCCTTCTTGGGGAATGAGAGCTCTGTGATCAGACCGGGGCAGACAGGAGCCATCTAGATGTAATAGCATTTTATTTCTTAACTTAGGTGGTAGGTACATCAGCATTTATTTGATTGCTTTAAAATTGTACAGTTTTATATATTATATGTGAAGTTTATAATTAAAAGAAAACTGGTAGTAAAAAACATGTGATGTATAAAATCTGTGTTAATTTTTCATAAACTTTATTTATAATTCCCAGTGTCACAGAGTATTTTAGATCTATGGCATAGCTTGTGGTTTGAGGAAACTGCTCTCTATTGGTACGATGTGTCCGTTTTCCCTATGCTTCAGAGCAAAAGCATTGGTTTTCAGTTATTATTATATTATTAATCTTCCCTTTTTTCTACTTTGCAGCAAGATGAGAAGATGAGGTCAATTTATGGATTCTGGTTTTTCTGAATTCTGAAACCATAACAAATCGAAACAGGGATAAAACTAGAACCAAGAAGAAGAAATGAATGACGAAAAGTTCTGGGGGCTTTTTTTCCCCTGCATTTTCATGAAGTATTGATTTGTTCATTCTTATGTTTAGACATATGTGTGTAAAATAGCTATTTTGTAATACTAAATTTTATTACAAAATTTAAAATCATTCTGGTCATCCTGTAACTTATCTTCCTCCTCATTTAAGTTTCTTTCAATGGTAACCTTTAACTAAACAATAGCTATTAACCTTTTAACCAAATAAAACGTATTATAAATACTTTGGCTTTGGTTATCTTGTTGTATACCAAACTGTCTTGTCTTGTTTTATTTTTAAACCATTCAATATATATGAACACCTTTAAGATTTTAAAAGTTTTCTTCTGCCCTCTAAAATTTTCTCCCACTGTTCATTCTTCTCCTTTCAGAATTATCTGGTCAGTGATCACTTAGGTGTCAGGTTCTATATTGCTTCTGCTACGTGTAATCTCATGACTTGGCTGAGGGGATTAACCTTTCAGGCTCTTTTGAATTTGATTTTTTTTACTTTATTGTAAAGATCACTTAATAGTATAGTAATAAAAAATAATAAATCCTATTCATGTCTGAGATCAATGGACACAGCTTACTGTATCTAGATGACTCATCAAATTCTATTCTGCCTAGATGGAAAAGCTATCATAGACAACATGTGACAACTAAAAGGGTCGGCCCAGAAATCTGAGTATCAGCGAACATTTCAGATAATTTAGGACCAAATTTTGGAGGACAGAATCCCACAGAACTTACTCATAATATCAATAATGTGGGTTGACTGAGGGCCATAGGCTTGTTTTAAAGGTATCGCTACACAGTGGTTAAGAGCTTGGCAGCTTGGCAGTCTTTGTTCCCTTTCTTGTACTCCTGTTACTTTCAGCCTTTGGACTTCTGAGAGTGAGTCTCTGTGATTATATTTTTCTTCCTATTGCTTATTTCTATTTTTTCTTCTTTCAATGAGATTTCTCTTTTTTTTCCCTTCCTATGAAAATTATTTTCCATTTTATGTGGTAAAACTTACCAACCTTTTCTTTTGTTGCTGGTGGAATTTGGTCACAAGAAACAGTTTTCCTGTTCCCAGATTATAAACACATTTCCCCACGGTTTCATTTTGGTTACATTTAAAGTTCTGATTCATGTAGATTTTCTTCTATTGTATCATGTGAAATGAATACAACTGCTGCCCCATTAATTAAAGAGTCCATGTTTTCCACTGCTGATTTGAAATTCCACCTTTTTAATGTTGTATTCCCACGAACACTTAAATTTATTTCTCAATTTTTTTGTCTAGTTTGTCTTTTTATGCCCACTACCATACTCTTTAAATTATAGGGACTTTAGGGGAATTTCAGAGTTCCTCTCATAGAGGTTTTACACATTTCTTGATAAATTTATGCCTAGGTAATTTTTTTTTTTTTTTTTTTTTTTTGGTAATATACATGGGATCTTTGATTCTCCTAATAGATTATTTGCATATATGAAGATAACTTATTTCTTTATATTAATTACTATGTTTTTGTTTGTAATATTTTCCAGACATACCTCCTGAAAACTAAGCTATCTTTACCTCTTGTTTTCCCTCCAATTCTTACATTGCTCTTTGCTTTCTCTTGCATGTCTAATTGCATGGCTGCTGCCTTAAATAAAATGTTAAATAGTAGCAGGAATAGTAAATATTCTTGTCTTGTTCCTGATTTTCATGAGAATGCGTCTGGTTTTAACCCATTAAATAAGGTTCTGGCTTTTGACCTGGTGACAAATATTTATAATCACATTAAAGTATTATCTATCAATTATTTTATTGAGTGCTTTTTAAAAAAATTATGAATGAGTGTTTAATTTTGTCAAGTGACTTTTGGCATTGATGGAGATGGTATTAGGGTCCAGCCAAGGGACAGAATCCACAATTATTTTATAAATTGTTAACCAAATACTAGAGAACTGATAAGTGAAAAGACAAAGGGGACAGTGGAGTATAAGAGAAATTAACTATGGGAAGGGCCCACCACCTCTGAGGCTGAGGGAACAGGAGAAAGATGGAATTGAAACTTCAAAGGGAGAGTTCCAGGACCTTGGAGAAGGCGTGCAGCTGGTTGGTACTGTTTCCATGACGGGCTCTGACAAGACTTGTCTGAAAATGTGAAAAACACGTGAATTACAGCCAACCGTCGCTAGTGGCTAGTGAAGTAATTGTTCCTGCCGGGAACCGTGACTGGTGATGCCGACAGGAACAGGAAGCAAGAAGTTGGAAATTTCTTCATCCTCGAAGTTTGGAAGATAACTAGCTTGGTTGCACTTGAGTTAAAAGGTGGTATAGGGAGTTCCCTGATGGTATAGTGGCTTAAGGCTTAAGCATTGACGCTGTCAGCGCTGTGGCCTGGGTTCGATTCCCAGTCGGGGAACTACCCACATACCAAACAGCAAAAAAAAAAAAAAAAAAAAAGTAAAAACAGACCCCAAAAGTTAACAGAATTCAAAGTTAAGCACGCAATAAATTCTACAGGTGATTTTTATGATTTTCAGCATTTCCAAAGTTTTACCTTTAAAAAGTTTTCCAAGATATTTTACCTCTCTGTTGATATTTGCCAGAATAAACTTTGTAGTTATTTACTGGATAAACTATGAATAGTGATAAAGCTTTAAATTTTATCTCCATATCCTTGATTTTTAAAATAAATGAATACTTATTTATAAAATTGCGAAGTGAAGTTGTAAAGCCATTCATTGTCCTTAATGTCCTGTCCTGCGAAGTTGGAAGAAATGTGATAGTGTATTAACTGGGAAGGTCACGAGCAAGGTCGGAGAAGTACAAAACACTAAAAAATGAAAAAAACAAAAAACAAAAAAACCTGCTGTTCCTGGACTTGGGATCTAGCTGGGCAGCTGCTTAAAATATGTAATAATACCAGACGACCAAAGGTGTCGTCACAGGCCCTGCAGCGCCTGCTGCGAGGCGGGGAGCGGCACAGGCGCCCAGCGCCGCCGGCGAGGGGTGGAGGTGTCGCCGCCGGGTTTTTCCGTCCGCATCATCGCGCTCCGGTGACGTCCTAACATCCCGGCGGAGTTTTTGTGAAGGCACTCGCCGAACTTTGGATCCTCCTCAGGACTGTCTCCATCGGGCTTGGCGGGACTTAGGCTCCAGCAGCCCGGTCTCACTTGCCCGGTCAGCGTCGCCAGGTCCCGCGTGCCAGGACTCACTCCTCCTCAGAGCCCCTGGAGCCCGAGCCCCTCGCCGTGGGACCCGCCGGCCGCCACCATGGACGGGGCGGCCGAGCTGCTCTTCTACGTGAACGGCCGCAAGGTGAGCGCGTCCGCCGACGGACCCGGCCCCCGGCCCGTCGTGGAGCGGCAAGGAGGGGCTCCTGCCGGCTCGCCCTCGTATTTAGAGCACTAAAGCCCGCACCAGGGCTCCCGGTTTGCAAGCGGGTTTGCCTGTGACCCTTCTACCTCCACCCCGGGAGCTGAGGAAGCGTATGTTCAGGGACTGCTCGGGGGCTCTGGGGGCCCCACTTTTCCTGATGTTTTTTTTTGGGGGGGGGGGTTTTGTTTTGTTTTGTTTTGTTTTTACTCTCTCTGTCCAAAACGCGCAGGCTGATTACCAGCCCCATCCCACCCCATAAACAAGAGAAATAGCTATTCTTATCGCATCGAGGTCAGCATTCCCGAATCTTCCCTCCCCCAAACCTCACCAAAAAGGAAAATGTCCTTCAATAAACTGAGCTCAATCTATAGATCTCTGAACTTCAGCTCTCGGGTGTGTTTGGATGAGCAGGGAGCAATTTAGAGTTGGGACAGGACCACAGAGTTGAATTAATTCAGACCACTTCCATAATTTCTTATATAATGAAATTGAAACTCTCCAAAGGCCTAGTTATTATAGTTCCTGGCAGACCTGAGCCAGATACTGGGCCCTGGAGACTCCAAGGTCCTCCCTGGGTCCATTGCTGGTGTCGCAACTAGTCTTCTCAGAAGCCTGGCTCGCTCTGCAGTCCCCTGGGACAGATCCGGGCAATGTCACTTTGGGGGAAGCAAAGCCCCTGGGCACTTTAGAAACACCTTCTTGATCTCTACACACACACACACACACACACACACAGCCATAAACTCTGCTCACTCTTGATGTTGTCCTAGCTTATTGGCATTCCTTTGCAAGGGGGAAACTGAGGCAGGAAGGTTAAGGGCCTTCTTTAAGAGCTGACAACCAAGTGAAGGCCATGCTATCTGCCTTTCCACAGTGCCAGGAGGGCCTTCAGAGCCACCTCTGATCCCTGCTTCTGAGTCACAGAAGCCACAGCCTCTCCCTGACTGGCACAAGGGACTCACCAGGAAGCTAAGGTCAGGCATCAAGGCCTCCCGCTGTGAGACCTGTTCTAAGGCCCTGAGCCTAATTTTGCATGTACAGTTTTGTATTATTTGTCTTCAAGAGGACCTCCCCTCCCCAAAACTGTACAAGTTCTAGGCCCCATAAAACCTCCCTCTGCCCCTGCTGCTTGGTTTCCACACTGGGTAAGATGAGCTTTACTTCCCTGATCAGTAATGGGGGCTATTAGGACCTCCTGCGAGGTCTGCTGCCAGAATGACATATGGCAGTGGGGGTGAGGTGCTAACACTAGTCACTTGTTCGCCGTTTGCATAACTGAACGGTATAGTAAACACATCCCTGACCTTTTTATTTAGATAAACAAGGACTTAATTCCTGCTGCAACTCTTCTTGAGACACCCTAACCTCTCAGAGCCTCAATTCCTCTGTTAAAAGGGGATAATGCTAATCACTTCACAAAGAGAGATAATGAGTATTCAGTTTTGTTGTTATTGATGTTGTTAAGGGTCTGCCCTATGCCAGGCGGTATTCCCAGTTCAAGGATTCACAGCAGAGATCAGAAATGACCAAGTCCCTGCTTGGGTGGAGTTCACATCATGCCGGGAGTCAGACAAGCATACAAATAAATGGAAATGTATAATGTCAGGCAGTGATAAGTGCTAGGATTAAAAAATAAAAATAAGCAAAGGGGCCAGAGAGACAGTGGGCAGGAGCTGATGCTCTGGGAGGGACGGGTATTGCGGCCTCTCTGAGCGGGTGGCATTTGAGCAGTGACAGGTATGAAGTAAGGAGCAAGCCATGCAAACATCCAGGGGGAAAGTATTTCACTTTTTAATTAATTTTTTAGTTTCAAAAGGTTTTTATAGTAAGAGCTACAGGAATAACACATTTGTAGAAATTTCAAAAGATACACAATAGAACATACCTTAAAATCAAAGTTTCCTTCCTTCCCCATTCTACAGCCTTCCAGGTTCTGCCTCTGGAAGTAACACCTGATACGTTTCTGTGTGTCCTTCCAGATTTATTATTAATTGAACAATCGTATAGCACTGACACTGTGACAGCATCTTTCTGAAGGCTTTCGCTGTATTTCCTGACCTGTTCCTCGTTTACCGTGGCAACGCGGGCGGCAGTGGGGCCGGAAGTCCTCTGCTCCACAGGGCCTGTCTCCAAGCTGGGAGCCTGAACCGCTCTTCCTCATTGCGTTTTGGGCTTGATTTGAAGGAGCCGCTGATAAAGCCAGTCCCCTCACTGCATTTTGAATGCTGTTTCTCCAATCAGATGGCTGCATCTCTTTTTTTTCCTTTTTTTAATATTTCAATTACAGTTGACATTCAATATGTTAAAGGTGTACAGCAATAGTGGTCAGACATTTATAGAGTTTATGAAGTGATCCCCTCAATAAATCTAGTACCCACCTGATACCATACAGAGTTATTACACTATTAATGACTGTATTCTCTATGCTATACTCTACAGCCCCATGACCACCTTGCAACCACCAGTTGCTACTTCCCTCAAGCTGACTGGCTGTGAGGACTGGCCCCATGGAGTGGGATTCGCCACAACTGGCCTCTAGTGCCTGATGAGACATGCTTTGGGTTTGCCATTTGTGGAGCTAATTGAGTGGTCTGTTGTGGTCTGGGGCTGGTCATTGCTTGTGTTGAGTCTGGGGCTTCTTAGGAGGGGATCTGGTGCACGCCAAGATCAGCTGCTGCCTATGCATAGATCGTGGCCACCTGCTAGATGCCACAGTGATCTGCAGTTGGTAGCTTCCTGTTTAGGGCCTGAAGGCCCATGGGAGAGGCCACATTGTGACCAGAAGCTGGCTGCCACGCTTGTCAGGCCGAGGGCCACTCAGCTGGAGGCACAGGGCTCACTGAGGTCAGCAGTCACACGCCTGGGGCCTGCAGACCTTAGAGAGTTTTTACAAAAGTTTGCAGTGTGGGCCAAGGCTGGCTGCCTTTGAGGCATAGCCACTAGAAGACCCAGGCTGTGTACAAGTTGGGTGGAGTAGGTCTCAGGGAATCAGCAGGGTGGATGAAGTTTCCCAGGTTAATGCATATTCAGATTCGGTGCCTACCTGTGACTGCAGGCTGTGCGGGTTGGGAGGAGGGCTCAACACAGGCAATGGCAGCCCTCGCTAAGAAGCCACGCAAACCAGTTTCTCCCTTTCTGTGTCTGGCGCCTTTTGAGCTGCTATCCCTTCACTAGAGCGTAGGGTGAGCGTTTGAGTCTGTGCTCAAGTCCTTTAAGAAGACGCCTGGGTTTTCAGCAGCCCTTCATCTCACCTGGACAGAATCCCGGCTGATTTTCACAGCCATCTATTGTGTGGACTCCTCTTCCCAGCACTGGAGCCCTGGGCAGGGGAGCCTGGTATGGAGCTGGGCCCCCTCGCTCCGCAGGAGGGACCTCTGCAGCTGAGATATCCCTCCCAGGTCTCAACCACCACACGAGTGTGGGACCAGCCCATTTCCTATCGCCACCTTTTCTGCCAGTCTCAACCTGCCTTCTTCTGTATATCTTTAGTTGGTCTTTAGATGGATCTCCAGGTTGATTGTTCTATAATTTATTTGTAATTTTGATGTGGTCATGGGAGGAGGTGAGCACAGCACTTATCTACTCTGCCATCTTAATCGGAACTCTCTGGGAGAAGAGCATTTCAGATGGAGTGGAGGTCCTCGGACACAAGGATTTCTCTGTGCTCAGGGGATGGCAAGGAGGTTGGAGGTTGGTGGGGCTGGTGAGGTAGCCAAGGTGATATTACTAGGGCTTTGTAGGTAATGGTAAGGGTTTTGGTTAAATGAGGAAACAGGTACTTTAGTCTAGCTTCTTTCATACCACCCCCACTTCCAAAAAACCTGCAGTGAGATTTTTAACACAATGGCTAACAACAATTTGTGCTCTATTAATGTTTAAAAATAAATAAGCTGGTTCTTATCTATGGGCTTGATTTATGAGCCAAATGTCCTGTTATTGTTTGAAAAGTACACTGTAGATATGTTGATTCAGCTTTTGCAATTACCCTGTTAAAAGAAATCATGTCACCCTTTCCCATTCCTTCCCTTCCCTTCCAAATTCTGTTATTGATAGATGTGTGCTTCAATCCTGGCAAGCAAGCTTGATTGCTACATAGATAGAATTAGAATAAAGTTTCTGATTCAGAGGTGAGGGTTCATTGAGAAAACTGAGAGAAAAAAAACGTCAGGGAATCAGCATCTTGAAGTCAAATATAACCTCAGGAGTTAAAAACTTGCCTTGAAAAGGAAGCTTGGAAGCCAGTTAGGAGACTCTGTGAAACCCCGCCAGGTCTCCAAGAAGTGTGATTGGCAGGGGCTGAAGCAATCCAGAGGGGAGGCCAATGCCCATTGGTCAGACATCTAGTTGCAGAGGTATTTCTAAAATCTGACTTGCTCTACCAGGGATCCCCAGAACAGGTGACCCAGTTAACATTAAGTTTGAGGTAGGAGAAGCAAGGCCATGAATAAATCATTCCTTGATGCCACTCTCTAACACCACTCAGGAACTGAAGCACATCGATCTATGTGGCAGTGATGTGTAAAGGTCAAAGGTGTGAGCTTTGGAACTAGTTAGGCATGGATTTGAATCCCACGCCATCTGCTTTGCCACTAAGCATCTCTGGGGCTTTGAGCAAGTTGCTTAATATTTCTGAGTCACAGTTTTCCCCTCTGCAAGTTAGGACTGATAATAGTACATTCTTCACGGAATTGAAATGAAGATTAAATTCCATGGAGAGTCATGAGCAAGGTGCTTAGCACACAGAAACACTTGGTAGCAATGATTGCTAATATCTGGACTCAAAAATAACCTGCTTTATACATGGAGCCAGAATCTGCCCAGAAGTATCAAGGGGGCAAAAAGTAGTCATGGAACGTTATTTGCTCAACAAAACGCAGGGTTTTGATGTCCATGTAGGAATCTGGACAGAGCTGTTCATTGACCAGCGTTTCCTGGGGTTTTGGTTTGTAGGTCTGGGAGAAGACATTTCTGGCCTGCTGGGATGTCTATAATGATTCAGAAAAAGGGGCAGGGTGGAGGTAGCTTAGGCAGGAAGAACTAACAATTAAAATGAATTTTAAAGCAATCCACAACTCAGGCAGAAGTGCCCTCATTGACCATCCCCTTGAGCCGCCACCTTTTTCCTAAGGCTGCTGTGGGTTATTGTTCTTCTCTGCTAGCCGTGTCCCACAATGAACACCTCTTTCTTTCTTCTACGTCTCAACCTTGTCCACTTGCATGTACCTCTCTTCCTTCCTTATTTCCATTTTTACTCCCCTTTTCTCTCTTTCTAATCTCCTTTCTCTTTCTTCTTTCCACCTCTGTCTTGGATGTGGCGAGGCTCCCTCAGGCACTAGTTACCAATAATTTTGTGTATTGTGAACTTGAAATCTCTGAAAGGGCTGGCAGAGGTATAAAAGGACTGACTCTGCTCTTGTAACACCCAAGACTTTCCTGAGAGGGAAATATGCAATTACCCTGACATGAGAACTAGCACCATCTCCCCAAAACAGAGTCAGTGAGAATAATATACTTTTACGCATTCCCTCTCCACCTCTACCCCCACCCACTATCTTAGTCATGACTTCCCTGTTTTACTCCAAGACCTGCCAGGACAGGATGCACACTAGTTCCCTGCTGCCATCTACCAAATCAAGGAAAATGAACATATTTTAAGCCAGAAGCACTTTGAGCCAGACTCCAATCTCTTGAAACATCTCCTGGAACAAATAAGGCCACTGCTTCCAAAAATATGCAAAGATCTCTGAAATCTAAAATGCCATCTTTTGCCATTTTAGGCTACCCAGATCCTGTCTCTCCATTAAAATTAAACTTCTGTGGATTTGCCATCATCTGTATTAATTGAGATTAGTTTCAGCCAAAAATGGCACAAACTCAAAACTAACAGTGGTTCAAACAAAATACAAGTCATTTTTACTCTTAGATAAAGAATATCTGGGTATAGACATTGTGGGTCTGGTTCAGATGCCTTATAACGTTACCTGGAACCCAGGTTTCTTCTTTTTTGTTCCTCTGATGCCATTAATGTGTTGTCTTATGGTCTAAAATGGCTATTGGGGTTCTAGCCATTTCATCTCTATTCCAGGCAGCAGGAAGGAAGAAAGGGAGAATGCATGCTGGGATAGACAACCAACAGTTTCTGCCATCATTGGCACATCTCTGTTTTTCTATCTTTTCTTCTGTTCACATGCCTCAGCCTATGAGAAATCATCCCTTCCTTTTTAGTGTTCTCATAGCAAATTGTACATATCATGTTCAAGTTACTCATTTAAACTAATTAACATTTATTATGCTCCAATAATATATTTCCAGCACCTTGCTGAGTGCTTGACACAAAGAAGGGTAGCAGAAGGTGGTTTCTCCTAGGGATTAAGAGAAGCTTGTACATATACAAATAATTACAGTGCAGGGTAAAACATTCTGTGAAAGATGTATGGGCATTGGCCATGGGGGCACAAAACAGGATGGTTACTTGGAGCACAGTGGGAAGGGTAATTAGATGGCAGCACCCCCCAACAGAAGAGAATATTTGAGCAGGGTTTGGAATGATGTACAAAATTCTGCCAAACTAGAAGAAAGGAAGACTTTCAGGACAGAAGGAATTCTATATGCAAATATAGTGAAAGATAAAGGTCCATGCACTGATATCATTGGTCAGTACTCCCATGTGACTGGAGTTCAAGATACATGGGTTGGTGGCAAGAGATGATGGGCAGTTTATCAAAGAGGCCTTGTAGTCTATGCCAAGGATTTTGAACTACTGTATTCCAGGAACTGTTGAATATAAATTTACCTAAGACCTACTCAGTGTGCTCATTAAAGATGCACATTTTCTGGCTCTCTCTCCCAGAAATCCTGATTCCATAGGGTTTCACTTTAACAAGTACGCTGAGCGGTTCAGGAATTTTCAGCATGGCAGTTTGGCAGACACAGGAGATGATCAGACCTGGGTTTTAGACAGATCACTCTGATAGTAGTATAGAGGGTGGGTGGCATTGTGGGTTGCAAGAATGGAGGCAGGAGACCAATTAGGCAAAAGGTAATAAGGGTTCATTTTGGGGAGTGACAGTAGAATGAAGGGTTTTTAGAGAATCATTTTGGACATGTAAATAGCAGGTCTTGGTGACACTAAAGGTGGCAGTTTGAAGAAAAAAAAAGTTGAAAATAGGTCAGATTTTTAATCTTAGATGACCTAACAGACACACACACACACACACACACACACACACACACACACTTTATAACATCTCCCTTACCTTATTGCAGGACATTTTAGGGCACAGACCTGACCTTGGCAATAAGCTCATGCCTCACTTTGCCCAGCATATGACCATTTAGAATTGAAGGTGAGGAGGCATCCATAGAATAAGCGTATGTCTTCCCCTCATCTACCAGAATGGTGAAAGAGGAATTCTCCTTCTGAGATTGTGAAGCAAATCATACTTTTATTTATGAATCTAAAAGAAATTCAAATTTTTAATAATAAGAAGAAAACTTGATTACTTTGGAAAACAACTAATCAAGACATTTTAATCATGCCATCTCTTGTGTGCTCTGTTCTACTGCTGTGCTCCTAGGCTGCGCACACAAACTTGCTTCTAAAGGATGTCCTTGCTTACACATCTTTGTATCACTTGGCATACATGTTTTATCATCTCCTTTGTTTCTTTGATTTGGGAGCCATGGTTGGTTATGATCTCTTTCTGGAAACAGTAATTCTTTGAACATGATAAACAAATGGGTCTCCAAAAAAAAAAAAAAGAAGAAGATAATCTATTTCTCAGAAGCTATTCTATTCCAATAGCCTCTCCTCCTCCACCTTTCTATCCCTAATATATATCTTTTCCTTCTCCCACTTCAGACTTTCTATAAGAAGTTGGACAGGAATCACTAGTGTTCCTATTAGGGGAAACAACTGCCTTAGAGATGGGTGATGTAATAATTCAGGACCAAGGACAGTAACAAAGTGGCGGTGGCGCTCAAGTTTTAGATTTTATACTTGAGAGGTGATTTGTGTATCACAGATGTTCCTTAAATATTAAATCAAATTGCAAATGTGAGTCATATAGTTAATTAATGTGCATTTCCATTAAATTAGCATAAGCTTATCGATGCAAAAGTGACACCAGCTCTCTCAGATTTGCATGTATAACTCCTATTTTCTTTGTGGTACAGGTAATAGAAAAAAATGTGGATCCTGAAACAATGCTGTTACCTTATCTGAGGAAGAAGCGTATCCTTTTCTTTGCTCTGTGTGTGTGTGTCTCTGATATCCTCCTCAGGTGATAGAGCTACACTGAGTCATATTCCCTACTATTACGGTTTTATGTTCTTTGAGAAAGTTCTACATCTTAGTTTTGTATGCAGTGCACAATTGTAGCTGTTAGAAGAACCAAGCTCTTTCCATTCTCTGTTTTGGCACTTAATATATTGTATAAATGGAGAAACTAGCAATGGGAATGAAAACAGTGAATGTTAAAAGGGCTTAATTAAGCACCCTTTAGAATTAAAAATTACAATATTGACATTCTATCTTTGAGGACTAATTATCATGCCCATTAGAAAAAGAGAGCTCAGAAAGTAATAGAACAATGGAGAAATTAAATGTCAGAATGTTGCCTTAGAAAAAAACTTGCTAAATAAATGTTATCTAAAGCATGTATTCTTAGCCTGCTATGCATGAACTCCAATGGGCTTAGACCCACTAAATTATTTGCAAATTATATGACAATGGGAGTATGTACATTTTTTTCCTTTGGAGAATGAAATGTCCTCAAAAGTACGCAACTCAAGAAACATCAATAACTATCTCCTGGAAGTCATTCAAGATCTTTGGACATAAAAACAATAAACACTGATTTCTTGGTTATCCATGGCACCAATATGTATTATTTAAGATTTGTTTCACTTGTAAAAACCCCAAATAGCAGCAAACAGGATGCAGCTTTCTTTTCATGGTCAGATGACTAATCGAGGTCCACCCAACATATCTGAATTCCAGACAATAGGAATAAATAAGGATGAAGAAGCAGGCATCCTTCTCTTTTTGAGCCCATTTCCCTTCAGGAAGTCATATACCACATTTATGCTTGTATCCCATTGACAGCATTGTTAATGAACCCATCGAGCCGCAGAGAAGTCTTGGAAAATATATTTTTAATTCTGGGCAACCATGTGGATAACTAAAAATTGGGGTTTCTATTATGAAATAAGAATGAGAGAACAGATATTGGGAAAGAACTAGAAGTTTCTGTCACCAAGAAGCAGAGAAATATGGCAAGCATGGGTAATATGGCACAGATATTCTAAGAATTATTTATGATTTGACATTTTACTCTGTATGTCATCAAAGACACAGGTAAAGTTGAGAACAAATGTACCATGTACTCATACTTTTGAATACTCAAGCCCTTATATGTAGATTCTCTTCCTTTTTAAAATTTGCTCAATTTTTGGCAACCTGAGGCCCCGTTGTTTTGAAAGGGAGGACACTAGGTCTAACATACAAATGGAATTCAAGAATTTACAAGATTTTAAATAATAGTAGCTAAGGCATACATACATCATTTCATAAGTATGTATTAAAATTAACTCTATATTTAAGAAATTTTGAAGATATTGTCTCTTAAGCTCAGCATTATTCTGGAAAGAGAATTATGGAAAACATTATTCTTAACTGTGCTTTTTCCAGTCCAATTCACGGGAACTAAGTATGGTTGTGGAGGGGGAGGCTGTGGTGCCTGCACAGTGATGATATCACGATATAACCCTGTTACCAAGAGGATAAGGTACTGTGCAACAGAATCCAGATACAACTATAATTGAATTTTTGTAGTTTTGAACTTTGTTTTATGTCTCTATGTGACAGGAACTGTGCTAGGTACTGGAGGTACGTACAGTCATGGACAATACAGACGTGATCCCAGGAATATGAATGGCTTAAAAAACAATGTACCACCAATTAGGGTAACATGTGGTCAAAGAATCCCCTGTTGAAAGGATGTCTGACTCCCTGTGCTGACAAAGGCAGGCAGGAAAAGCTGAAATGACAGTGAAGAGTGGTGTCATCATCACACTCTGATATTACTATGATGGCCTACTTACTGATCTCCTTGCTCCCATGCTTGCCTCCATATGGTGCATTCTCCATACATCAGTCAGAAAATCTGTTTCAAGTATAAATCAGATCACAACAGCCTTCTACTTAGAAAATCACCAATGGCCTCCCATTACATTTAACATCTTCTCTTTTATATTTGATATTTACTCTTCTTCAGGTTTGCTGAGCTTCTTGAATTTATGGGTTTATGTCTTCTAACAGATTTGGAAACTTCTCAAGCCATTATCATTTCAAATTCTC